>JAIUND010000014.1:0-210134 GCA_034699125.1 Gisinianus flammeolus | reverse complement strand
AGTCATCAACGTTTGTTTGAGTCTACTCTACATAGACTGAAATTTGACATATGCATAATTTTACTACCCGAACTCATTCAACTTAGTCAGGAAAGCAATTTGAAAAGTGATTTTTATACCGCGGCACATCATCTGTAGTACTTGAGAATTTAGACAGAAGATGAACTTCCGGGATGGTGGATTTTTTATATATGTTGTTAATAAAAGTTCATACACTAACATATAAAAAATCCACCGTCCTTGCAGTTCGTTTTCTAATCGAAATTTTAATTAACAAAATCATTACAAATCGACAAAATCATGCCCTTGTTACCAAATTTTGGAAATTTGAATTCCTGTCATTTCTGAGTCTTTTTCAGACGTACTTGGTTGACATAACGTGGGAGTTGAGTTGAGTTTTTTTAAAAATAAAAGTGAAATCATCTCTCTTCTCACAGGCAAATGGAAAATGTAGGAAGGAAACGCAGTGTGGTATAGAAAAAGAAATAGAAGCTTTTGTGTATAATGTACATATTATGTATGCATGATTTGGAAAGTGAACAACAGAGGAAGGCAAGGCAAGACGAGAGAGAGAGAGAGAGGGTGAGCCGTCAAATGTGTAGATAATGTCTCTTGGTGGAGGAGACAAGAAAAATGCATATGTGTCGAGAGCTCGCCGCTCCGTTTCTTTTTGGATGAGAACGTCAAGGTATGTATCTTGAATTGAGGCTGATCCCAAGCCCTGAAATGCATTCCGTACAGAAAAAAGACTAAGCTTCTACTATATATAGGAGAAGAAAAAGAGGAAGGAAAAAATGGAAGAAATCTAAAGACAAAAAACTTACTTTCTCTCTGTGCGAGAGGGAATGTCTGTATGTGGACGCATATAGAAATGTATGTATGTCTCTCTCTCTCACACACACACACGGTCTCTCTGATTTCCTTTGCTGTACAGCTCACAGCTGAATGTACCTACAGACAGATAGATAGATTCAGAGGAACGAGATGGGACTTGAGAAAGTTTGGAGATCCCATTATGCCTGACTCGACGATGCCACCGCTTTGCATTAAATTACATGGCTCACCCGTATGCGCTTCAAATAGAAGGAAAGTGAAATCGTCCTCCTTGGCCGTTTCGTTTTCTTCAATGGCTTAGGGCTACAGGACAAATACTAAGAGAGAATATGAGAAAGAACGAAGGAACGTAGTTAAGTTTCTCCTCTCGTCTCTTTCTTCTTCTTTTTCCTTCACTTTTTTCCCTTTCTCTGCCTCCATCTCCTTCTTCGTCTTCTTCTTTCTTTTGGAACTCAGATTGTGAATGCTGTATTCGGATTTTTTTTATGAATGCGTGTGTCTGTGTGCGTCTGTGTGTGTGTGTGTGGATTTGTGTACATCAGATCTTCAAAGTTTTTTAAGAGACAAACACGGAAGGAAACGATGGAAAGAATCTGGAACTTAATAGACAAGTTTCAAATTTCATTGTCTGTGTTTGTAGGGGGAAATTTCGAGTGTTGTTTTCTCTCTCTTGCGTAAGGGAAATTGTAATGAAATGTGAGATAAAACTTGAGATTTTTTTTTATTGTTTAATCCGCATCCTTCATAATGTATCAAAATTCATGCGAGATGTACTGAACAGTTTGAGTAGTTTGTTTTCTTTTCCCCTTTTCCACGCATCCTTGTAAGAAAAACTTAATTACATGGTTATTATTTTTATTTTGTTTTGGTCGCCTCAACTTTTCCTTCCCTCCTTTCTCGCTTTCTCTTTGAATAGGGAAAAAATAAATATCTGTCAGAAGAAGAGAATAAGAGACGAGGAAAGGAATCATCAGATGAAAATATGGAAAAAGTGAAAGTAATCCGGTAGATATTTGAAATGGAAGAAGGATAGTCAATGGAGAGCAAATGGTCTGCAGTCTATTCGCTCCACTACCATAACACAGAAAGAGAGAGAAAGCACTCTTGTCGTCTCATAGACACATAGATAGATAAAGTGATATAGTCTAGAGAGAAAGAGAAAGATGATCTTTTGAACAACCCACTTGGAAAGTTGGATGCCAAATTTTACGCTGTGACGATTCTCTGAATTTCACCCGCTTTATCTTGGTTATTGTGAGAAGCTGCTGTCCTTCCCATCTTGAGGAGCGCGAAAGTTCCGTCACTTTCCTCTTTCATTCTCCACTCTCAAGAAGTCTCTCTCTCTCTCTCCATTGTGGATCCTCATCTTCTCATTCTATTCTCGGTGCTACCAGGAAAGAAAATGAATCAGAGTTTCTACTTCTTTGTATTAAAAAGAGTTTCTTTTGGCCTTATATAGAGGAATGAGAGTGGAAGGATATATACATATGCACAACTGTATATCATCATACTATATACACGGACTCTCTCTCTCTCTCTCTCACGTTATCTCTTCCACCCCTTTCCTCTCAGTTCATTCCGTGATGTAGCCAAATAGGATGGTAATTGAAGACTTTATAGTCTTTTATACTTGTACAAGACTTAACTACCAAATTAAAATGGGCTAGAATTTATTTTACCATTCCTTCCTGTCTTGACTCGGGCCGCCGACTCTCAGACAGAGAGAAAATGTAACTCTAACGAAAATCTCAAGCAACATCGCGACGTTGAGAAAGAGAGCGCGCGAGAGAAAAGAGAGAGAATTTTAATGGAACTCAACCATTTCCCAATTATTGATTATTTTTTTTTACTTGCCTCCCTTTGTCAAAAGGAAAAAGCGGATAATTAAGAAGATCTGTCTAGTGTTCTTAGGTCAGGTTTCTCAAATCCTTTTTCTTTTCTTATGTGCATTGTGTAAGAGAGAAATCTTTTTGTAGCTAATTTTAGAATTCCGGAGAGCCTTGGAGAGTGATAATGGGATATCATATCCATACAAGTTTTGTTTTTTTCTTTTTTTTTGAGAAAGGATATATGAGAATAAAATTCCTTAAAATGTTAATATAAAGTAAAAATTATTTGGATGTTGCAGTTGAATGTATCACTCGTACAAGTTGACTATGATTATTATGCCATGCTATTTTTACTGATGATGCAATCAGAACCATGTTATCAACATGAATAGTTGACTGTATAATTCCACATTTGACTGGTATTAACGACGACGAGAAGAGAGAGAGAGAGAGAGAGAGACATTCATTTGTTCATTGAGTCAGTCGCCAGTACTATGCAGTTGTGGGGGGATATTTTTTGTAAAAAATATACTTATAATGTTGTTAACAACTATATTGTTTGGAGCTCGTGTCTCCTGCACACAGCTTCAAAAACGATTGCTTTAAGTACAGGGGAGATAAAAAAAACGCCACCCATTGTACTCCCTCTTCTCCATTCTGTCATTTCTTTTCCATAGTAGGTAGTCGTACTATACGTGCAGAGATATAATAATATGTAATATGTATAAAGTTTGTTACAAAGTGAGTACCGCAAATGTCAAAATAGTAGACCCAGTCCACACAAAAACATTTCCTTTTACTTTTTGCTTTTTTGCAAAAGCCAAGGATGACTTTATATGTGATGATAGACGCTTGATAGGAAAGTAAAGAATCTCCCAGTCTACTATTACATAGCCATCCACAATTTGAGCATTTGCGCTATGTGAAGTGAAGTGAAGTGAATGTATGGGCAAAGATGAATGAAGATAATGTGTAGGATATGGCTATAGGATAATGAATTCATACCAGTGATGTATGGTGATTCAACGTTCTACGATCGTCTGTCTACTGATCCTGTCGACCTTGAATGAATGGCATGGTGTGTAATGTTTGTATGAGTACAGACTGTGTAGACTGCTGCTGGTATATATATATATGTTTGTGTGTGTGTGTATTGAAAAGGAAGATGAAGAAGGTGTTTCTGCACGTTTTGAGCTTGCACATGTACATTTAAATACCTACGCAGAAATTAGAATCACAAAGAGATAATTTCATTATTACTCGCCGTCGAGTGGATTTGAAGATTATTTCGTTGAGGGAAAATGTTTTCTTGTCGTATATGTGGAAAACAAATGTGGCACAGTTTGTAAGGATGCGTTTTACATTGCGCCTTATTATTTCATTTCATTTCACTTATTACAAGTGTATGTACTGTAAGCTAAAGTAAAAGGTAATGAAGTATAGGGACTACTACTGATAATACGTGGAACAAGAAAACTTTTGTATGTACCTTTATTTTTTTTTATCAAATGGAAACCAAGGACATTGTTGAATGCATACATTGAAAATGAATGTTAACTACAAAATAACACAATTGATTCTTGTAGTAATAATAATAGCAAAGTGAACGAGTAGTAAAAGGGGGGAAAAGAACAAAAAAATGCTGTTATTAAAGTTGTAACATGAATACTCTTCTCTCTCTCTCTCTGCTTTTTTTTTGGAGGGCTTGACATTATTAAGACTTGATTCAATGGTCCGCTGGCTGTTAGTAGAGCTATGCCAGACAAACAGATACAAGAGTACATGCATACGAGAGTACAGAGAGCTAGAAGCTTAGCAGATTCGGAATATGTTTAGACATTTTCTTGGATTTTCTTGTGTACGTACAACAACATTTGGGTCAGATTCATCGCCATTCAAGCAAGCTGTGAACTACCTCGCTAAGACAGTCAACTCTGGGAACGAGTCGGGCTAGCCTAAATCGATCGGTTTGTTCGAGCTCTGAGTGCGAGTTGCCTGCCGGTGGAAGTTCTAAGGGATGGAAGAATCTTTCTTTCTTTCTTCACCGCTGGATTTCGTGGGCGTTGACTTCCAGTTGTCTTCCTTTTTGCGGTCTCTCACTCTCTTTCATTCACGACCAAGGATTTTTCCTCGAGGATATTTTTAACGGTTTGGACGAGAGCTATTTTGGTGGTTCTAGATTGATAAAAATATGATGGAGAGGTTCTCGTAGTCAGTGGAATCCACAAGAGTACATATAAATATACACACTACTCGTCCAGTGCCATGAGTACCTACATATTTTATAACGAGATGAAAGGATGAAAGAGTTTAGTTGACTTTTTTTTCTTCTCCCTTGTTTGGAGAAAGACAAATAAAAAATAAATAGTTTGAATTGTGATTGGAGTAGGCTCCTTGTCTGTTCCTTTGATATCCTTTGTGGAAGGTGATTCACGTGCAGGATCTTTGCTAGGGCTGTTGTTGTTGTTGTTGTCTGGTTGGTTACAAGTTCAGTGAGTTTCTACATGCAACCAAAGTTGGCAAAAGTCCGCTTTGTTCAACTCGGAGAAGTAATGAATTGGTACAATGATTCTGTGTGTTTGCTGTTTTTGGTAGTATGTCTAGTTTCTAATGTTTAATCAATTTTCATGCTATGGTGCTTTTTTGGTGTAGAAGGTGAAGGTTTTGGTATTTATTTTTCCCCTTTTTTTATCTTCTTCTTCTTCTTCTTCTTCTTCTTGGTCGTATATTTCTCTTGTTACGTTCTGATGCCCACGAAATAGATGGTTCTGAGCCTTGATGCGGAATTGTTTTCAGTTTTATCATTACATAATTCTTGTCCTTTTTCCTGGATGGATCCAATTGGGTCCCCACCCAGGAAGGAGGAGGAGGAGGAGGGAACTCTTTTTAATGTGATCTGTCTTTGCCTCCATGACGAATTAGTATAGGAAAGTACGGAAAGAGAGAAAGAAATAGGTTTCTTTGTTGTTGTTGTTTCAGGGCGAATGCTATTACGTTAAGTGACACTGATGTCAAAATTGTTTTCAACTTGAGCGGAAATGAAGATGAACTGATGAGCTCACATTATACCTCCGTGGTCAATCCATCAGAAAAGTTTTGACGTTCCGAGTGGAATGAGTATGATGGATTCAATGAGGGAATTGACCTCACCGATTTATATTGCAATTTCGATTTTTTTTTTGTAGTTGTTTAGAAATGAGTACATGCGTGAGTGTGTAAGTCGGGGAGGACTTTGTCATGAGATTCTATACTTTACAACGGATTTTCAAATGAGTACAAAAAAAGTTATAGAGTTATTTTGATGGGGAGTGGTATGATCTGGGATGAGCGAGTCGATATTGGATATATATATGTATGTACATGAGGAGGAATGGGAGAGATGATGACGATATGATGATCCGGACCCTCGACTTAATCTGGTTGTCGGTTTTCTATTGAATTTGACTCGTTGTAGAACTTGACTTCCCACATACTCATCATCCCTCAAGTATTCTTCTCCTTCTTCTTCTATCCGATAAAACGATAGAGAGAGCCCAACTTTATAAACGCAGATTGAGATTGATAGTGTGATATTTGCGCAACAGTGCTGTGTTGAGTGGTACTTTGCACACGAATGAACGGAAGCCTGTGTAAAATTATTCTGATCTATACATAATGCGTAAGAGTAGGGACATGCTAATGATGTGATGGAGTGCATATTTATTTATATACACTCCTCACAGTCCTCACTCACTCACTTACTCCCTGGCTGGGGGGAATTACAAATTCATTCGGATTATTTTACTTTTCCTTTGTCCTATCATCCCCTGAAAACATGGATAAAATTTCCTATTGGGTATCCATTTTCTGAAAGTTTTGTGCATGTGTATACGTACGTATATATGTATTATGTGGATTATGGACATGTATTGTTTATCTCTCCTCGTCAGTGTCAGATTTGAGAGAGAGAGTTATTAATTTCAATATTTCACGCTTTATTGAACTCTGACCCTACACGTGAGGGGGAGGGAGGGACATTTGCATGTTTACACGATTATATCTGAACTATTATTATTATCGCCATCTAAACTCTCTATATTATCGTCATCTTGTGTCGAGGAGGAAAATGAAACTTGATGGCAAATAAAAGTCTTTCAACTGTAAAAAGCCTTTCATGTTAAAATGTCGTTCAGTTTTTTTTTCTTCTTTACTGTTGAAAGATTTATAAAGAACTTTTGTGGAACATCCTCAATATCTTTCGTATTCTTTCTTCATAAAGTGTGGTCTTGCAAAAAAAAATGATATTGTTGTTTGGTGGACAGATTTCCCCGTAAATTTGTTTTCTTTTTTCTTCTTGGGAATTATTATTGGTATTTTTATCCCTTTCTTTTTTGTTGGAGTATTAGAAAAACTTGTGAGTGAATGAGTTTCAAAATGTTTTCCCTCCGTCGTCGTCTTATTCTTCTTCTTCTGCTTGAGGTTGGACCGTGGCAATAAATATGAAAATGAATAAATATATCGAATAATGTCAAAGGGAGAGGAGAGAGGAAGTGCTTTAGTATACCTGTCGAATGCATAAGAGCGACTACTTAAATGCCAGTAATGTAAAAGATGAATGAATGAATATACCTTTGTAACTAGTTAAACTATAGTGTGTCCATCCATTATAGATACAGACAGATGGATAGACGTGTATACGCGAATTCCAAGTTTCATAGTGAGTGTTGGAGATGGGTTATCTTATGGATGAGTCCGTGGACTATGTGAGAGAAAGTTATAAAGAGAGAGAGAGAGAGAGAGATTCGGGTGTGTAGAGGAGGCGGCAAAAGAAAGGATCGATGAATCCTGGTAGTTCTGTTGGCTGGCACTCTGCATTCTGAGGATCGTATTAGATTGAATGAGGCTAGTGAGCGTACGCTTTCCATTGAATTGCACGGATGGACGAGAATGGTATTGGATTTCATTTCATTTCTCCTCTCATTCCCGGTGCTCAATGGAGCAGAGTATTATTATTATTATGTTTATGAATACCATGAGTGAGACTGAAAAGGACAAGACAAGACATATTCGGGAACGACGACGCTCACACTCTCTCCTTCTCTCTCTCTCTCTCTCTCTCTCTCTCTCTCTCTCTCTCTCTCTCTCTCTCTCTCTCTCTCTCTCTGTAGTCACGCTCATCCTTAGTTGGCAAATATGAAGCGGTTCATGAGTTCATGGTATTGATAGGGAGAATAGGCGGACAGAGAGAGAGACGGAGAGAATATTTAACAACGGAGGTGGAAACCACTTCTTTTTGGAGACAATCAGTCGGCATGAACTCGGGTGTGTGTGTGTACTTTGGGAAAGATGAAGCTATAGTGAGCAGTGGTGAGTGAGGAGAGAGAGAAAGAGAGAGAGTATAATCGAGGAGAGCACACTGGGTTGTCACTTCTCTAAATGGATGAACCAAACCTGCTTCTGACGAATATTGATTTCTTATGGTTTGCTTAATGGCCAATGTGCATCAGCTAATGGAGTTGAGTGATTAGTTTCCTCGACGTTCCCAATGATACCATGCTCTCTATGCTATCAAGGACGTTAAAATTAGATAAAACTTTATTATTATTTTTTCCAATTTATAGATTCGCTCGTGTAGGTAGCCATTTCTATTATTATGCTATATCTTTCCCTCACTACTCATTTTAGTGTGGAAAGGTGTCCTTTGTCCAGTAGTTTCATTTCTTATTGAATTGCTACCCGTTTTTTTTGTGTCCATGTCCTTTCTCTCAATTTGTATGATCACATACGGAGTTCGTGGGACTGATGCAAAAGTAATTTTTTGGAAAATTTGTATTTGACTTTCTCTCTCACTCTCTCGCTCACTCTCTCTCGTCTTATTGAATTTGAACAAGTCTTAATTGTTTTTCTTTATCAAAAATCTCTCCATCCTCGAACACGAGACTCGGCGTTTGCTGCTCACACACGTACAATGGCGTTTTGTGTATTGTGCGCAACAAATTAAAGTGAAAATTGTCATTGGGGAAAGGACGTGACTCTCTACGTGTCACAGAATTGAGCCATGAGGAAAGTGATGAACGAACGTGGAGCAAACTAAATTAAATCCACGTTATTCTTCTATTGTCGTCTATTCATGTACGAACGAATGAAGGAAGATGGTTGGGACTCTGTCGTCGTCGTCGTCGTCCTCCTCCTCATCGTCTCTTTACATGAGAGTTGAGAGGCGTGGACAAGAATTCGTTTTCGAGCGCCTGGTGAAACTGGTGAAGGAGAGAGAGATGGAGGAGAGTAAAGTAAAGGGCCCTTTTCTCTCTCATCCGTACTCACTCCATTCCATTTCCACATGTATTTTTGAGAAATGCACAAGTGCTGAGGCTTATTCAATTATTCAGAATGATTTTTTTTGTACCATTCGTGTTAGCTTTTAAGTAAAGTTAGTTCCCCTGCAGTGAAAATAGAACAGCTCCGAGAAAATGCTTCAAATATCAAGAGTTTTCACTCTTTCCTTCCTTCTCCTCATCCTCCTTTCATTCCTCTCTTATATCAAGATTTTTTTTTTATGAAATGGCATCGAGATACATGTATAAATTAAATTTTATTGTGAGAAGGTAGCTCAAGATGCTGGAGAGAGAGAAGGAAAACTTTTTTTTACGCTCTCGCACTGAATTTTTCCTTGCAAGATTCCATTCTTCGTCTTCGTCTTCTTCTTCATTCACTCCTTCCCTCTCTCTCTTTTCATGAACTTTTCACTTGTACGTTTCATCTCCCCAACCTGTATTTTTAACACTGCGTTCTCTTGAACCTGACTTTTTTTTATTGCCAGCATTTATTTTTCCCTCTTGAAAAAGGTAAAGAGAGACAGAGAGAGAGATCGGGTATGTGTGTGCACATGTACGCATTTCCGAGTGAGTTGTCCATCCAATATGCAAGAGGATTGACGTACGTGGAAACTCTCATTTTATTTGTGAGTCTAGGTGTGGACGGAAAGCAAGGAAGCAGTTGAGCAATTAAAGGAAGCTTACAGGAAGATGACAGGGATAATGAGAATGACAGTTGGTCGTGAACATTGGAGGGGATCCGACTCCTGTATAGACTCGAACGCATATTCTATATAGTCTCAGTCGAATATGTAACGTACAACATGCAGGAAACAACGTCGTGTGTGTGTATTTCAAATTTACCTTTTTAGAGAGGCTCGGAGCGGAAGAGCCACAATTGAAATAAAGTTTTTGCTTGCTGGAGGGGTGCTACGCGCGCGGGGCATTATAACTACTATCACTACCTACTACCTACTATCAGTTGTACATTTACAGTAGATCCTCCTCCGTCCGTCGGGAAACCAAGATAAGATAGAAAATTCCACGTAGAAAAGCAATGGTGGCATGACAGTACGCAACCTGACTTGTATGTGTGTCTGCATGTGTGTGTGAGGATAGTTCAAGTTTATTTATTATTAAATTCCCAATTGGAATGCCAAAAAGAAATGAAATGAAATGAGATGGATGGATGGATGAAGGAGTCGGTGTATTCATATCTCCTCGCAAATATATATATATATATATGTCTGTATAGCCTGCGTACAGAGTAACTCTCCTTGATCATACATATTGACAGGATTATATAGGGAATGGATGTACGGTCGGTCGGAGGAAACAGTTGAATACAGATGTGAGTGAGGGAAAGTTGTGTGTGGAGGCAGCAAAAAAAAAAAGACGTACAGAATGATTGAGAAGGGAAACGAGAACTCCAGGCGGAAGGATAAGAGTGAAATAGACTTATAAGCTTTGTCTCAGAATGAGTTTTCCACCGAATAGTCCATTGATCGACTGGAGCTGGCTCACATTGACTTGCATGTATAAATATATACCTACATTTCCCATACACAGAGTTATCTGATCTTGTGTGTGTGTGTGTGTGTGTGTGTATTGGGACTGTACGGAGTCCAGTTGGAGCGGAAGAAAAAGTCGGGGAATGGGGGAATATCATGGCAACTAAAGATACATTTAATTATATTATTCTTTGCCTAATGATCGTATAATACTGTCCGCGCAAAAACTAAGTTCTGTATATGGCATGCTTTGATATCTTTATACATGCTTGCGTGTATATTTATGTATACTACAACATCACTTCATCTCATTGCAACTGAGAGCCTGAAGAGAAACCTATGGTTCGTTTACTCAGTTTTAAAAAGTAGGTGGTTAGTTTTCCTTTCCTTGTAAGAAAAAACATCACATTTTTTTTGTGTTCATTTGCAGTGGAAAGAGGAAGAAAAGGGTCGATTGTATTCTTTATCTTTTTTTGGTTTTCATGAAAACTCATTGAAATGTTGTAATCATAAGAGTTTTTCCATTTCAAGATTAAATACCAGGAAATTAGTGTGAGTGAGTGTTTACACTCTCACACAATCTATATACGTTGCCCCTTCTGTTTTGATATAAAAACTTACGATTAAGCCTCGGTGGACGACGTCAGCATTGAGATGTTATGAGGTCGACTGTATGTAGGAATCGGAGTGAGTAAGACGGGAAATGGGAAATACCATGTGCTCATTTCATTGGCCATTTATAGATACAAATGTATTCTAGTGCCGATGACGTGCTATATGGTCCAAGAGACATTCCATCTCTCTCTCTCTCTCTCTCTCTCTCTCTCTCTCTCTCTCTCTCTCTCTCTCTCTCTCTCTCTCCTACACGAGTCGTTTCTCTTTCGTCCCTCCATCCGCATATTCTATTCCCTTTAAAAAAATAAAATAAAGGGAGTACAGAAAATGTTTTCCTCGTCTTTTTTTCTTCCTTTTCTTTTCTTTTTATTTTATTTGTAGTTTGCAAAGGTTTTAGATGCTTTTCCGCTGGAAGCGGAGTCGGATGAAAAGAACTGAATGATTTTTCACTATAGTTTCATTGGCGAATGAATAGCCCAAGTGGACTGGCGGAATGGTTCGTCTTGCATGTTGAAAATGTATTTCTCTCTGGGCTTGGTCGTGTATTTGCAATAGCCCCTTGTGTGCTATTAATGAAGGGGGATGTACTGAAATAGAAAGAGCCAAAAGAGAAAGAGAAATGGGGGGAAAATGGAAAGAAAAGAGAGAATATAATGGAGAAACCTTGTGCTTTTTATCAGATCCAGACATGGAGATAGCGCTCACTCTCACATCCTCTGTGTGTGTGTGAGTAGTTCCATTTCAAATTTTATAAAGTGAAGAAAGGAAATTGGTACTTGTTTGTCAAGTATGTATCCATGTTAAATGCTTGTTTGTTTGTGCATGATTGTTTCAAAGGGAAAATGATATATATAGATTGCATTAAATTATGTTTCGGACTAAAAAGTTGATAACTGACTCATTGGTAAAACCGATGGAGAGAAAGAGAGTTCTTGACATGAATTCATTTGCTCGTTGACAAGACGAAGAAAGAACGTGAGTCATTACTAATCAATATATTTGTTGCCTTAAAGTCTGAAGTGGTTGAGTCATAAAAGATTAATTCAAACTATGTGCGCTATTACAACATATTTAGTTCGTCGCTTTCTTGTTCCGAAAATTAATTCATTTGAGCAAGTCAAATAAATATCGTATCGATGGGAGTGTGTAATTCGAGTGCCAAGAAGCGAGTCCTCTCTTTCTCTCTCTCTTCATTCCGGATAATTATTAATTATTAGAGCCCCGCCTTCATAATTTAGACTTTGTGCTGGGGAATGTGTGGAGGAGATTGATTATACAATGAATGGATTGTTATTCATACCATACATGGCTCTGTGCAATTACCTTGATTAAAATCACTTGTTGTATAGTCGATTCTTTTGAATCCAATCAAAGGAGTTGTAGTGTCAAGCACAGTGAGTGTTAAATGATGGAAAGTATTATTTAGTAGTCCTTGAATTGCACTTTCGGAATGGCAAAATTTTGTGCTGAAAGGATTTGTGGCTTTGGAGTTGGTTGGGGAATGGACTGGAATGGGATTCAATGTGCACGGCTGTTGCAATTAGTTTCTGAGAAATACATGAAGAAATGTGAATGACATCAAAGGCAAAACGGGGAAAGTCAAATCTAGGAAGAAAGCGGAAAGAAGAAAGCAAAGAAGACGGAGGGAAAAGGAAAGGAAGGGAGGAGAGAGAGGAGAGAGAAAGAAAGAAGGAGACACTCACTCTGACTCAATCTGGAATGGGAAGGTTGCGTCTCGATCACGCACAACCAACTCCCAGTCTTCATTTGTCATTGTCGTAATACAATTATGCGATACGTCAATCATTGCAAATTAAGGATTCCCCTCGTACTTAAGTAAGTCGAGACGACGACTACGACGAGAGCGACTCGACTGCGTTGCTTCTCAACTCATTTTATCCTTTGGGTAACCTTCTTGACTCGTCTTCTGCCTTGTTGTCGCATTGTATTAGCGATCACGGTCTGTGAATACGAAACGAGTATTGCGTGTCGTGTCGGTCGTGTAGGCAGGCAGGAGGAGCAACTATTGTTTAGTTTTTATAATAATACTAGCCAGTACTTGCGACTACTTGGGAGTTGCTTCTTTCGTTCTTTCGTTCATTCGTTCATTCGTTCGTTCGTTCATTCGTTCATGAACAAAATCAAATAGGGATTTTTCTTTCTTTCATTCTTTCTTTCTCTTTTGGTTTTGTTTCCGTTGAACTGTGAAAATTGTATTACATGACGATTACTCAGATAATGACTTCCAACCCCTGACCATCAATGTTATTATTGTTATTTTTTCCTTTCTATCTTGCATTTATTTCTACATTCTACAATGCTCAGCTGGCTGGAGGAGGAGGGTTGGTTTAGTTTGGTTGGGTTTGAGCTGGTTCCCTTCCTTTATTTTCAACGTGGCTACAGCCGACAGTCTACTCTACAGATACACTCGGAAGCGTGGTCGTTTCAGTAGCCATTTTGTGTGTGTATGTGTAGCTGTTGAACCCGACTCCTCTCATCCACATGGCGTAACAATCAATTAGTGGTGGTTCGAATTAATTACCTCTTATTCTTCCTACATATGCTCTTCTTCTCGTTTGGCAGCAAGCTCCACTGTATAACCATTAAAGGCACTTGAGACATGAGAATCCTATCAATTAGGGGATTTTTTTCCCTTCTATACTTTCCACATTCAATTCCTCGAATATAATTTAGAATTAAATTCAAATTAACTTTAAGCCAGCGAGTATGTATATAAAGTGGACGGATGTCGCGAGGTGCAGGGTTTCCTAGTGTGTATTTTGATATGGTTGACTAAAACAAATTTATAAGCGAAAGAGTTTGAGTGAGCATTTGCTAATGTCCACACACACACACACACACACACACAGATAGAAAAAACAAATTTTGTAAAATTTAATTTCCGTTCAAATAATGACATAGCTAATAGCTAAGTGATGGATAGGCAGTAGCAAATATATTGTAATATGTATATATTTTATGTTTTATGTGATTATGGGTTACCCATTTAAATTTCTATAATATAGGAAAGGACACTTTTTGATTAATCGTTATATATATATATATATAAATATATTTGATTGTGGTTGTTGCTGTTGTTTTTTTCTTGTTTGTTTTATTTGCGGACTCGTAGTTTACCTAGTAAAGTTGAGTTGAGTAACAAGGATCTAGCGATAGTGAAGGGAGGAATATGAGATAATGAACTTGATTTGTGTCCAACTTCACAAGAATGGTCCCTTGGAAACTTATTGGATTTGGCTGAGAAAATTGTGTTGTGTGTTTGGAGTCTTCCCGTGTGTACACACGGCCTTATATGTAATTCCTTTCATGGGCAAGAGGAAGAGATCCGCACACTCCACACACGTCAAACACATAGGTAGTGTCTCTTTGAAGAAATATATGGTAGACTTGAGAGTAATTTATAATTATTAATGGCTTACCAGTTATAATTTACAAAACAAATTAGTCGACGCCGTGTTCGCACATAAATTTCATGGCTGCTCTTTGCCCCTAATGAATTTATCTCCCGTGTTCGTTGAAGTAGTAGTATTATTTCTGTAATACTGTAGCTCACTGTAATCCTTTAAGGCTCGTGTTATTTTTTCGTGGATAGATATGTATGTATAAGATATGTATGTATAATATATGTATATATATAATGAACTATACACATGAAATGGATAGGTGTGAACTGTGAAGGCGTATAGTTAGGGAGAGGGGAAGAGAGGGACGCATTCATCCTCTCTTATGACTTGACTTGAGTCGGTTTTGGTGGAAGCAAAAAGTCAAACGATTCGTTTAATGACGAGAAATTAACAGTACTTGGTTTTATTACATTATCGAATGAATCAGCTTTTTTCATTGCCAATTTTTCTCGTGGAATTTTCGGATGGTAGGACTCGAGAGCAAATGATGGAAATGATGTGTGTAGAGAAAAAATATCTGTTTGATATCGGTGTAATAAATTTATTTTTCGTGACAAACTCTGACTTTTGAAATAATTTTTCAAGTGATTGAGAGTTGTGTATATACGTGAATGAATTGATGCTCTTATGTTAATGATGACTTATATATATGCAGTTTATTAGTTATTTACATGGGTCAAAGTAGGAAGAGTGTGGATGGGGATGTTTGATCCACGAACTACATATACGTACATAGTATATATATTACTATATATTATACACACATGTAGAATCCGATAGAATTGAAGTAGAATTAATAATTGAATGTACATACATATACAGTGCATGGGAATAAATGATGACGTACTACTGAATGATTAATAGGCCCCCTACTTGTACGTAATTTTGCGTGAGTATTTGAGTATTAAGGCTTGAGTAAATATGTACTTGCTTTACAGAGTAAGCACTTTTTTATCATGCTTATTCAATGACTTTCGAGTATTATGCATTTCCAACTCGGATATTAAAGAGACTCTCTCTGTATAACAAAAAAAAAAATAAGGAGGAAATGCGGGAATCGTAAGTATTTCCTTATTTGACATTTGATGTGAAGGAAAAGTGACTACTCGATGGACTGTGTATCAGGAGAGACTGGTAGTAAGCCTATCCGTTTCCTTGAATGAATAAAAAGAAACGAGTTGGCTCTATATAGACATGTGTGCATGCAACACATAGGAGATATGTATTCCATTGGAAAAGGAGAGCGAGAGGATATGTGTCTAGACAGTTGGAATCGATTTCCAATACAGAATTGAACTCAATCTGAATTCTGGTTGGAATGACTTTCACCGCGCTATTGAATTGCCTTTAATTTGGATCCTGATGAAGGGATGACACCGTGTGTAAAATAATGTTATAGAGTTATGACTTTTGACATTTGTTTTTCTTCATTGAAACTGTTTTTTGTTGTATTCTCTCGTGTTACTTTACCAAGTCTAATGTCTGTTGAGTGTTGAGTCTGTCCGTAGCGACATGTGGTGGGGATGAGAAGTATCTTTGATGGGGATGGATGTAAGTTTACGCACTTAGATTATAAAATGTGGAGAAGCTCTTTACGCCCAACTGATGACTGAATATGTTTTGAGAAAGAATGAATTATACTCTGCAAATAATCAATCATTAACACAATTACTTTCTCTCTCTCTTCCTCACACTGTTTGGGTGTGTGTAAACAGGAAAGGATACGTCGTCATTGAAGAATGAAAGTCGTGTGGAAGCCTAGCTAGATGAGATACAAATGTACGGACAGACACTGTAAACCACAGTGCAAAGCTCAGGAAGCTTAGTTAGATTCCACAGGGAATTTGAGGTAGAAGGTCTGATTACATTCGAAGCTCCTCTGTCTCTCTCTCTCTCTGTTTCTCTCTCTGGAAAGTCGGATGAGCTTGAACAGAGCCCGGGTTCGGTTGACTGTTCAGATGAGAGTTATAAAATGAAGTTTCGGATGCCGGTAGTTTAGTCATCCTCATGTTTGTAGTACATGGTAAATCGGGAGCTCCTCTCTCTCTAATATGCGCAGGGAAATCATTTTATTTCAAGTCTGGAAAATATCTCATCAATAATGCAGTGAATGCTAGTACAGCTAATCATAATAAGTAATATGACGACTCTTTCTCTCTCTCTGTTATTCTCATTGTTCTTATTTCCTTTTTTGATGAGCTCTAAAGTTTTAGTACTTGTTTGATATTCAATATCTTTCTTTTGTCAGCATGCTTTTATGTACATGACTATTCACCAGAAGATTATTTGACAGATATTTCATTTGAAACTTACTCACTACTTTGCATTATCTCTTGTATTTTTATAAATGAGCTTCATTCTTCTGTGCTCGCGACTAATAAAAGGAAAATAAAAGGAGGGAGAGATAAAGAGCAAGGAGACTGTGCTGTGGAGATTCGATTACTTTTACTTTTACTAAATAACTTTTCAAACTCTTTTTTGTTTTTTTTTCTGTGCGTACTTGAGAAATATCTATAGACTTGGTTTACGTTTGTTTGTTGATTGGTTGGTTGGTGTTTCAAGTGATATATCTCCAAGGGTTGTTGTTGATCACGTAGGTATGCCAACTGAGACTTTTTTCTTCTGAGTTTGAAAAGAGAGAAAGAAAGAGAGAGAGAGAGAGGGAGAGAGAAGGAATGAAAGAATTACTTGATAGTCTTGTCAGGATTGTCGCCAGTTGGTACTCAGGTGGAACAAAAAAGTGTGAACTTTAACCCATTCAAGTCAATAGTCAACGCACGGACCAGAGGATCTGTACATTACATGGCTTTAAACCGTTTCGATTCGGTTAGAGTGGCATTCGAGCGGAGACACTATTCCGAAAGTTCTCTGACAATCTAGAATAACAGACGATAAAAGTTTACTATGGAAAAAGCCCATGGAATTCCGGACCGACCGAGAGACTAAGACTAAGACTGAGACTCACACTCACACACACACATATTTATATCAATATATATAAAATGAATACAGGGAAAAAACAAGTAGGTGTACGGAGGGGGAGGTGTGCCGTCGTAGTCGTACATGATTCGGATTGAATTTGTAGGCCACGTTTACACGAAACTTTATCATTGTAGGACATGGAGGAGAAATAGAAGTTGTGTGTGTGTGTTGTTTATGGATATGTTGGGTTCTTGAGCATTGCATGTATTGCATGTATTGCAAAACTCGATTCCCTCGAGTTTTAGCGGACGTTATCTCACGGGAAAGACGGTTCAAATTGTGAGCTGAAGAATAAGAAAAAGACGAGGAAGATCATTTCTTGAATACTGTAATAGAAAACTATATTCCATCTATACTTGTATGTATTTCAAAAGAGCTCACCACATACACATATGCAGTATGCACCCACCACACATACACATACACACAAGTCTTGAGAGTTGAGAGTTACCATGGAGTCGAATCGAGGGAGGGGAAAAAACTGGTATTTTTAGATGTGTGCTAAAAATATTCATTTGAAGACTATATCCCTATTGAACTATTGGTTTTTCGCCTCTTCTTAGCATTATTCCATCGTGGATGTAAAAATACGGGAGGTTTTTTACAGAGAGACTGAAAGTAACCCATGTAATTGCAACATGGCAAAGTTTTATAAGCTTTGGTGGACAGAATGAGTTCATATCGGTCGGCGACCACGTATCTTATACATACTGTAAATAAATGAATGCATGTACTGAAGGAAGGAACGAACTATATGGTTGAATATTTCACATGCGAGTACGAATGAGTTGAAATAAGGTAACTTGATGTGTTTTTCCTCTCAACCACAACAGTCTGTGGACATTAACATGCTCCATACGACTGTGTGTGTATGTGAGTGTGATGCTTATATTCATGGTTCATATGTACGTTCTGGTTAAAGTACATCTGTTGGAACTTTTTATATTTATCATGGGCTTGGTTTCCCTAAAACGTATTGCTGGGGTGAAATTTGTGTCCCGCCATTCAAATGTGTGGTAATTCCACTAGGACGTTTCGATTTCGATGAATTTAAGCGATTGTGAGTTGCGTTTCCAAAACCCAGACTGCCGCCTCCAGTGTGTAATTTTCCTCATGGTTCTAACTCCGTGTATTTGGATATTACCCATTCCCATTTCGTATTATGTTCAAACGGAGTATATGTGTGTGTGTGAGTGAGTGTGATTGTGATTGTGTACATGTGTTCTAATGTGTAGGCATATTAAATTGGGATCGATGAATGCATGAAGGTGATTGTGACCGAATTTTTTATTTTAGTACTAGTGCCCCAGCCTCATTTGAGGCTCAAAATGTGGCTCAAAGCTATTTTATACACGGAAAGATTCCGTCATCTTGATAAATACTCCTCGCTGGCAGAGTTATGAAAAATTAACGCGAACACTACTATTTCTGGATCCCATTTTGTTACCAAAAAATAATAATAACTCATGATGAAAGTCCCGTTTTGTTTGTTCCTGATTCCTGACTCTTGTTCATTATTATTATTTTGGCGACAATTAAGGCCACGTGCACGTGTATGTGTGTTTTATTTTTTATTTTTTTTAAAGAAATGGTGATTGGACAAATATTTAGGGGGGGGGGGAAAGCATTCTAAAATGGTGAGAGTATTTTATGAATGTCCACCAATCATTTTATGCACGGAAATGGCAATTACTCTCCATGAGGAAAGCCCGCATTGCAATTGAACATGGTTCACTAGATAAAATGTCTCCCTGAGATGGTAGTTGAGCATTACAGAAACTCATCTGAGGCAGCAAAAAGGGGAAATTTCCAGAAGGAAATAATACGGAGCGATGGTTTGAGATATAGAAAGGTACATAGAGGCGTCTAATGCACAGAGTATATAAATATAAGGGAGTCGACCGCGGTATTGCATCACTTTACGGAATTCCAGGGATAGCAGAAATTTTCTTGAGTTGGTGGGTCTGTGCCTTTCTCTCGCTCTTTCGCTCTCTCTCTCTCGACATCTCAATAGTCTGCAGTGGAAGTGGTAGACTACACGAATGGTGTTCCAACGAAACGAGTCCTGGCAAGATCATAAAGAAGAAAGACTTGATGGGTTAGAAGCTGAAACTTTCTCTCTAGATACTAGTGAAAACGCATCCTCCGTTTTTTTCTCGTATGTCTGTGTGAATAAATGAGGTGGGTTTTGCTCATAAATTTCTCTTTGGGTAAGCCTCTTTTTTTTGAAATGTCTCTGGTGTCGCCCATATTTTTAACATTAGACCTTTTTCTTTTACTACTACATAGTACATGCACTCGAATGAATTTACTGTGGTGGATTTTGAGGAAATGTGTGTGGTGAATTTATATGGATATTGTTTGTGAAACCATGTCTAACTTTGATTATGACTATTATGAGTTGATAAAATTGGAATATGTACCATTTTGAGAATTAAAACGGTTGAGTCTAAAATTAGTTTGGAGTTTTGTAGTGGAGTATACTGTATACTGTACGGGAGTGTGTACACGTACAACGTACAAACGACAAACGAGTTGAAAAGACGGTACATTTCATCGGGATAAAACATTTGGTTGTTATTCCAGGAGAACTCTTTTCTACACTGTCTTTGTGTGTTCGTTGTCAGGAGAAACGAATCTCTTTGTGGTTCATTTGACGCTCTTTTGTGTATCATTTGAATAGAAGTGGCTAGTTGAGTTTGTTGAATAGAAGAAAGGATTTTGAGGTAGGCTGGGCTTGACTTTATCCCACTTGACTTGTTTTTAGCACTCGACACAACTCTTGGTTCCTTCTTTCATGTGGATAAGTTGTGCATATAGCAAGTTACAAGTTTTAAACGTGTGCTCAAATTATTCTTGTATGTACATATCACATAATACATACATACATAATCATAGACGGACGGACGAAAGTATAGTCAGATAAATTAACTTGATTTTCCCCCTATATAGTCGTCGGATGGAGGACCGTATTTTAACATCCATCTCAAATTGTCCGTATAAAGTATTATTTTATATAATTATGTCTAATCACCAATGCCCATGCACATGTCCTAACTATTTCTCTCTTGTATATAGTGGTGCGGTAAATAGTGTTAGGCTTATCTAGGAAATTGTCAATGCAGTCATTGCAACGTCCTGTCAACGGAAGTTTCTCTCTCTCTCTCTCTCTCTCTTGATTGTCTTGATGAGTAGTACATTTTGTTATGTTGCATCCAGTTGAAAATAAAATAAACTGAATACATATTTCATTTTTTTCTTTTCTTTTTTTCTCATTTTTCTCTTTGAAAGATTGTAAAATAAAATGGAGGCATTTGACCGACCACCCCGAGAAATTAGTGTGCTGTATATGTAAAATGTAAAATGGAGTGTGGTATGGAACTTTGACAGATGGATGACAAGGCAGATTTTCATCTGCCTTATTTCAAGGGATTGAGTGTGTTGTTTGTTATAGAGTGGAAGGAGTGGGATATAGAGTGAAATAGAGAGCGAGAGAGATGTTGTAGCAAGCAAGTGAGAGATGTTGCGCTTGGCATTTAAGTAAAGCCAGAAGCTTGTATCCTTTGGAAAGATCTTCCTCTCTCTACAGATTTTCTATATTTTTCAAGTTTTATAGGATGGTTGGTGGTGTTTGGTGTTTGTGGAGGCACAAAACGATCGATACCAGACGTTATATAGTTTTAGCATCGTTGGGGGCTGGACAAGCTTGCACGCTATTTAGTGGCACAAGAGAATGAGGATGAGACAGTGCAGCTTATGTACGTACTTGTACACTTGTGTGTGTGTGTGTGTGTTTAGCTTGGAAAAAAATAAACGGCTTTGTCCTGTTTTCTACAAATTGTCTTTGTGTCTCTTTGTAGAAAGGAAGAGAGAGAGAGAGAGAGAGAGAGAGACTGTCAATTGAGAGCCAAATATGTACATTCATTTTGTTGGAACTCGGAGCAATTTTATGGATTCCGCATGCATGTCACTAATGGAATGAATTTATTCATTTAATGCATGATTTTAGTTGTTTTCCATTGTGTACAGTTATATTTTACTTGTGTCCACACCATGTACATCACTCTAAACTGAAACAGAAACATGAAACATATTTAATAAGACGATGAATTTTTCAACAAAATATACAGCGAGAGAGAGAGAGAGTAGCCCTCATTGAAGAAAAATTCCTTGTAGTTTTTACTTTTGAATATTTAAAACGAGTTGTTTGTATTATGAAATGTTCTTCTGCGAATAGCATATAGTAAAATACACATGTTCGCCCGTCCTTCTTAAAACCTATTATTTTGAGAATGATGTCGAAATAAAATCTTTGACCATTCCATTCGACAATACAAATATAAATTTTAGTACTCGCTGCAGCTGTTTCCACTCGAATCTTTTGTTATTTATGTACACGATGTGTAGTCCATTAGCATTCATTGGGGATGCAATACTCGATTCTAAATTGCAATTGTGATGATGATGATAATGATGATGTACCGAGGTCCATCGTGATGTACAAGTACATACAAGACGACTGTGAGTGAATGAGTGAGTGCGGAGAGAGGAGAGTTGCAAGAGCCTTGGGATTTTTCTTCACTTTGACTTGATTTTCCTTTACTTTTTTTTCTTGTGTATTATATTATGTATCTATGTGTGTGCTGTGCTGTGCTGTGTGTATACTGAGGATGAGAGGACAAGTCTTCACAAAAATTAATGTGCTTGTGTATGCTGTACACATGATGATTACCTTGCTAACGATAAGATTTGTGTCAATTGAGGTATTACGTAGAAGGTATATTTATACATCCTTGGATTTATCTGTATGAGGATTTCGAAATGAAATTCTCAAAAACTCGATTGATTAGAATTCAAGTGCCAATAAGAACTTTACACATAAATAAATAAGTAAATCCATACAGCACTTTTTTGTGTACTTTTTGAAACTTACCAAGGTAATAATAGACTTGATAAACCCCGAAATTCTTTGGTGGCAATAAACTTTAATACTGCTTGCGTGAATGCGGAATAGTTTTAATGTGAGAAATGAGCGTATTTTGTAGGCGTGGAATTTAGTGGTAGAACA
The DNA here is from genome assembly GCA_034699125.1 of Gisinianus flammeolus. NCBI lineage: Eukaryota > Metazoa > Arthropoda > Collembola > Symphypleona > Katiannidae > Gisinianus > Gisinianus flammeolus. The sequence continues at coordinate 187,577 of JAIUND010000014.1, read as the reverse complement.
CACACACACACTGTCACACACACACATTATATAGAACTTTTAAGTAGCATTATTTTGCAAATATTATGGAAATATCTGTAGCGTCTGTTCACTTAACAAGCTTATTTGGGTCTGTTAGGATATAAAAACGAAGGATAATCATTTGAAGCTTAATATTATTAATGTCAACCAAAGCAAACCAATTCAACATATGGTCTACTCGTATGTGTACATACATGTGTGTTCTGTTCTGATTATCGTACAACAAATTTATTTGAGTAACTAAAGCTAAAGAAGGAAAGAGTGGAGAAAAAAGTCGCCAAGTTTTATACTTTTTCTTAATTAACTTGAGTTGACAGTCATATTAATGGTAAATAAAGGGCCAAGGCCATTACAATTTACAATGTACAATTACATTATATTTTGTGTCTTTTGGGAACTTCCACTCTTCAAGAAAAGATTGTCAGATGAACCAAAATATAGTTTTTTTTTTTTGTGAATGGTGGAATAAAATATAAATAGGATAGAAGAAGAAGAAGGATATGAATTGCATGAGCATTGAGCATGGTTATTCGATTACTGTAATTGAAAAGTTTTTGTTCTGGTGAGGACGGGTAAGTTTTTGCTGAGGGAGATTAGCATTTGGATTTAAGTTAATGTTGGCGGCCTTTTCCCCGTCTTTATCGTCTTCCCTCTTTTTTTTCTTCTTGTTCTTGTTCAAAATGATTTTTCTATATCGCGTGCCGAGTGTGAATAGGAGAAGAAGACGAAAGGTGAAAAGTATTTGGAGTCAGGTTACCCAGTTTTTCTCTCTCACTCTCGCTCTCTCTCCATGATTTGCGATTATTTATGCTTGGTTGGATTGGATATTGAAGTCGTTTTCGTAACTTATCCTGTGTGAGTTTAGTTTTCGACAGAGGGAGAGGAAGAGAGAGAGTTATATAGAGTGGTGTATAGTAAAGGTAGACAGACGACGACGACGGGAACGGCGTCGTATTTAGGTTATCAGTTTCGGAGCAGCAGTGACTGTTGGGTTTTTCCAAGTTGTATAATGTAATCGATAGTGCTGCATGAGAATCGTTGCTTGGGAAATAGTGGAGCAGGAATAAATTGAAGGGCGGACGGTACGGTTTAGCTAAAAGTTTTAACTTTATATAGCCCGTAGATTGCATGCAACCTTCATTAGTAAAAGGTACCGTGATTATGATTTGAACATTCGGTTGGATGAAAGTATCATAAAAGTCTTGTTTAGTTGGGAACAGTCAAGAATTAGAGTATTAAAAGTCGAAAATGAGACAAGAGTATACATATAGGAGTTTATCGCATATTTTGTTTGGAGCCCAGTTGGCTGTTACATCAACATGCAATCCTCACATTGTCTGCCTCCAGACTCAATGCTCAAATGACTTTACCGTTTTCGTTCCCGAGCAATGAGTAAAAAGGAAATGCGAAGGGTGGTGGTGTGCTGAAAATTTGCACATGGACTCCAACTCGACTTGCTGCAGTTTGAGTCATTCAGACTTGTCGACGCCTCGAAAGAATTTTATTACTCTTGGCTAGCTCCCTTGCTTCGTTTGCAGGTTTTTTTTCCCCCTTTCGTGTTCATTCTCTCTTTCACTCTTTCTTTCTTTCTACAATGGGACTTTTTGTTTAGTTGTATTACTTTAATATTTTATTAAACTGCATTTAATGCAATCCGGGATTTTTGGAGTTGGGGGAAAAGAAAGAAGAGATAGGAGACAATGCTATTTTGTAAATGTCATCTTCTTCTATATCACATGATAACATCAATTCACTGGAGCCTTTTATGAGGATGAATAATATGAACATGGTCGCCAGTTTTTTTCCCCATGCGCCATGAGAGAAATTTATGAAGGAGAATGAATATATACATAAAATGAAATTGGATGGACAAATTTGTCATATTGGCAAAAACTTGTAGACAAATAATTTGACTTTGTGGTGAATGCGGTTAATTAAAACAAAAGACTTGGAAGACTCGGATGTGAATTTTTTTTCCCTGCAATTATGTCAACTTTGACTTGGAGTGTGAATGTTGAATATTTTGAATGTAAGAAGTATTTTGTAGGCGTGAAGTTTGTTTGTTTCTCTCGCTCTCCCTTTTTCATTCTGATATTGCTCCCTCGTATAATTTATACGAGGGATCGTGAAATAAAAGTTCATATATAGACAAATCCGTTATACATAGTAAAACGTTGTGTGTACTCAAATAATTTGACTTGGTGAGGGATTGCGGTACCTAAATTTATCAAGTTTTTTAATTTTCCTTGTTATTGTTTTTTTTTTTACAGATTCTTTGCTCGTGTTGCTTAGTCGCTGTTATTTTTTGCAATTGGAACAGTTTTAACTGGAAATGAATAATATGGCAATGGTAAATGTGAACAATTTACTCAACATCAAAGACTCCCGCTGGCTTCAATTGGAAGTATGCAGAGAATTTCAAAGGAACAAATGTTCTCGTCCAGATACCGAGTGCAAGTTTGCTCATCCTCCAGGTAAGAATCATTACGCTTTCTCTATTCAAGATTTGTTATTGTTATTAACATTATTAGCATAGGAACACCATCAAGTCTCTTATCGAGCTCTATATTCAGTAAACTGTGACACACGAAATTAGAAAAAGACGATTTTTTGCTGTTATGACTGAAGTAGGAGCATGGGGTTTTCTAATTTCATGTGTCAGCAGATTTTTGAAATCTTGCTGGAAAATTTCCATTGCAAAAGCTAATGAAAAAAATTTTTACTCAAAACTTGAGACAGGTTCACTGCTGTCTAAAAATTATATGACCCATGACCCCATGCTCCTACTTCAAGTAGCAACAGCAAAAAATCGTCTTTTTCTAATTTTGCGTGTCACAGTTTATACGGGAAAAAGCAAACTGAAAATCTGGAGACAAATCTGAAGGATGCAAAAAAGCCTTTTCCGGATTTTCACTTTGGTTTTTCACGCATAACTGAATATAAAGCTTTAGAGCTTCACGTATTACTATAGTTTGATAATCTGCATAATTTTCACCGTCGTAAAATGGTATTTTAAAATTTTAGTACAAAATGAAATGGTTATGCAATTAATTAATGTGAAATGGGTTTCTTTTTGTGTTTAGCTAATGTCGAGGTGCAAAATGGACGAGTTACGGCTTGCTACGACAGTATCAAAGGCAAGCACCTCTTTTTTCTTGAAAATCAAAAAAACAAACATCAATTTCATTTGAAAAATTAGTTTTAGTGTCTCCTTATTCGATATCAAGTACAATGTGAATGATGATGAGTATGCATTTTGTGATGACCGTACTCGCATTTGTGCTTTCATTGCTGGCGAGTTCCAGTTTGTTTGTGCAAGCGGAAATGAAGAGTGGGAGGAAATGGTGGGATAAATAGAAGCTGTGTATATTCATGGAAGATATTACATACGCGTCTGGTTTGTTGTATTCATGCAGGAAGTTTAGAGTAGTTGGGCTGAAGACTTGCCTGATTGGCTAGATTGGACACAATTAGACCTAATTGATCATAATTGAAGTCAGTTCTCATGGTTTCCAATTACGTATGACTGTAGTATCATGACGACCAAATAATCCCCATACAGAGTCCAAAAGCAAAGTGTTCCTAGTCTAGAATTTACTGTGGAAATCCTGGAGGATATTCAGCGTGTAAACAGTTAGTTTTTCTTGTTTGCTTTCAACTTTTATTTCCCTGTTAGAACTAAAATGCCCATTTGAATATCGCATAGAAAATTAAAAGACCAAAAGTAGTAGAAAACTTGCATATGTACTTAAATATTTCATTTTCCGTATATGGTTAGTGATATTTTTTGTTTTGGAAACCATGTATCGATAGCTCAGAAATGATCCTGTAAATCAAGAAATGGAGAAGGAAATTTGATTTGAATATGTTGGAGCATTTACTCTTTTGTATATGAGTAACATTCGCAGTACTCTCGCATAAAAATGGGGAAAGATTTAAATTTCTTGTTGCATGTGATACATTCTCTTGACCTAAGCCTAGAAAGTTAAGGACCAGGGTTTTTATGGGGGGTTTTAATGGCGGGCAGGATTTTTCGGTCATAGAATCATCCGATTGAGATTTGGTTTTCTGAGCAGCCTTGTAAAAGCGTTTTTCCAGTGAGAGCTCTTGAGACATTTTTGGTTTTGAAAACCAGTTGCCCTCCAGACACTCGGTTGGATTAAGGGATTAGGGTAGGGCACCAACTAATCCAAAAAAGTTAGAAATGACCGAGCTTCTGGAGGGCAACTGGAAAAACAAAATTGTGGATTTTACTCTTGCCCATTCTCACAGTGGTCATTGGTGTGGCCGGGCACGAAACCGGATCATGGATAACCGAGTAAACCCATAGGATCCGAAGGCCTTCAAAAAACCCGAATTCGGGGTCTAACCACGAAAAACGGTCCGATCTCGAAAATTCCAATTCGTAGGGGTGTTTCTAGGCTTAGGTCAAGAGGATGTACCACATGCAACAAGAAATTTAAATCTTTCCCCATTTTATGCGAGAGTACTGCGAATGTTACTCATATGAGAAAGTTGAATTATTGACTCCCCCCCCCCCCATCTTTCTGATGTTGCTATGTATTGGGAGGAAACTTTCTCTGCCCTTTCTATCTTGCACACACTTACATACTCAACTCACAAATATGTTTTTTTTGCTCGTGTAATATGATAAAGTTGAGGAAGTGAATGGATAGTCAAGGTAATGGAGGAATCGGTTGAAACGGATATTGTGTGATTGCATTATATGTGGCTGTTGGGAGAGGAGAGGAATGGCTGATTCTGGTTGAATTGTAAAGAAACTATACGTAGGGTAAAAATAATCAACATGTTGTGCATATTGGCTGTTACTGGAATGGAGGGGTTGTGGGGGGAATAAAAAGTTACGCGTATAGTTTCCGTAGAGTTCAATCCACGTCAAGAGTTGTATAAAAAAGAGTAGTTACCGAGTCGGGAACAAAATGAAAAATGGCTCGTGTAGTCTTGCAATTTCTTGTGTGCAGTCAGTTTTCCAGCTGACAATTTATGCCTGTATATAGAATCCTTCACGCTTTTTCTCCTTCGTCTTCCTTTTACTTCGTCATCTTACAACTTACAGGCACAATAGGATACAAAGAGACATTTGGATTTAGATAACGGAGACAAACAAATGTTGTCTTATATAACTTTCTTCCCGTTCTGTCAGTGGCTGTAACTCTTTGTCAAGTTCAGTGTTCTGTTAAACATGAAACTTTATGATTTCATCAAACATTGGACCTGGCACTTTTTTTTTTTCTTTGTACAAAAAGAAAAAGGGAAACTGGCTTTTATTTTGTTTTACAATTCTCACTCAAACTTGTTTAAATGGCAAAATAAAAGGAAAGGAAAATATTTGAGATTATATGAAGAATTCGAAAGACGGCCTCCGAATGGATAAAGCCCGAAAGAGTATTCGAGAGAGATAGAGAGAGAGGAAAGCAAGGAGAGAAATCGATGCCAATTTTGTTCGTGGTGTATGAGTCAGACAGACATACACATACACAACTACGTGCAACATCAGGCCTCTTTAGATTGAAATGCTTGGCTCATTGATGACGATGTTGATACAGTATTTGTTCTGTACGGGTTTTATTTCCCATCTGATTCTTGGCACTTTCACTATTTTGGTGTGTATGCGAGGGTAATCTGTTTAGGTATGGCAATAGGAAGGTATACATGTGTAGGTTGTTGTTCTGATGTGTGTGTGTGTAGCTGCAGTATTCTTATTCGTAAGAGGTATTGGCCACGGTGCTAGTGTAACAGCAGTAACATCAGCAGTTGTTGTAGAAGAGGGATGAAGAAGCGCCAAGAGTTGTTAGTGTTGCAAGTGTTCACATGAACTTTTCGTTTTTGGGCGACACGTTCTCCAGGGATTCCTTGTTGATCCAATATAAATTATTTTTCCTGAGTTATGGGATTGCGTTGGTGTTCTCTCTCTCTCTCTCTCTCTCTCTCTCTCGCTCTCTCTCTCTCTCTCTCTCTCTCTCTCTCTCTTCTCTCTCGGTTCCATCTTACATGATTCAAGCATAAGTTCTATTTCTTTCCCTACGTTAAATCAAATGTCAGTTTGGGAAGGTAATGAATATGTATAGTTGAGGTTGTGAGAAATTACGTTTACAATATCCTTGTACATTTTCCTCTCGCACATTTCAACTGGAGTATAGTGAAAGAGGGGGTTGGATTAGTACGTCTTTCAACTTTCATTATTTATGCAGTTAAGTAAACGTAAAACTGATCTACTTTTTTTTAGCACTTACGTGTAATCAAGAGATTTATGTATCAAAAACGGGAATACTTGAAAGACTAAGTACAATCTGTTACGCAGTACTATATAGGACGACTAACTACCACACATACACACAATCCAAACGCGACATACGCGTACTATGCATACTTGTAAAAATGTAAATTTTTTCTCACGTGGACAAATATCCATCCGACCTCAACGTTCTACTTTAATATTCTACTATATGCAATGTTTCGTTAATCTTGAATCACCTTATTTTAATGGTTAAGTGAATCGCGAAAAAAATAAAAATAAAATATGCACAACAGCTGAGAATTTGATGATTATATAGTATAGTTTTATTATACCGTGTGTATGTATGTATTATGTATGTATTTTCTTTTAATTATTGTTTGTACATGGGTGGGCTGAACATAATGTCCGACAAGTATTTTTCATTTGAATCCAGTCAAAATTGCTCTTAGGAGCCTTTTATAATATCAAATAATGAAGTGTACTTGTAAACTGTTGTCACTGTCAATCTTGATGCTGTACGAGAGGAAACGAAAAGAGTGCATGCACTCTTTATTTCGTTCCTTCCTTCGTGTATATTTTTTGGGGGGTTTCTTACTGTGACTATGGAAAATCCTACTACGGTTCCGCCGTAGTAAAAAGATAGAGAGAGAGAGGAACCAAGAAAGCTGCTGTTTCATGGCACGATTTGCTTTGCAAAACAGCGCAGACAAGCAAGAGTGGCACTGGCTATTAAAAGAATATTATTCTCTGTGATGAGATGTCAAGTGGTGTATTTATGACAAGCAGACGCAACATTGCCAAAAAGAATTCGATAGAAAGCAGTGTCAGTGTTTCTTTTCTCATTCTCATTGTGTGTGAACTGCTTATGTATGTGTGTGTTTGTCTGTGGCGGCTATTTCTTGTAAAGGGAGTGAAAGAAAAAATAAAATGCAATGAAGGAGCTCTATAATGGGTTGATGGTGGTGGTGGCCATAGTTTTAACTTAATGGGAGCGAAATAGTCTGCCACACATGGTTTCTATGTGAACAGAGTCGTGTTTGCATGTGCCTCTGATGCTCTTCTGTATTTTTTGGAATCTGCACGGAGAGAGTATTCGAGTATAAGACTATGTATGTATGTAGCATGTAGCCATCACATCCACAGCTGAACACAAATTGATGTTTTTGTCAAGTCAAGCGGGAAGAATTACGACTGTAGAGTGTTAAAAAATAGAGCTATCAAGAGCTAAAGTTGCCTCTTTTTTTCTCTTCTCGTGTCTCTCTCTCTCTCTTTCTTCAACAAATACACTCACCTTTATATTATTTCTTGTGCTCATGTTTAACGACATTCTTATACACACTAGCCATATTTTTCATGTAGTAAGTCGTATTTTATTGTGAATAATCGACAGAATTTCACAGTAACCTTGGATACCTACATAAGGTACATACTTTTTTTTCATCTTTTAAGATTTCCATAATGCTTCATACAAAGTCAAATGAAAAAAAAATAAAAATGAAACAAGTGCCATTCTCTACACACACAAGTCAGTGTATAATTTATCATGTGTATCTATCTATTTCTTCAGCACTAACGAGAGAGACAATGACAGTGAAAGATGTTCATACTCGAATTTCTCGGGGTTTAATTTTGGTTACTTACGTGAAATAATTATTCAGCTGTCATCACGGCTTATGGTACCCTCTGGGAAATATCAGACCTGTTGACGAACAGTTTAGACTTGAGAGTCTAGGAGCATTTCAGTTTTGACATTTTGTTTTTGGTTTTGTCAAGTTCTAATTTTGAATCCGTACACCATGCAGCCATTTTTTGCTCGCTTTGCAAGTACGTTTGTGCCTACTGAGCATGTGAATATGAGGATATGGTGATATTTGAAGGAATGAGAAGGGAAATGACCATCGTTGGGGATGAGAAAAAAAGACAGTGGAAATAATTGTGTGAAATTAAATGATGTGTCGCAGGGTATGCAGTGAGTTTTGTGATTAGGAATTCCTGAAATATATACAACATGCGACTGTCGACGTGTGTGTAGTATGTATCCTACTCGCTTTTAGGACTTTGAACGATTTATTCTATAGATTTTGGCAAGGATTCAAAAACATTTTTTTTCGTACATACTCCATGTTCTCGAAATGAATTCACAGCTATGTGTAAAAGATATAAGTTTACTTGTATATTTTTTTATATGGTTAAAACTTTACTTTCACGTAGTTTTTATCATATCATTGTCGATTATGACAGATAGGAGGGTCACCACAGGAAGGCTGCTTCAGACTCCAGTCAAAGCAGAGCAAAGTGAAGTAAAGCACACACACATTCGCAGGATGTATTTATATGTAATGATTCTTGCAGAGTGCGTCATGATGGGAAGATCGGAGAGGAGTAATGCAGTTTTTGGCAAATGTTCATGTGTTTGAAACTAACAAGTTGTATCTTACACATATGTGTATATATATATATAATAATATACATACATATGCCTATATGTACGAAAGAGAACTTTGTACGAGGGTACATACAAAAATGTACACAAGTAATGTTCAAGTCTCGAGTCGTGAAAATTTGATTTATTACACAAAGTCATCAAGTGAGGGTTCAGATTTTGTTTCATTCGTTTCCCGAGTACTATAGAGTACTTAGAAAATATCCATTTCGCCTTCGTTGTCGTCGTCGTCGTCGTCGTCGTCGTCGTCGTATGGCTGATAGGGAGAAGGTAGGAGCTGTTGAAGAGATGGATGAAGAACAGCTACGTGTGATGATAAGATAAGACGTTCCTCAAGCTGAATCCAGTGGGATTTTGTCATGGAGATTGACACTATGATTTTACTCTACTTTTAATAAGATTTTCACGTCCACTGTGGTTCTCTAGTCTATATATCCATGTACATGTACATGCGTACGTATAGATGTACACTTGGCACTTTCCCTGTTAATACGTTGAGGTGACTATTTAATGCATATGATGTGCGAGCGAGCGAGTTGAGAGAGAGAGAGAGATACAGAGAGAGAGTTGAATTATGTAGATGTATGCACGTGGTAGGATTTGGATTGGGATTTGTCCATACTGTAGGGGATTACCCTAACATGTAACAGGATGAAAATGAACTTTTGAAAAAGAAGAAGGCTAGAGTTCTTCTTCAAAATACATAGCCAAGCTAATAGTTATGCAAACGTATTTTCTGTGTTCTCCAGTTGTCGAATTGGGAAATTCATTGATATTCCACGCACAACTTTTCCAGAGTAAGTATAGTATAACATATTATGTACCCTCGAGTAAATAGTAGCAGCAGCAGCAGCAGTAGTTGTTGTTGTAGTCGCATTCGGATTCGAGTAGACATTTTCTTTTCCAGGCAAATATCATCATAGAGATGGATGGATGGATGGATGGATGGATGAATGTAGTATGTACGCGTGTGTGTAAATAACTACATAATATATCAATGTATGCTAATACATTACTCCATCCATCCACTGGTACATGGAGAGTACGTGACGATGAAAAAGGAGGAGGGAAAGAGTCGGAATAAGTCTATGAATTCCCAGCTAGAAAGTGAGCGAGCGAGCGAGATGGAAAGGGAAAAACGAAAGAAAGAAGGACAGAGTTAAGATGAGGTAGACGAGAGTCTTGCATTGCTCCAACTAAATGAATATTTGATGGAGATACTTCTTTCCTTTTTTTGACTTTTCTACAAATCCGTATGGATAGCCCAAGTATGTAGTATGTATGAGTAGTTTTAAATATGTGCATGTACAAGGGAAATATTCCGAGTCACCAACATCAATTCTTCACATTATGAGCTGCGTATCTTTTTCTCTTCTTGTTCTTTTCTTTTGTGCCTTCAAACGGATGTGAAAAGATCCAGGGGAAGAGAGAAAGAGAGAGAGAGAGAAGAAGAAGAAAAAGAGTATTTAAAGTGAGTTTGAGTGTTTGAGTATGACGGGCTGTGTGTGTGTGTAAAGAATACGGAATACGATCGTTGTATTAGTGAAAGTAGTAGGAGGAAAAATAGAAAAAATATAGCGAGTAAAGTTTGAAATTGTATTTGAGCGATAGATTCAAAGTGTATTCCTGATGTCACATTGCATATAATGCATATTAAGGGTTCCTATAAAACTCAAATTTTTTTGATGGAAGTGGTAAAGTTTTTTGTCTGTTCTATCACTATCCCGTCCAGCATACGCAGTAATACGCACAGATACTCTAGACTAGACACACAAACACATGGAGACAGTCAGGCAGACTCACTACTGCATACCTACATACTCTGGGATGTCACAAGGGACTTATTTTTCTGGTGATTCCACATATTGAATGCAGCCAGGATATTTCCATAGGGCATCATTTTCCTTTCCCTACACCTCCTTCATCTCTGAACTTGAACATTTCCCTCTCCTGAAATTGTTACTTTGAGAGTTTTAGTACGATCGTATAGTATCTAGTTTTCGTGGTAATATTCCAATAGTACTTGCAAACGGTGGTGGGGCTGAGTCGATAGCTTAGAGAAAGAAAGAGAGGGGTAAAGAGCTCCTCGAGATCCTCCTAAAACGAAGAGAAATAGATTACGAGGATGGACGGGAAAATCATGTGAGAAATGACATGCTGTCACTTGTCTTTACATTCGGCGGAATGGTGGGAATAGGAAAGAATGAGTCAGGGATCGGGTCAACGATGGTACATCAAGGAAACGAGGAGACGGAAAAAACCTGGATTTATAAAGGATAAAACAGGGTTGGTGTTTGACTTGTGGCTTTTGTTACATAATAACATAATATATATCGTACAGTGAGGGTCATGTTGCTTGCTTGCTCGTTGGAAGATTCAGAAAAATCGAGTTGAGAATAATATGATATGATGTCGAGTTGATGGACCGTAATCATCTTACATATTTACTTTTTCTTCTGTTGTCTTTATGTGTACATGTAATAAGGAAAGCGGGTAGGGTAGGGTAGAGGAGGGAGGGAGAGAGAGAGAGAGAGAGAGAGAGAGAGAGAGAGAGAGAGAGGGAGAGAGAGAGAGAGAGAGAGAGAGAGAGAGAGAGAGAGAGAATGGAGGAAGAAGGGAGGCAGGGCAGAAAATTTCATTTAAAAAGGCAGGTTTCGTGCAAAAAGAACACATGGTAGTAAAATACTGATAGTGGTGGTGATGATGGCAGTATAGTGGCATATATCTGTAGTGTAGTGTGGTGGTGGTGATAAGTATCTATTTTTAGTCAGTCATTCTCATTCTTTTGTAGACTAATATGAATGCATAATTCGTAAGTCAACATCTCTCTCAATTTTCGTAGCTTGAGAGATAATAGCAACGAGGTTGTCTGTAGTCATTGAAGCAGCGAGCACATTAAAAGTAAAAAGAGTCAGAGAGAGAGAGAGAGAAAGAGAGGGAAAGAGAAAGAAAAAGAGAGACTGGCGAGTGCAGACACCACTTTCGGTTAGAGATAGATTGAACAAAGTGATATTCTGAGACGAAGTTGCTTCGGTTCAGTTCATGTCACGTCCTATAAGCTGGAAATTTGAAAAGCTTACAAGTTATATAAACCATAAAAGGAAGGCGAGGACAAAGTGTGAGGCGACGGGAGCGGCGACGTCGTCGTCGGCGGCATGTGACAGGGAAAATAAAGCTACTGAAGATTTAAAGGAAACGTAATTAAGACCATGTGGAAGAGACCGATGAATGTCATGTAGAAAGATTCAAACTGAAGTGTACATGAAATAACTCCAAACGAAAATTACGTATGCAAAAATAATTCATTCATCCAAATTTCTGTTGGTTATCCGTCAAGGAAAAGAGAGTTTTGATAGAATACATCAAATACATGTGTATCACAATGTGCGTGTGTCTGTGTGTATGAACATGAATGTATTAGCATGTAAATATATCAAATGAGATAATGTTCGCCTCAAAAGAATGGAATGCGGCTTGGGGTATTTTCTCTGTTTGTTATTTCATTTGTAATTTCATTGAGTTGTTAGTGCTGCTCTTGAGACCATGGGATAGTTTCCTTTGTGAGTTTGCCATTCCTCATGAAATTCTTCTCTCGCTCTCTCTCTCTCTCTCTCTCTCTCTTTGCACTCTTTAAACAGTTAAGAATTGAGGATTTGTTCCAGCAAACTAACTAGTATACATTTGACTCGAATATAGAATGGGGAATGAAAGAGCGGCGTCAAAATGCATGAGAGAGAGAGAGAGAGAGCGAGGAAGAGAGATTTCCTCAAGACGACAGTGAAAAGGAGAGAAATGCTAGTGAAAAATAAATTGGCTCGTAAGTGCCCCATGAACTTTTCTCTCGAGTTCCTTCCTTGGGTTTTTGGAAACGATGCAAAGAGTTTGTGTCCAAGGGAAAGCATGCAATTTGAGTCGTGAGAACAGGATGGGTGAAGTTTCTCAATGCAATGGAATAGTTATATTACCGTATAGTATAGACATGGTCGACATGGAAAACGAAGAGAAGGCCAAAATGGACTTTTTGCTCCTTTTTACTTTGGCTCGAGTCAGTTTAGTCACTCGTATAAAGTAAGAAATGTGCTTGCGCTAGTATGAGGACGAGAAAGAGGCGGCTTAGTAAAGTTAAACCTTTGGTCGAGTCTTCGCTGGGTTCCTTCCTTCCCAGAGAGAGAGAGAAGAGTTGTGGAATTTATGAGCAGAGTTGATATCTTTTGATGACTCCTCTCAATGAGATGATACTTTCTTTTGGACCATTTCTGCCTATCTCTCTCTCCCTCTCTCTCTGTCTGTCTGTTTGTGTATGTTCTCGAGTGGAATACCCTGCAGCAAGAGTTTCAAAACGGACTCGAAACTTTTCTTGTATATCACTTTGCGTCGTCTCTTGACAACTTTAGTGAAAACCGCATGTCTCCTCCACCACATATTATTATGTAATGCTTTCCTATAATATTGACGTTCAATAGCAACTGATCGAAAATCTCCATGGAGAGACTCCACATGTACCTATGCAGTATGTACTACTATGTACCCATATTTATAATATATTATCCCTCGTATTCATTGCTGTTGCAATGTCTGTGGAGTTTTTGGAACATGTGGATGAGCCATAATTTCTAAAACACATTTTGTATGTGTGTGCTTTTGAAATGCCTTTGAAAGATGTAGAGTAGTTGATTCGAAAAAGAAATTATTCTGTCATGTTTGTAGAATTTTTTTTATTTTTTAAAGAGAGACTAGACAAAATTCTCTTGCATTGGAATTCGGACGACTATTTAAAATTACTGTTGTGTGTCATGAGTCATGAATCGGGTTACTTGCCAAGAAATGAGAAGATCATTTGAATCTCGGTACCTGGCACAAGATGTAATTGCTTCTTATTCCCTACCTATATAGATACATCTGTAGCATTTAACATGATATCATGCAGGTATCCGTACTTACTTAATTTTTGACTGACGATGAGGCGTATTTGACATTTGACATTGTCAAACCACTGAAAGTGGTTCTTACAGCCCCATTTCTCTCCCCCCTCGTAAGTTTTACCATATGGTTAAGTTAAGCAGGATGACAATATGACTCTTTATTCATATATATATATAAAAGTTGTATTCAGAATTTTGTAAAGGTCATCCATCATTTTTAGAAATAGCATTTTGTTTGGTATATATTATATATATAATATATACTAATGTGAGTGCAAGCTTTTAAAGTTTTACACACAAGTTTTATTCCCAAAATGTTATCTTCATCTGGATGAAGATCCTGGAAATCTGTATGTATATCTGTTGGATTTGAATATTTGTTTACAATAGTTTATGCGGAAAGTATTGTTGATATTCTTGGTATTGATATTCTTTCAACTTAGTTTGAGATGGAAAGTTTTAGTTTTAGTTGCTCTCTAGATGGACTCGGATAAATTCTTGAGAGTATTTAAAGTATACGAAAGTATAAATATTGATTTGGAAAGTTTTGGGGAAAGTTATGTCAAAAGTTATGTGGACTCCTCCCGTTCCAGAGTCCTTGATGGTTGTGTCCCAAAGTTTTTAGTCGGCTACTACTTATATAGGTACAACTGGGAAAGGTGGTAATCAACTTTCCCTTCATATCCCCATATTCTTCTCACCTTTGCTCTTTCTTGTCCCCAGAGTCTTTTCCCTTTTTTGTAATTCCGACAGTCTCCCGACTTTGTCTTCATTTGAATGAATCCAGAGTCTTTTATTATGGAGAGGATAATATTCTATAATATTCTATAAGATATAGAATGTGCAGAGGAAAAGTTGCCATTCAAATGTTTTTTTTAATCCCCGCAGTGTAAACATTCGCTCAAATAATAATAATAATCATCATCAAATCATCATCAAATCATCATCATCATTTTCAAATACTCATGTGCAATGTTTACCATTTTAATAGTTGAAATTGAACTGGTAGCAATTGAACAAGTATAAATGGAGTTAAAATTTGGCTTTGAGAAAAGAATCTTTATACTTTGAGGAATGGGCTAATCGTAATGGTGAGGATTGGGAATTTGTTTTGGTGTAAAGTTGTTTTTTTTTCTACTTCTTCGGGGAATGTTATTTACTTGTACAGCAATAAATTTGAAGGGATTGGTGAAATACGCAAGAGGGAATTTCCATTTTAAGAGCTGTAAAAGCTTGACATTGGATAGGGTTAATAGTTGCTAGTTTTTTTCCTTTTCCTTGTGTCTGTGTGTTCAAGCCATCAAGTCAGCCACAGTTTTGCATTCATGTATGTTCGTGTTGAATTTTTGGCTCAATTTCAATAGTAGGCTGGTAATGTTCATTTCCGTGTTTGATGCAAAGACAGAGCGAAAACTCACTTCGTCAGATTCTTTAATTTGTATATTTTACTAAGTATGTCGACCTGTGAGAGAGAAATGTGTGTGTGTGTGTGTAAAATGTGTACATGCATCTATTCGCATGAGTAAAAGTCGACTACACTCACACGCTTATAGTTGGGAAACGTTATTTTAGACTTGTAGGAGTAGAGACGAGAGGAAAGAGAAGGGTAGGAGTCATGAGTGCAAGTGGGAATGGGTGGTTGAGTACTATTGGATTGGAATGTAGATAATATTTCATCAAAGTAGTTTGACTTTTTGAAGTGAGTAGCCTAATTTGTGAAGTAAAAGATGGGATTGAGTCGAGGCTTGTCTGAGGTTTTCGACGGTTGAACATAAATAGACAAGATTAAACGTGTGAATATTTCAATGATGTGGAGGAGGCGGAGATTGGAGATCGTCAAGTCTTAGTTGATAGATTCATACATATATCTGTATCGTGTAACATTGTACAGGGAATAGAATGGTGAATGAATGGAGAAGGGTTTTTTTTTTTTTTTTTAACTTTTACTTTTACTTTGTTCAACTCTTGACAAGAGGAATTTAAAATTCTAAAATTCTTCATCATTCTCCCGGATTGGGAGGTAATTTGCAACTGTTGGAAAAGTCAATGGTTTGACTCCTTTTTGGTTAACGGCTGTAGCGAAAAAAGTTTAGACCTTTCAAGGTTTTTCATCTTTATCTTTCTTTTATCAAACTCAAAGTCCATATTTCTTCCCTGTCTGTCTCTAATCTGTATATAGTCTGAAGAGATTCGAGAGAGAGAACAAAAGTGAAGGAGAGGAGGAAAGAAAGAAAATTGGATAAAGTTTCCTGAATGAGGACCATGTGTATAGATATGAGTCGGTGAAGGAACATTTTCTATTACATTATGGATATGCATAAAAGATATTGCGTGAAGAAAAATTAGGTTTTCAAGGAAAGCAGTAATGGGAAGGGAAAATGGCATACGCGTACGCAGTACGCACTCACAGTATCTACTGTAACCGTACTACACTGCACTGTGGACCATTTCCATCATGATGGCAGTCAGTTTTTACATACCATTCTGATTTTCTCTCTCCTTTTCCGCAAAGATGCTGCTACTCCTCCTCCTCACACTTGTATTTACTTTCCATTTTGAAGAATTCCTTTTTTTTTTCTCCTTGCTGCTACAAAATAGGGAATTTGACGTTTTCTTTTGTTGCACACACACAGATACACCCACAAATCCACATGTAATAAAATAGAATATGTATATACGCAAACGCATATGTACATGTAAGAAAAAAAAAGACGGGTGAGGGGATGGGAATAGGAAGTCGTGAGCGTTTGTCAATGTGGTCGACTCTTACCTCGTGTGAGGATGAGAATCCAGTTCAGTGAGCTGTAGGACAGAGTGACGAATTTTCCGTTTGAGCTGGAGGAGTTGGGATGAGCTCAAGCGTTTTCTGAGTTGGAGGGAGAGCGAGAAAGAGAAAGAGGGAACTCAAAGTCTCTCTGCATCTTTGATGGTGATACGATCGACAAAGGAAATATGAAAGAACATACGGACTCTGACCATGAATGATAAATCGATTCTCATGTTCTTTCCAATCACTCTAAAGCAATGTGAAGCTGGAAAACCATTGATTTTCCGGGGTCATCTGAGTGAAGTCAAAGTCATTTTTCAATTGATTCCATTAAATAAAACGTCCATTCCTCCTCGCTTTCCTTGTAGTCGTTCACGATGGATAATTTTCGTTTAAAGGGAAGAAAATTGAAGGAAATTGAAGTGTGTGTCTTGTTTTTGTAGGCTATATGTAAAGGGAAAATACTATAGATTACTTGAGCACATACAAGATCATCCACATCTTATTTTATACATGAGTAGAAATATATGTATGAAAATGAAAAAAATTATGAGTACCTAATAATAATAATAATAGTAATTTTTTGGAATGTTTTTTTTTTGTTTGTGATGAACAGGCCGTTGTAATCGTGAAAAACCGCCATGCAAATACTTCCATCCTCCACTACATTTGAAAGACCAATTATTGATCAATGGTCGAAATCATTTGGCTTTGAAAAATGCCCTCATGCAACAAATGGGTCTGGCACCTGGTCAGCCTGTTGTTCCCGGTCAAGTTCCTTCTGTGGTCAGTGCAAAAAAAAAAAAAAAAAAAACTAAATAAAAACATGCCATAATATAATTTGTAGATCTGATAGTAGTTGTAAATAGTTTCTAGTGTCTAGTCCCAGTGTGGATGTGGATACGAGAATATTTAATGTTTGTTTTTTTACACTAGTCTACACACGAAACTCGTTACGATTAGCTGACAGTTGTTGTTCTTTCTTTTTCTCTCGTGCTATTCACTTGAAACTGTAGCAAACAAATCCGTACCTTGCTGGAGTGACGAGTCAGGCGTACAATCCATACTTTGCGGCCGGCCCTTTAGTTCCATTGGTGACGTCAGATCCAGGATCCCAAGTTGTATCACCACTAGGAGTATCACAACAACAAATTGTGTCCCAACAAAAAGTTCCCCGTGACCGACTTGAGGTAAGTTTTTATGTATGTAGAAAATCGAATTCTCACGAAACAAAATTTATTTTTGTTTTTGGTTTTTACCTCTCTTATTCATTTGGCTGGGCTTTATCATGCAAATGTATGAGTGAATCAACGTAACAATATTTTATTATTACTAAATACCTAAATATACATATTAAAAAAACTGCATGCTATAATTTCACGTAATAGTTTTCAATATGATACATTTACGATACTTTCTTCTTGTTTTGAAATCAAAATAGTGAGATA
Organism: Gisinianus flammeolus; assembly: GCA_034699125.1. Lineage (NCBI taxonomy): Eukaryota > Metazoa > Arthropoda > Collembola > Symphypleona > Katiannidae > Gisinianus > Gisinianus flammeolus. Next base: position 169,717 of record JAIUND010000014.1, on the reverse strand, counting down.
TCAAAAGATGCATTTTATGAATTTTTGGCAAAACTTGTCCTGAAGCTTTTGAACAACCTTCAAGTTGTTGTAGAACCCGATGAGGAGTAATCCTTGTTCATTTTGATAAATGAAACAGTTGTCAGTCTGTAATATGATATGTTTAGATGGTTGAATAATTCTAGCGTAATAACGTGTATGGATATTGGATATAAATATTTAATATTAAATATACTAATGGACTAATTGAACTGATTGATTGAAGCTAAACGCAAATAGCTCAAAAATAAAACTGATTGTGAGATTGGGAAGGGGGAATTTAATTGGGATGGAATTTCTGTTTTGTGTTTGTGTATGATGTAGACCTACCCTGGGATGGTGGCATACAAGCGTCCTACAGGTGACAAGAGTGGTGTTCCTGTCTACCAGCCAGCCAACAATCCGTCAGCAGCCGCCTACCAACATTTGATGCAGTTGCAGCAGCCGTTTGTGCCTGTTTCATGTAATTTAAATTTTTTTCTTTAATTATAATAATAATAATTTTGTCAATTCTCTGTGGCTTGCATGTACAAGAAGGAATTTTTTGGCTCCTTCGTGGCTACTTGAAACCCGCCGAAGTAATATGTAGTAGGACTTTTACTTCTTAGTTGTTAGCAATTTTGTTGACAGTGTTTGCTTAAAGCTGCAATGCGTATATAGTGTCGTTACACCAATTATTTTCACAGCTACTAGCATCCAGCACAATAATCCATCGTCGATGTCCACGGTTGCCGCGTCTGGAATGACGGGTTCATCCTCCGTTCAAGACAATGTGAGCGGGTTAGCGAATGGGTCTCTCGACTCGCATGGAAATGAGACGGGACTCAAAAGAATGAAGTCAGAAGGTTCAGAGAACGAGCAAGGTGATCTTCACGACGGAGCTAATAACATAGGTTTAAGTAATAGTGGAAATTTGGATGATGATGAAGCTAAAGCTGAAACTGCTAATAAACGCATGAGGGTGCAAAATGTTGGAAGTGGTAGTAGCCAGGCTAATAATGTTTCTCAAATTCCCAATCAATTGGGACAAAATAATGCTGCTTATGTTGCAGCCGCTCAGAGTTATCATAATGCACTAGCTGCAATTAGTTACACTGGCGTAGCTTTACAGACTAATAAAGCCCAGCAGCAACAGGCTTCTGCACCCATGTCCCATACCCCCCACGGTTACCCCGGATCCGCCGCAGCAGCCGCCGCCGTCGCTTTCCAACAGCAACAACAACAACAACACCAACAACAACAGCAACAACAACAACAACACCAACAACAACAACAGCAGCAACAACAACAACAACAAGGTTACCATCAACAACAACAACATCACCAACAGTCACAGCAACAAACTCAACAGCAACAGTTATTGAGTCAGTATCAAGCAATGGCCGGGATGGCGGCTGCTCTTGCCAATCAAGGGACATTCCAAAACGCCTACGGATCCCCCCAACAAAATAATAATGCCAATCAGCAAAATGCAAATGCAGCTGCGGCATTGCAAAATATGAACATGAATGCAGCGAATGCTGCCGGCCTGAATCCGTTTGCTGCTGCAGCAATGAATCCTCTTCTTGCGGCCTCCCTCCCTCAATTGGCGGCAGCTCAGAGAGCTGGACTATTAGCAAATCAACAAGGTCAAGGTCTTCCCGCACAATTTAATCCAGCTGCCCTGGCTGCAGCCATGCCATCCGGGGGCGGGGGGAACCCTGTTGCTTTTAACCCTTTCGGAGTTCAGTTTGGAGGGCCTCAAGGGGGTAACCCAGGTGCCTCCGGCATTCCTTTCCAAGGGAATCAACATCAACAAGCAGCATTGTTAGCCGCCTACGGTCAATTTGCTCGTGGTCCCGTGTCTGCCGTCTCGGCTGCACCCTCCATGGCATCCCAACAAATCTATGTTGGCAATCCCGCTGCCGCTGCTGCTGCCGCCGCCGCAGCTGGTGGAGCCCTTCAAGCGGGTGTCAAACGTTTGAGGCCCCAGTAAAGGCAACTCTACTCCCTCCCCCCAACCAACCCCCCCCCCCCTTTTTTTTTTGAAATCCTCAGAGCCATTTTTACCTATTTGATAAACAACAAGACTCGAAAAAAAAAAATTAAAATTATTAATAATCCCAGAGTCGATTCATATAGCAGAAGCTGAAACTCTGGGCTTTTTTATCTGAATTCTATAAACATTAGGATTTAAGTACATCGTATAGAAATTGGTCATTTTCATATGACACTAAAAAAAAATATATAAATATTATTATATATTACAAGCGTATAACTCGTTCTGCCAGGAAGAAAGCAAAAGTATACAGATGTAGGGATGGTGGGGACGTAGTGACTATGCGAGGCAACATATGTCCAATCGGTTCATTAACTACCAGATTTCATCTACTCATATAATATATATATATATATTTTTTGAACCAGCGTTGAAAGCCCTTCTTCAGCCCCGTGTTTAGTCATCGAATTGCCCAATTAATTTGCATGCCATTGGGTCGTACAGAATGCCATTACAGTTTGCATTTCAATATACACATATATATATTGAAATGAAATGATATAGAAGAACATTTTATTTTAACCTTGCGTTTCGTTTTTTTTTTTTTTTTTTGTCGTTTTTTTTTATTGGAGATTTCTTCTTCCATAATATTTTTCTTGTACACGAGATTTTTATAGTTTATGTATATATATATATATAAATAGGATAGTTACTACAACGTCAAGGATTCATTGAATCTTTAGGAAAGTTCAAAGTTGATGTAAGAAGTCTACAGATTTTTCTACCAAGCATTTATTCTGATATAATAGGCTGGTCAAATTTTTAATCGATTTTTTGTTATGAATGCAATTGTTCGTTTTTTTTATGCATACACCGAAGCGGGTATATAGTAAGAAGAGAAAGATGTGAAAGTCTTCCGTGAAGACTAGTCACTTGAAATTATAAAATGATTCTAGATTGAGTTCTTGCTTTTTCTTACTATATTCAACAAAACCAAAAACCCTACACACAAACACACAGAGATAAAAAGAAACCTCACATAGTCAATATGCCCTCACCTCTACTATATGTATATTTACATTTTATCAGAAAGACTTTTTAGTTTGTTTATATATATATGTTAATTGTTTGTGTATGGATATTGCATTTTTAGCTCATGTGTATAGTTTTTAAAACAAATCTTTTTTGAAATCTTTTATGAGAGACTTCTTATATACACGTGTGTATAATATATAATATATATATATACAATTGTTCACCTTTTTAAATGGGAATGGGGGAAATATTAAATTAATTATATTATTGATAATATTATGATTATAGTTTTTAACTAATGAGAGTCACGGCCAGGTGAGAGAACAATGTCATTTTGGCGGATGTATGTCCGCTAAATGATTTATAATATACACATAATATATAAATGGTATAAATAATTATAATACATATTACTATTATGAATATAAGCATAAATGAATGGTAAAAAAATATATATATACCTATATACATACAAAGTAGAGAGAAGAAAAGAAAGAAAAGAAAAACTATAATAATAATAATATACATAATAATGATAATGTGTACTTTGAAACGTAGATAGATCTGTATACTTACACTAAAACTATTATAAAATATATACATAAGGACATATGAATAAAATATATTTAGCAACAAGAAATGTGTTTAAACAATATAAGGAATGTATAAGGAACTATATTTGGAAGTTATAATTTGCTATATATATATATATTTGACTGTAGTTACATTACTACTACTTCAATTGAATTTATATTAAACTATACACCTTATAATGCACTCTACCTATATATATATATATTTATGCACGGTCAGTGTAAGCGTGTGGAATTGTGTGCTTTTATGACTAAGCTTACCAACTTCATTTTATGAACTATACTAGCTAATCGTGGAAAAAATTAATAATTAAGTATATATATATACATATATACTATAAGATCCTGGAAATAAGAAAAATAATTATTCACTAAAAAAAGACAGAAATAACTGTAAACAAAGTCGTGGCCAATTTATTTATTTTTTGTTTTATTTTTTTGTTGTTTAATTCTTACTATATTGCATTTCGCATAAGCCCTCGTTAATCTTGCTGCTGAAACCTTTCCTCTTGTGTGTACTATATATATATAATAATCTGTTTATGTGTATATATATTCATTATTATTGTTTCATTCATTAGCATAACATCTCTATCTAAATATATATATATATCCTTTTCTATATAATTGTGAAGCCAAGGAATCCCTGAGAGTCTTCTCTCTCTCACTCGTCATTGTAGTTGCATTGAAGCAACTGATTCATCATCGTTCATTTACTATGTCTTATATATGCTGCATCCATTATGTATATTAATGAATTTGACACCACATGAATTCAAAATACCTATATACTCTTTCTTTGTGACTGCCATTGTACATGTATTTAGAAACTAATAATCTTTTTGATTGTGCACATATAATACAACTAAGTAATCTGTACATATTTTTTGAATACACACATCACATATATACACATTACCTACACATACGTACGTAGGTATTAATTGCAATGTCATACATCAATCTGCTGTTTTTTGTTTTTTTTCATTTTGGTTTAGCTCTCACCTTGCTCAAATATTTCCTAATTTAATTTCAGTATGTAACAGTATAAAAATATATGCCCGTAAATACATTTATATTAGTCATCTCATTTGACGTCTGTATGCTACAACAAGAACTATACATCACGATCACCACCACCAAGAACAACAATCGAGGGACTTACATACATACAGTTTACACACATACATACAATCATAATCACCTACAATTTCTGCACGCACGCACGCACGCACAAAACTACACACATACAAACTCTCGAGATATGTAAAAACATTTATACAGCTGACACGCTTACAAATATAGGACGAGGATATTGGGAAAAAAACACAAAGTACTTTGTGTGTGTCATCAAGTGTATGATCGATTATGAATACATTTTAGTCGAGGAATTATTTTATGAGTCATTTATAGAGCTTCTCTTATTCGGGCTCTTCATCATAATCATTAGCTAACCAAAATACTGGTACATAATAATAATTGGCTAGCGAGGCTTTCCGTTTTCCTGAGTGTATATAGTATAAATTTATAGTACTGGAGATATTCAAGTTTAGGATTCAAACTGACAAAAATGACAAGCTGGAAGGGAAATAAATAAATATTGTAGTCAAATTTGGACAAAAGGATAATAGAATAACTCATGTTGTTGGAGAATAGCGTTAATACATTGAATAACTTGAAGGCTAAAAAGAGTTGATAGTTATTCGTAAAGGAGAGAGAGAGCGAGAGAAGTGAGAAAAGGTACTTGAGACGTTGCCATCGCGTGCTACAAGTCAACTAGAGAATTTATGAAATATATATGAAAAGGGTGTACTACTCACGAGTATATGAATAGTGAATAGTCAGTTAAAGTATCAGTACAAAGAAGAAGAAGAAGGGAGAAATCTATAAGTGTTTAGTTCAAAAGTACCAAAAGATATATTTTCTCATAAACATGTGGAGGATTTATCATTCGTAATACATGTGATGGGGTTTTTTTTTCTTCAAGTTTTACTTGGCTTGTTGGTTATCTGCATTGTGTCATCTGTCGATTGCCTCATTTGACCAACTCATGAATTGGTTACCAATTGATTTTCAATGTAATGTATTCGTGGAGATGATGCAAATGCCTCATGAATGTTTTCTCCCTCTTCGTCTTCTTCTGCTGCTGCTGCTGCTGGTGCTGGTGCTTCTTGATTATTATTTCCAAATCTAAGCGAACGAGCAAACGTCCGTGTATCTGCTATAGTAGTTAACATTAACATTAGAAATAGAAAAATGTAATGTAATATATGCAGCTCTCTGTAATAACTCGAGTTTTTAGAATGTGTATTCTCTAGTCTGTCCACGCATTATGTATGTATGTAGGAAAGGAAGCAGGCATGTAAGTGCTTTTCAGGCCGTTTTCCATTTCGGAAACGTTTTACACAGAACAAAAATTGAGTACAGTAGTTTTTCTGTGTGTACATATACAAGGGAAAAATTTTGAGTGGATGTACAGGACAGATTTGTATAGTAATATGTAGTATAAGATGCGGAGTCCATGTAGATGAATTGATAACCATTTCATGTAAGTTATACTAATGATATGGTATATATTACTATAATACTATACATATAATATAATGGAATATAAAAGAGAGAGCGAGAGAGAGAGAGCGAGAGCCTCTGTATATTATTTGAGAGGATTGTAGTTAAAGGAAAACAATTTAAAATTTTCTACGTACTCAGTTCTGGAGTGGATTGAGGATTGTGGAGAGGAAGTCTGTTTTATATATGCATTGAGAGGGAGATAGAGAAGATGGAGGAAGAGGTAGTGACAGAGAGACACAGACATTACATTAACATTTTAACACTCGAAAATTTACATGAACATGAACAAGACAAACATGATAATAGTTGCCACCCCTCACGAAGCAACGCACGATTCTCAGTTTTGCAGATTGACTTAATGAAAAATGCCGTCATCCATCTAACTAACGCTTTTTCTCGTCAAAAAATGATTCTCTCTTCTCCCCCCTCCGTTTCTCCAGCCTTCTTGAAATCATTTACAAATGATTCTCTCTTTGTGTGTGTAGAAATCCCAGCCTCGTATACATTAAAAAACACGCTTAAAATGTATCAAATGTATTATATATTATTATTATTGTTATTATCACAATGTGACAATGAAACACTTAATTCTCTATATATCATCCAATTCACTTGTCTTCTGAGGTGAGGTTTTACCCACCGGACTTTGTTTGGGTAAGTTTAATGCCATATTGTCTTGCCTTTTAAATTGTATGTACAGAATGAATATGAAAATTGGAATAAGAAAAACTTCACTACTATACTGCGACTTCCCCCCCCCCTTCCCTTACTCTTCTTTTCATTTACTTTTGGTATTTTATATATGTGTATAGCTGGCTTGGCTTGTCCCTTACAATTTATTTATTTAAATGGTACATTTTTAGATTATTTTAATGTCCATATACATAAACTGCCAAAACAAATGGTTGCCATAAATGCTCATTTTGTTATTTGTACTTGTTGAACGATAATAATTATAATAACACAAACACATATACTATAGTATATATATATATATAGATCCCATCGTAAATCCTTACTTAATGTTCTCTAATAAATATTTAATATTATAATCGTAGTACATACCCCCCCGCACATGGAATTATATAACAAAATTCCCCGTTGGCATATCTATAAAATGATTTCATTTGAGCAAAACATACGACGTGATCCTACTTGTGAGCTATTGCATTTTTTTTTATATTTTGCTTGTCTATTTCATAGGGATATATTATTATATAGTAGTATTTCATTTGACGATGAGTTTATGACTTATAAAAAGCTACATTTCCCTTGTCGCCATTACATTGTTTTTTATGTGAGGGATTGTCAAGTAATCAAGTGGGAGACTTGTGATGGGGAAAGATTTTAAATGTTTTTGACATTGTATAAATTTTTATATTATGTATACAATACATCAGATGGGAGACTTTATCATTTATCATATAGACAGAGAGAAGGAGAAAGTAGAGACATTTGGGATGGACATAGACTGTCTATTCGTGAGTTGATTGTTTTTTAGAGGGAGTGAGTCCTTTTTTTCCCCTGCCTTGTTGTTTGTTTGATGGAATTATATGTGTAAAAGAGGAATTAGAAAATGTTTTTAGGATGGGGAATAAACGAGAGGTTGAGTAAGAGGCGAGAGTGTCCATTTGATGAAGTCCTCTCCTCTCTTACTGAGACTATGGAACAGAATAGTTCCCATGGTCTCGTCATTTAGACCAAATTTTATTATCTTGAAGAAGATACTGGGGAGAAAAAAAAGAGGAGAGAGGGAAAAAAATTCAGAAATGTGAAAGATTCTCCTCCGCCTCCTCTCCTCCTCCTCCTCCCCGAGTGTAGTAACGTAACAGATAGATGGAGGAGATCCATATAAGTGTATATAGATGGATGGAAGGAAAGAGAGGAAGGGAAAGAATAAAGTCCCAAGAGTGTTTTACGAGCGAATAAAAGGAGGCGAATGAGAAATTAGAAATTTTTACGTCTTTCTCTTGGTTCTTCACATGAAAGTGTTTAGCACGCTAGCTCACAAGTATTTTCTCTCTCTAATTGAATCTCTTTCGCTCCCGTGGTCAGTCCAAAAGTCTGTACTATTCTTTTCTCTCCCTCCCTCTCTATTTCTCTCTCTTCCTCTTCCCCCCTCTCGTTTCTTCTTTATATCGTCTTTATATCTTTCCGTTCGGAAACTTTCTCGCTTTCCTTGTGTTTGAACTTGACCACAAAATGACTCGACTGTTCAAATTATACGAACAGACAGGTTTAGGAAATTGCAATGGCTCACGTTCACATCCCTAAAATACACCAAGTGTCTACCGATATACACATTACACTACCACAACAAACACACACATACACATGCAATTCTATCATTTTTGTAAAGCTTTTAGTCTCACAAGTCGTCCAGAGAGTATGGTTTCTAATAAAAATAGATAATAGGGAAATAGGCGAAGAACAAGAAGACGAGGAAGAAAAGACCGAAGAAGATCCTTCCTTTGCTCTCATCTCGTACATTTGATTCAATTTGGACGGTCTGTAGATTATTCAGCTCTTAGATTAACCTTCGTACAAACGAAATCCCTCCTGTTTGCTCTTTTCCCCCATGTTTTTTTTTTTTCATTCTCCCTCCGTCTTTTTCTGGATTCATTCTGAATCAGGAGGGATAATCTACGAATAGATTCTCTCTCTCTCTCTCTCTTTACTATTTCCATTAAAATCCGAATAAATGTATAGTTTACACTTTACACACACAATCCTCCTCTAAATTTCCCTAATGATTAGTAATAACAAGCCAAGCCACTCATCATGCTTTCTAGAATCTTCCTGGGACTTTTAAATTTCATTTAGATTTTGTCATCGAGCTGCTGCATTTTAACAACTAAATGTCTGTATTTATATATTTGATATAGATAACTTGCTAAAAAAACACATTGTAAACTCGACATGACATGGCTTGAAAATTTTAAATTGTAAAGAGCCCCTGTCTGTATAGTCCAACAAAAAATGAAGAAAAAGAATGCTTTCTATACATACAGTTGTTTTTCAGTTGTCATTGTTTTGTTGATTTTTTTCAGTTTTTTTTTGTCATTATTCTTGGTTGTGGATTTTTTTGCTAGATCTTTTTAACTGCCCGCCCGCCAGCCGCCAGCTGCCTCAAATAAAATATACATAATATATATATTTTTTTTGTACACATAAAAAATGTCTGTACATGTACAAATGCCAAATCATGACAAATTAGCCCTGCCGCCGATGCATCGCTGCCTGAATTGAATTTTTTTTAGCAAATAGCCTCGTATTTGCAGTTGCCGATGACTTACTGCTGACAAAATGCATCCTGCCTCACAACTACCAGTTGAAAAAATGTACTTTTTTTTATTGTAAAGAAAAAAACCGAAATACAATTTCCGCGGATTGTATAAAAGAGAGTAAAATGATAAATATTGTAAACGTTACTGTTAATGTAATAATCATAATAATCATACGAGCGAGTGATACCCCCTCCCCCCAACCGAAATGTTTCCACTGCTAATTCCAGAGGGTTGTCACCATTTTATGCTGTGGGCTCTTCTTCGTCTTCTTCTTGTCCCAAATTGACTCGTTCGTCCTCCATTCCATGTCTTTGTTTTTTTTTCACAGCCTTAATTTTGCCTTTGTTTTTTTTTTTTTTTGTTTTTTTTGAAAAAGTTGAAGGACCACATTATTACTATTATTAGTATTATTACAGCCCACATCCGTTACTTTTTACCATTTGTTGATTTGGGAAAAAAAAAATCATAACTGAAAAAATCCCTGCTGCAATTCTCCTTTACTGACTTATGATGTTTGTTTTTTGGAATGTCTTTTTTTTTTTTTACCTAAGTATACATACAGATACAATGTCCATAATAGTAATTATTTTTATTTTTGTTCAAGTTCTAACATTGTGCCAAGAAGTAAAATGCTATAAATATTTATTACCTACATGTAGAAATGTAGATTATGTAGTACAATCAAACAAATATTAGTACTACTACTAATGCACGTGTGGGTATAGATTTCCGAAATAAATGTGCAATCAATTTGTAAGCTCTGTTTGAAAACAAAACTTCATAATAATCTTGTACACGAAAACGTTATTTAATGTTGAGGTTAATGTTTTCTCTCTCTTTTTTTTGTTGCATGTAATACATTTTTTGATAGAGAATTTTCTGTTATTCTATTTACATGTTCAGCCAAAAAATAATTCGCGTTTTTAGTTTTCTTTTTTTTCTTGAGAAAATCGTGAGTCATGTCATCATGACTGATAAACTTGGCAAGACTATGAATTTTTGAATTCTAGATTTCAGAGTGCGGTTTTTGTTGTTTTTGTTTCGATTTAGATTTAGAGATTTAGACGCGAGGAGAGTCAAATGGTTAAGTGACATTTTATTTTGTGAAACGCTTTTATTATTTGTTCTAATAGTTTGTAATAAGTAGTGGAGAACAGAAATAATTTGGACATCAAATAAGCTGTTCATATAGTTTGTAGTGTAACAAAAAAAACCTGACAAGTTGTCATATTATATACATATTACATATTATTGTTTTCTCTTGGATTTCTGTCGCAGTCTATATTATAAATGTTCTATTTTGTATTGGAGATATGTGGTAAGACTATAATAATAATTATTATTATTATAAAATGTATATTGTAGATGACGAAATATATTTATATTTATGTATACATATAGACGCTATAAAAAATAACAAGCAGATAATAATTACTTAAATATTGTAAATGAGGAACAACTTCTTAATATGCAAGAAGAAGTTTTCTCCTGCCTCCTTCTCTCTCCTAACTGTGCCGTTGGCAGTTCTTGCATTAAATTGGCATATTGGTTGTGGCCTGTATTCTGGAAGCACCGTATTTTAATTACACCTTTACCTACACGCAAATAGATTGTGCGGTACTTGATTTTACTTACACATATTTTATCATTACTATATATTTATACATACACAAGTTTTTTTTTCCTTCACTCTCTCATTATGACTGTGTACTAATACGGAATCTGTCTATGATATTTATTTATTTTTTTATGTAGTACAAAGAAAACCAATTTCCTTTTTTTCAACAATTTTCTTTTGTTTTCGTTTCCTCTTGCTAAATCTCTATATATTTTGATTTTGATAATAATCTATTATTATGACTATATGTATGTAATGTTATGCTAATAATAACACACATGTACCAAGGATAGTGCAGGAAATTGGTGTGTAATCATCTTACTCTTTGACTTATTTTGATAATGAAAAAAATCAATATGTCTTTATTTTATATATATATATATATATATATGTATTCTGTTTTGCAAAGCCTTCTGTGATTTTGATTGTATGAGTGGTGAGTAGATTTGGTTGATCGCCTGAGAATCATTCGAAGCCTTACTTCAATCATTTTCTTAGTAAAAAAAAAAATACAAACAAATCGCCAATCAGTCGTAAAAAACTGATACAGTCACCAAAACGCCAGCCGCTTTGCCGAATCCATCTGAGTTGAACCATGTATGTCTTACCATCCTTTTGCTTCTTTCTTTCTCTCTTTATATATATAGATAATAATAATAAAGTATGTATTAATATCATCATGTGGTTAAAGTACAGAAAAACTTACCTTAGTAGTTAAACTTGTGTACATTTGGAACACAGGGAACGCAAAAAAATAGTTTATGTTTTTAATCATTCTTCAAAATTTTCTCTTGTTTTTCACAAGCATCAGAATAATTTGTAATGACATTCTCATATACATATTTTTACGAGTTTATATACAGCTATTATCCTATAGTATAGGACCTATACAACAAATCGTTCATCTTCCTTTTATGAGTTTCACATCAAAAAATAATTTATATTCCATGTTTTTCTTGGTCGTTTGTTTGTTTATTTTCAGTTTTCAATCTAGCTATCTGATAACATCATTTTTTCATTTACAACAGCGCTTTGCTAGTTACCTCTTGATTTTCTTTATTATTTTCTTTTTCATGTCAACTTTTCTGCATATTCAGTCAATAACTCATTAAAAATACAAGATTGCATACCCAATAATATATATGTATGATGAAATATTAATAATGATTATTACGAATTCACTATATAGTCACTATGAATTACTATAATACAACCGCTACTCCGCTTCAGATCTGCTTGGAATGTTTGCAATAATGATAATTAGATGCATTTATTCATGAGGATACCTCTTGTAATGTATATATTATACAACTATTGTGTGTGTCAAACAAAAAAAAATGTATCTATACATATATGATTCGAAAAAAGAATCTGGCAATGTCGTCGTCGCCTGTTGTGCAAAACAAAGCTCAAGGGTTATTTGAACTAAACCCTCTCAATTTCAGTGTAATATTTCCTTATTAGATCCTGCTATTATACACACTATTGAATTCATGTAGTCAAGTCGCTACTTTTTTTTTTAATTTTGCTAAAAGTTTTACAAACTTGATATTATCATATCATAAATACTAAAACAAATGTTGCAGTCACAACATTATAATAATAAATATAATAAATTATATATTATGCATTGGTTGCGAGCAGATCTGATGAGGTGATTTTCCCTTTGACTGTTTTTTTTCCATTCAGAATAGTGTTTCCCTTCCCTTGTTTTGTGTGATGTATACCAGATATTTAAGAAATGGTTTAAATTGACAAATTACGCAGTCTTCACTTATTCACCGATATTGAGGCAAACTTTCACTGTCTCTGCTAGTAAACTTGTTTTGTTTTTTTTCAAAGGAAAATGAACAATTATTCTTTCCCTGTAAATTCTTTAAAAAACTCCTTTATATTGCGTTTTTTGGATTTCTATATAAGTATGCATTTATCTTTGAAATTCATGTGGATATTTGTGAAAATGAATTTATTTGTGTCGTCCATGCCGTTTTGCTCTAATGATTACACACAAGCTCCTATATAGTCTCACCTGAGATTTGACTGACTGCTTTAAGTGATCACTTTCCTTATATCAAATCTATTTCGACCCAAACCCATGCTACGAATTGATAATACTTTTAATAACAACAATATTTTTGTTACTGTGGTTTGTTAAACTGGAACGAAAAAAGTACCTACATATTTAACAAAAGAAATTCATCTATCTGTTTCTCCCTGTGAAAAACGTTTGCCATTGTGTTGGTTGTTGGTTGGTGATTGCAAGCTGAATTCTTATTATAAATACATAATATATATATATATTGAATATCCTGCATAAAAAGTACTAACAAATGGAACATACTGAATTTACATGTAGAGTATCCTGCAATTATTATGACTAATTTCTATTGAATTCATATATATGTTATGCTCAATTTAAAAAAACTCTAGTCTAGCTAGTGCTATACTTTATTTATCTGTACTACTATTTATCCGCTCCTTTGCCATGTATATTATTATTAGCTGATACTATACATAATTGTTATAATTATTATTATTATAATTGGTAGAACATAAATATTGCTCGTAAATTCCAACCATAAATGCAGCAATTATAATGTTTTATTTTCATTTCGAGCTCATGCTAATGCTATGATATAATTAAATATGAAATACAGTAAAGTACAAGGATCTCTTATTAGTCTATAATGTATATATACATATATGGACATTTTGTGAAATAAGTATTACGTGTACTGCAGTCGTATTGGATTCTATATACATTGTAGAATTTTCTCGCTATGATAAAACCATGACGGAATTATAGTTTATTTTATAGACCAGTTTCGAAGTTTGGAATTGAGACAAACTTAAAACATTAATAACATCATTTAAAGCCGTAGAATTAGAGTATTAGGGGTACATACAAGCAAAAGCAACCATCTTCTTTCGTTGATATTCTTCCATTCCTACTCTGTTTCACCCTCTCAGACTTAATTGGCCATGTTATCATTTTCACTGCATGTATACACTCTGCTCCTCCAATGTATGGAATAAAGAATGAAGAGAGAGAACGATCCACAAAACAAACTCACTTACATATGTGGACATGTATGGACTTTTGTTTCATTGTATATCACACTTGAGGGTGTCTCTGTAGAAATGGTTTGTCTCTATTAGAGAAAAGTCAATGGAGAGTAATTGAGAGAGGGAGGGAAATTATGGAATTCTTCCATTTATGTAAGTATGTACTTGTTTACTTTGTTTAAATCTCATGCGTAAAGCAGAGCAGTATGCTACTCCAGTGTCACGGTACTGTAGTGTACTAGAGTTGTCTCTAGTTTCAATTCATGACGGGGCTTAGAATTAAATAGTTGAAATATATACACACACACACAGAGAAACCAGAGAGACGCTGTGGCTCAACTCAAGTTATTGTATGGATTTAGTTGTATTATAAAATGAACATGGCATTTCTTGTGGTATTTATGTGGTGAGTTTGTTATGCGTACTAAGTTGTCCATGCGGTTCGTTCGGGGATAGAGAATATTTGGCTTCAGTGGCGGTGCTCGAGGAGAGTCAAAGTTAAACTTTGTAGCAATTACTTGTACTGAATGTGTGTGTATTATACTGTGTATGTGGATTGTAGAACTCTAACTGTGTAGGGCATGTTAGGAGGAGCGTCATAAACTCATAAAAGAAAAGTAAAAAAAAAAAGCCACCTAGTCTACCGGTTTTTTACGTGCCTTTGGTATTAATAGTCTGCTCAGTGTTTTCACGGACGGTTTTTTCTGATTACGCTCCCTTTGATTCCGTTACAATTTCCTTCTTTCGGCCGTATAAGTTGTTGTATATAGAATTGTTGCTCGAGGAAATGTTCGTCATTTGTATTTTTACAAGAGAAGAACACAAATATGTCAGTAAAGTTCCGCACTGTGTTCTATTTCTTGAGTTTCTCGTTGGTTTTTTTATATTCCTTTTATATATTCTTTCTTTCTTTTCTGGGAGTTTTCCTTTACACATTTAGTTTGGGTTTTGTTGGGAATTGGGATTCGTGGAAATATTGTTGAGTATAATAATAATGTTGACGATTCTACTTTCAACCTGAACCTTCCATGAACCGACGTAAACTCGTACTGCTCCCTGCGTGTTTTTTGCCTGTCATCATAAATAAATAAATAAATTGGATTAGATAGGAAGGAATCTGGGATTGAATGTACGTAGAATGTAGCGAATTTCACAGTTTGAATTAGTAATTTAATCATTTAATTCCCAATGATTTTCTCTCCATCCGTACAGGCGCATCGCTCCACTCTTTTCTCTTCTGTATTATAAATACATTGCGACTCTACATAAAAGTCTCTCTTCTGCTATGTACATTGTACAATGTTCATACTGAATAATGCTCAGAGTCTAACTTGACTCTGCATTGATATAGGCAGACTCAAACTTGGGAGTCTATGTGTATTTGTCCCTCTACTTAATGAATGTAATGGCAAATTCTTTTCAATGCTCGACTTACGAGATAGGAAATGGACATGCCATGTGGATATCTCTCACAACAGAATAAATTCATGATGTGTATTTTTAACTACATGATGTCATGTCATGTCATTTCTTCCATTTAATTTAGACGAATTGGTTGTCCCTAATTCGATTTGTTGCGCATTCTTACTGTTACTTTTATGCTTCTAACTCATGCCAATATATACATATGTATTATGTACATGTATATACGTAATATAGGTTTATGTTCCATCTCCATGTCTACGTATTTTATGTACTTGCGTGTAGGAATATGGTGTAAACATTTTAGTATGAGATAAAATGTCTATAGACACATTCCATCGGCGGAGTTAATTCACCTACACGCATATTTTTGCATCTTTCAAATCTACTTTGTAATTTTTCTGTTTTACTTCCGGCAAGGTCTTGTTTTTTGTCGTCATTTCTTTTCATTTTCTTGTCACAATCTGTGTTTTGAAATGGAAAATTCTTGGTTCACATGTTTTTATTTGTGTAGAGATTGGGCGAGAAGAGACGGCGAGAGAAGGAGAGATAACATGTAGAATAGAGGAGTGGGAGATTTTAAAAACCAATGTGCTGATTATTTTGGGTAGTAGCTCATGTAAGAGGTGTAGTAAGCTAGAGAGACCATTGGTAATTGTATATTGTGTATGATGGAATGGAGGTGCTAGTTAGGTATAATTGGTTTCATTGGAAAGTAGGGGACGAAAAGAGAGAGATGTCAAGTATTTTTGGTAAATGTCAGTTAGTTAGTGCTCTAGATCCCAATGATCCCATACGCCGTACATACACTCTTTCTCTATGAATGTGTGTGTGTTGAAGAAATAACAAATGCATAGTTGGCCCCAATCCCCAATACGACCTGAGCTATATATGTAACGAAGGAAAGGACGAACCATCTATTTATCCATGTATTTGGAGTATATGTAGCAAAGTCAATAGTCAATCGTGGAAGGAGTTTCGGGATAGGCGGGTTAACAGAGTGTGAGGATGAATAACGGAGTATCGGGTTAGATTTGCATAACAGCTGACTAGGGAGGAATGAGTACATTCAGTTCGGAATTGAGTTGACATTCACATAAAATCCGATCGCTTAACTCCCATTAAGCAAATTAGTTTCTCCATCTTGCCAGCTCGAGGAAAATTCCATGTATTTTGAGTGTGACTCTGTATATGTGTGTGATGTGTTTTTGAAGTGTTTTTGTACACGAGAATGAATGAGAGGAAAAAAGAACGAGGCTTTGTCCTAAGGAGGTGACTGTGTAGATGTAGAGTGTAGTCTGTAGTCACTACACTAGTGACTAGAGACGGTAGGGAGCTGGTTGTGAGTGTGATGGTACATACTTCTTCAAATAATATAATCATATACAGAGACAATGAAGTGACTGTAGACGACCGTGGCCCATGAATGTACATAGTATACTCTCTGTTTGTTGGAGACGAGTAGTCTAAAGTAGGCAATAGAACGTACTTCTCTACACGATTCATGTCAATTGTATTCTCAAATTCTCACCATGTACAATACATATACTAGTATACACTTTGTAATATTTAAACATGCACTTTCATGTTCGTTCAAGTCGCGCGAGTCTCCATCAGAGTCCAGAGTTTAGATGTTTAGAATGTAAAAGGGATGGATCTTTTCTCTTTTTTCTCTCCTCCTCGCTCTCTTTCGTTTTCTCGCTGGCTTGGTTACATTTCTCTATGTGTATGTGTACACATGTAGAGAGTGGCGTAGGAAAAGTGCTGTGAAGGTTGTTGGTGGAAACTGCCAAGCCTCCAAAGTGTCTATTTAGGACATAAGGAACGATCTCTGTCTGCCTGTCTCTCTCTTTTTCTCTCTTTCTATTCCAATCTCACAAGGGTTTTACAAATAGAATTAACAACGACGGACCTCCCATTTATTTTCGTTATCTTTCCTTCCCTAAGTAATTTCATGGTAGAGTCAGAGTGAGCTGCAAAAGTACTTTAGGAATAACGTATATGTTATGGCTGTGCGAAACAAACAGACACATATTTCCCCAAATACCTGCACCCACTGTCTCTCTCTCTCTCTCTCTCACTCTCTCTCTCACTCTCTCTCTCTCTCTCTCTCTCTCTCTCTCTCTCTCTCTCTCTCTCTCTCTCTCTCTCTCTCTCTCTTACTATTATTTTATGCTCCCAAGAAGCATTCTCATTCTTATTATATTTTCTCTCTCTCTCTGTCGTCAAAACTTTCCCCCTTATTTTCCAGTCGGATGTGCATTTTTTAAGTATACACAATACGGCATTTTGAGTTTTTCTGACGTGCACACTTAATTTTTCTTGAGCTTGGAGCGTAACTATCAAACATATAGTCTGCATAATAAATTTAAGAAACATTTGAATTTTATGTAATCTTACTTTGGCTCCGACATAGAGTCAGTATATCTATTTGTCACCTATTCACATTTGCATTTACAGACGCTCTTGATTCAAATCTTTTATCTTTCTCCAGCTAGCGTATCAGTGTGTTGCATTGCTCAGATTTGAGATTAAAGATAAGATTACATTTTGTGCTTCTGTTCAATTTCAACAATCTATGTGAGTGAATGAAAGAGTGTGTATGTAGTACGTATGTGTGTGTGTATATATATATATGTGTGTGTGTGGATAGGCAAAAAATGAATTGTTATAAGAGCCAGACACAAAAATACCTTTCCGTCTCATCGCAGTCCTCACTTTCTTCACAGCTAAACACACACACAACACAGAGAAATGTTGCAAAAACTTTATTCAGTTAAAAAAAGCTTTGCATTTGTGTCATGTAAACATGAGATGATGCATACATATCTGTACTAATAATACGTACTTTTGTACAATCATATCTGATATATTTACTTTTTACTCATTCTCTAATTTACAGATTTCATAGGTATAAACATAAATTTAGACTCTGATCCTCCCTTGCTTCATTCAATGCTTATGTATCAAATTACGTTTTACAATAATTCTCAGTTCATTCAACTATACACTCAAAAAGCTTCATGTATTATTTAACTAAATTGTCGGAAAGGTTCACGTTCCCTTTTCTACATTTCGTTCCCGGCCTCTGTCAAGTCTTCACATTTCAAAGTTGTACATGATTTTGTTCTGTATAATAATAAAATAATTCTAATGATTGCTAGTTAGTTTTCGGATGACTATACCGACCGACAAGAACATTATAGAATTGTCTAATTGTGCTGAGATTACGTATAATGTAAAGTTATGCTTTTCAAAGTATTGCTACTATAGTTAGTAGCCTTTAGGAATTAAGGAAATCTAAATATGTGTATAGACGCTTTAAAGACTTACCAACAATAAATAAATAAAATATAGAAGTGCTTGAGAGTAAACGTAACAGCATTGCCGTAGAAAAGAAATTCTTTCACTCTTTTTTTCCTTCACTTCGTGAACACTCTCCAGTTTAAGCAAAAGAAAAGCATCAGCATTGCATAATGCTAAGCGTTTAATGCTGAGGATCTCAGCTGTTTTATGTCAGCTTGCAATCACAAACAAAAATAGATAATCAACCAAATTGGGCGAAATGGAGCTCTTGAATATCTTAATCTGTATAATGTATGTATATATAATGATGAAACATATCTAATTGAATTTGCTTGAGTATACTCAGCCAAAAGCCAAGCTGTAACAAAAAAATTGTATTTTTTAAACATTTTGTCCGAAATTTTAAAATTTCAATGTCCTATTTAGAAAACTGCCTATACAAATTTAATTTCACTATTAAACTCATGATGAATCAAATGAGACAAATGCAAATTGTGTTTTAATTTTTTTTGTTTCACCCAATGAATCATTTCTCCATAAAAGATTTCCTCTTTCTCTTGTTTCTTTTTATGATTGATAAGTTTATTCTAATACTTTTGAGAATAATTTGATTTCTATTCCTAACAATTGTGATTTCTTTATTTTTACTTCATACGACGCTGCTTTATTTGTATTTTTGGCTGTATTTGTTTGTACACAAAGTTTTTTTCTTGAAGAAAAATAGATGATGATTATTATTTTATATATTAGTTAGTGACGAAAAGTCCAGTGAAATATAACTAGAAATTTCAGTACTCACTCACTGGATAAATTTTTTAAATTTATTTACCTCTTTAGTTTTGCTAGTTGTACAAAATGTGATAACTGTTGGTGGTTTACATTACATGTATTTATTTCTATTTTTATAATATACATAGACGAATTTATTTACATATACTATTACGTTTACAAATCTATGAATAGAAACATTTATTTATTTATATTCCAATAATATTGATATTATGTTCAATACAAACGAATTTTGGAGGCGTTATAAAGTAATATAAAGATTATAATAATTTTACAGTTGCCGGACATCCACCAGTACATCGATTTTAAATTTGGACACCATTGACAAATCTCTGTTCAATCTCTCTAGAGAACAGTAAGTGAAAAAATATTCGCCGATTCTACATGTGGCTCTGTATTGTGTCTGTCTGTCTGTCTGTTGTTTGTCTCACAGCTTTACACGGTTTTTTTTAGATATTGAGTAGCTTATAGAATAGCAAAAGGTCATTAGCGTTTGACCTTTTTTTCAACTCAGCTCGAAGTTTCATTTGTCTGTTCAAGAGTTGCTTGAATTGATTGTGATAAGAATGAGGGAATAAAACTGATATCAGATGCGTGTCTGTAGTGTACTCACTAAAGTGAGCAGTTTCAGTTCGTTTAGCAATTGAAATGATTTTCATTACAACTTTCTACTACAGTTGAATTTCATGTGATTTGGAATTATCCTTACAAATCTGAAAGGAAATACTAAATGATATACCTACGTTAGTCATCTACAACGTAATATGGGAGCACCTGGATGGATATTTAGCCATCTGTTTTTCTCGAGTTGGTATGTAGTATATAGGGCCGTCTTTTTT
This sequence comes from Gisinianus flammeolus, assembly GCA_034699125.1. Taxonomy (NCBI): domain Eukaryota; kingdom Metazoa; phylum Arthropoda; class Collembola; order Symphypleona; family Katiannidae; genus Gisinianus; species Gisinianus flammeolus. Next base: position 149,195 of record JAIUND010000014.1, on the reverse strand, counting down.
TAGCTTCCGAATCTTTATATGTTATATGGAGAGACTGACCCTTCATGACACTGCCATGGAATACATTTATCTATATATATATATATACGAGCTCTCTATATATATACGAGCTCTCTATATAAATATATCCTCCTCATGTATGGTCAATACTATACGTATGCGATAAGTCACGAACAAAGTGTAAACTTTTTTTTCTTTTCAAATTAAATCATGTTCGTAAAGACTAGAGACGTTTGTTGGAATTTTATTCTCTGAGCATTTCCCAAACTGTCCGTCTCTTTCTTTTTCTCTTTCTCTCTCTCTCTGTTTTACTTTTCCTCTGTATAGTTGTCATACGTGTACGTACGTACTGCGACTATTTCTGAGACTCTAAAACATTTTATCTGTATATATATATATATAACTCGAGTAGACACGCAGGGAGAAGAAATCAGTAGAAAATAAAGAATTTAAATTCCTGTCCTACGTCCTTCGGATGGATCCTGGTACAAACTACCAACTGCTCCTTTCCTTGCCCCCTGTTTCACATGTCTTTTTGTCTTCTATCTTGTCAAACTCTCCATTTCGTGTCTCATTTTATAGGTAGTTGGATCGCGAGCCCTTCAGTTGTTTCCTAAATAATTAAACAGTTGTATGATGGTGGTGTGTGTGTGTGGCTATGTATGTATGTGCGTAGAGATATACACATGAAATACGGATAGAATCATTCAGTGCCCGTTCGTTTTCTTTTATTATATTTTTGTCTTTTTTTTGTTATTTGCCATTGCAGAGAAAATTCAGTGTTTACAAAGGGTACATGCCATTTTAATTTTACCATTCAACATATTCCTGTAAGAGATGTACTTATGTACTCATAAGAAAATAACATATGCATATTGAAGGAATTATTTTTAGTATCTTTTCCTGCCTGATTTTTTTATTTGTAAGAGTTAGTGTATGTAATAGAAAATGAAAAAAAACGAGCAGAGTTGAGAAGGGTTATATTGATGCTTCATGTGCAAACAATTAAGTAAATACTTGAATGCAAGTAAAGTTAAAAGTGTTCTTTTTATTGTTCCAGGAAATGTGGATTCCTGCAACAATTAAACAACGGAATTCCGAGTGACTTTTAGTGACAGTAAAAAAAGAGTAAAAAGCGATGCACACAGTGATTGATATGGACGGAGAATGAGAGAGAGAGAAATCTACGTACTACGTGTTACTGACTTTCGTGTATTCCTCCTCAACCGAAACTCTCTCTCTTCATCCCGGTAAACATGACCCTTTCAAAGTTTGTACATATTGAAAGTCAGAATGAACTATCGTCTATATTAAATACATGTACTTTAACAGTGAAACAAGAACATTTTACCAAAGTGAATCGAATACTAAAATAACCGAGAAAAAAACCGCCTCATCCTGGCGACATTCCCCCAAAACATACAAAAACGTACAGACTACAGACACACCACATAAAATGATTCTACTATACACATAACGTGAAACTCCCCAAACTGACTGCTTGTTCGTGACCGCAAGCTCGGCTGGATATATATATATATATATAAAAAAAATATATGCATAAACACACACACACAGACACACATATACAAATACACTGAATGCCAACGTGAAATGTTCTACAAGGTAATATTATTATTAGTAGTACATGGAGACAGAGAAAGAAAGAGACATAAATGTCAGCCGAGTCCGATCTCAGAGTTGAAATTCTGCAAACTTTAATAATAATTGTATTATCTGTTTCTGTTGTACATACTCAAGTCGATAAATGCCCAAGGATAAGTTAGTTGTCGTGCTCTCAAATCCAAACGTATCCCCACAGTTCAACCAATTTAAGTCATGGCTATCGCAGTGACACAGAGTAAAAGAAATAAGAAGAAAGTGTATAAATATATTCGCATTATATATATACTTCAAGTCACGTCAATGAGTCGGTCTGTCAAACATACAGAAAATAAAAATAGGGAAAGAAAAGGGAGAAGACGTCACGAGAAGTTTAAGAAAATAAAAAGCAGCAAGGAAATTGTGGGTTCGTGTATTACACCATATTTATATATATTTCTTCACATGTAAATTCAGGACAGAATAAAAAACTCAACTAAAAACTATAGAAAAACGTAAAAATAGTGTACCAAAAGAAAATAGAACATGTTTTGTTTCTCTATAGACTCGATTCTAAATACATGAGAATTATATATGTATATATGTATGTATAGTCACCAATGACAAAGTTTCCGTCTTTTGGTACACGCATTCTACAAAAAAACATATAATAGCTATTGTATCTGGATCTAACTGGAGGTACTTAGAGTACTTACCACTAAAGTTTCGTTCTAAAATCTTTTCTTGTAGTCAGTTCTACACACGCGTTATGTAACAACGAGATACCCAACTCTGTTAGATTGACTCAAGTTTCTTATTCGTGAATGAAATCATGTTTTTTTTTTTTTTTAATTGGAAATAAAGTCCAGAGAAAACAATTTAACATGAAAATAATCATTTGAAGAATGCCGTATAAAAAGTATTTATTTCTGTTTTTGGTTTTAAAACGTGTCTTCTCTACATTATATATTCATTTTCAGAAGTCAGCTTTTGTATATACAAGTACAAATTATATGCTGCTTTTCAGTCTGATATTAAGATTTATTAATGAGGAAAGAGATAGAGTGAGTGAGAGCTGGCGAGTGACTTGTTGTGTGACTTTATTTTTTTCGAAAAGAGAAGAAGAAGGAAAGACCTTGAGATTGTATTGAAACAGAAATAATAAATATATTTTATGTGTATTAATATTACATATTTATAAAGTTGGAAGGAGAAGGAAACGACAGAGAGAAGTAAAGAAGGAATGATTACTTTATTTGCTACAAGATGAAATGTAAGCCGAATAACAGAAATATACTATTATTATTATTATGTATGATTAATAATTATTACAAAAAATAGTGTCTGCGTACCAACTGGAAAATTAATTTAAAAGAACAAAAGAAACTGAAAAATACCTTAACTAAATCTGAATACTGAATCTCTTCTTGTCTCGTCTTGTCATCTTTCATCTAAAAAGTCTTTCACTTCATATTATATTTATTATATATAAAAAAATATTAACAATATATTATAAAAACATACCATCACATGATACATTATACTACCTTTGATTAACTAATTAATGAACTAATCGGGGACATAATTTAAGTAGCATATTTTAGGGTCAGAAATTATAATATATTACATTATAATAATTTAGTCATTTGAAATCACTCTGGTCTGAAATAATAATTGAAGGAGATGAGAGAAGAGATGAGAAAAAGAATTATGTTGTATTTACTAATAAGTACACCAATAATGTATCTATAAATATTTACTATTTACCAAATAATCTCTACGTACTAAAAACACTATTGTCTAGTTCAAGTCTAATTATATTTAAAAAAACTATATAATAACATAATTATTATTATTATATGCAACGAAAAACAGGCGTCAGTAAATAGGTATAAATACATTTCTTAGATAATTCTAGATATAAAATATAAATATTTACTGACTAAGTTGTAAATTTACCGATTTACTACAGATACGCATTTGATAGAATATTTAAGCACATTCATTTCTTTCCTCTTTAAATACAAGGTGAGCGTAGTTAATACATGCAAATGAACCAGGTATGCAAGTACATTAATAAATGTCATATAATTTAATCGACAAAACCAATTTTAATTTATTTTCATGTCCCTTAAACACTCAGAAAGTAAGTATGTAAGTCTTACTGATTTCCTTCATTGTTAATTTTATTATTACGAAAATGTCAATCTGCTAAAAATCTGACCAAAAATATAGCTGGTGCACTAGAGAGAAGACATAATAAAAAAATATTAAAACATTATATATTTATATAACTATGTATCACATGGTAATTCATGTCGATTGGAAATGTAGATAAAAATCTACAAGCCTATGTATAGGAAAGAGGGGAAAGTGTGTCAACAGTGCAATTTTGTAATTTTCAAATTCTGAAAGAATATTATACTTAATAATATACATTTTTTGTATAAGAGAAATACTGCTGCTATAAATTTTAGAGAGCAACTCGTCAGAGCAAAGTCAAACTATTATATAAAATATATAATTAGTATAACAATTAAATACACAAGATAAATTAATACTCATAAACTCATAATTTATCAGATATATATATATAATATATACATATATTTATTAATATACGGTGCATTTACTTTGTGTAAATACATGCATGACACCTATTCAACAATTTATTGTCAAATTTTTATTCATGACTCAGCAGTTTTACATGCAAGCAAACTGTCGATTTAGACAAGAATTATATGTTTTAACACTTTACGGATATTGCACATCTCACGTGTGCGACATGTGTATGAATTCTTGTGAAGTGATTTGTAAAATTACATATTTACTACTTTAAAATGTTACCTATTCTAATTACCGGATATGATGGAAGTAATATCATTACATGTGCTATACTGCGGCACGATTATTTTTCATTCGTATCAAGAAAGAAATACTCTTCAGTTCCATTCAAATTACCGTGTGCTTGATTAATTATTAGAGAAAGAAAAAAAGAACAATATTTTGATTTATTTGAATGGAATTAAAAATACGAAATGTAATATAATGTTTATATAATATAATGTATGATAAGTGTTGTTCGGTTTAGAAGGTAAAAATATGTTCGAAGAAAATTATTTTCTTTTTGATTATACTCCAGATACTTGATAATTTGAGGTACTAAATCAAAATGAGACGATATTAACAATCACTGATGAATACTTTTCAAAAGTATTGTGTATAGAATATGATAAAAATGAAAGTTGTATAAGATGATAGACAAAGAAATTGCAAAGACCAAAGAGAAGCAAACCAAGTGACAAACTGTGTGTAAGTATGTATGTGACAACTGAAATGTTCTGTCCTTGTCATCAGTTATGTCAATATAATATATATTATGTTACATGTACACGTAAGATAATGATTAATGGTATGGATAATCGGAATGATATAGATCTGATCTGTTAAAAACAAGCTTGATTTAATAACACATAAATATATGTATATATATATAGATATTATATTGTCAACGAATGAGTTCTCATTGCATTACGACAGATAAAGATATGAAACGAAACAAAAAATGACCTGATTTAAATCGCAAATCGATTTGTGATATACAGTAAACATTTTTGACAATGGTTCATCTTCATATAGCATCTACATACACAGACAATTTAAAAGGAAAAAATCAAATATTATATTTCTTACATCAAAAACTATCCACACCTTCCGAATTCCTCTCGTATCCAAAATGATATTATTACATATTATTATGAGTTTGGTTAGTTGTTCAAATGAAATTTTCAAGCCATTCTTTTACTCGAACTGAAAACTAAAAGCTAAAATATGAGTATTTTTTAGCATTTTTTTTTTCTTGAAAAATATAGTATTATTTGTGGACATTTAGTTAATGCAAATGCAAGTCTTTTTTTATCACATTGTTATTACAATTTTTATTTTATTTTCTTAATCGTACTGATTTTTTGTATAGATTTCTTTAATCATTATTATGTTAATGGTATTTAGTACATCTCCGTTCTCCGTGAGAAAAATGTAATACATTACTTATATAATAAGTATTTACGCCATACACGTTTTAAGTTACCCTTTAATAACCAAACAAGGCATTAAATACACAACTTCTATGTGTATCTACTCGTTCGTATTTATCTAAAGCCAAAAACACTTGGGACAATTTCACACACACTCACTCTCACACACAAGAATTACATTTGACACAGACAGAATGACATTATATATAATGAGAAAACACATGGAATCGTACAGAGCAAAAACAAGAGTATATAATAATATAGTTCACACTTAGTTGTAGGATAATTTTTATGATGTCTTCAACATGTCCGTTTCACAAACCTTCCCAGTCCACTACACACATTTGTAATGCAAAATCTGATTCAGTTTAATTGAATAAAATAGAAATACGTATATATACTATTATATTATTCTACTACTAAATACAATATATTTAGAAATACATATAAATATTTTAGAGTGAGAAACATTCGTACTAATACCAAATAATTATTTAGGATTTAATACTAATTAATAATGTATGTTGTACTTATAATATTTACATACTACTAAAGAGGACAGTGAATCATACGTTTAATTTCGTCCAATTTCATTCATTGGCCCATCAACTTGTTAACAATGATCAAATCTTTTGTTTCTCTATAAATTGTGTAAGTACATTTAACACACCTTTGGCTATATAATACATAATACTTGCATGAACACGAAAATGTTTCTTCATCTATATCTGTAATAGAATCTTCAAATTGTGCAAATTTTAATTCCTTGAAATTTTGCTTTACTACATCCATACTATCTTGGCTCGTCCATGACTATAGCTTGCAAGTGCTATATGTATTAAAATTACATTGATGTGCAAATGTTTGAGAGAAAGTTTGTCACAAATTACTGTAGATCGTGTGAGGGAAAAGGTTCTACAAACACGATGAATGTGCTAAATTGTTGAACATTGTATTGAATTATGAGTAGCGCGAAAAATTTTAACCTCTAAGAGTCATTTATTAACAACAACCTATCCTTAATATTACTAATTGGAGAAATTACGACTGGAGAAAGCATTGGTAGGTGAAAGTCGGAGGAAAGTCTACGCGTAGGCAAATGGTAACGTAGACATTTGACATGACAATTGCAAATACGCGTACTCGTACAAATGGCAGAGATAAACTATTTGAACAAAGATAAACTAACTTTGGATTGAAATAACATGTATTTTTTTATTATTTTCAGACTTACAATGCAATATTTTTTGTGATATTTTGACTACATTTTACGATTTTTGAGCTAGGTTTTTTTTTTTTGGCTTTGTCTATTTCTATAAAGTTTTACTGTTCATTTGTAAGTGCTGGATTGAAAACAATGAAAATTGTTGGCTATCGTTTTTGGTTTGGCTAGTACGTCGAAGAAACCTAGTCGTGTATTAGTAAAGTTTGTTGAGACGAGATTGAAAAGTGTAGAAACGAGAAAGGGAAAGGAATTCGAATTAGTACAGCAAGAAACCAAGAGCTATAGATTGAGAAAATGTAATCATCAACTCATTGACTGGAAGCTCTCTTTGTTTTTTGGTATGAAGGGAAATCCATCGTTCTCGTTTGTTTCTTTTGAATGCAATATCCGAGTATATGTATAACGCTTTGCTTCCACATGTTATACGTATTCCAGATATCCCGAGGCTGAGGGTGCATGCGAATGCATTCATCTGTGAGGGGAAACGCCATCATGGGAAAGTTCATATACCAGTGTAGAGAGACGGTACGAAGTATTTGTTGTTTCTATTGGCACGAGTGGAGATGAGAGAGAGAGAGAGTCATTCAGTATTTGTTGGAAGATGGAAAGTCTTTGATCTTCAACTCGATTCCATGATTTACGGAGAAATTCCAATCTTTGAGTAGAGCAAAGTAAATATTTGTCAAGTCAAGTGGTCTTGCTCAGAAGAGGAGGCTGTCTCATATTTATCTGTAGTCCAGGATTATTTAAAAGACCACTTTACCAGTAGTAAATTCGCGTGTTTGTATGGGAAACTGAAAGTCGTATATTCTATATACATCTTATTTATTCGTAAAACCGATGGTGGTAAAGATTCTGGTTTTATTAGTAGCATTGTCAGCTCAGTCACTACAGATATATGCTGTAATAGTAAGTCAAAATCGAAAATGCTACACAAACACGTTTCAATTTATCGATAGGCACATTTGAAAAAGGTGATTCGATACGACGAATGCGGTCGCATTTATCGTATGAAGTTAGAACTCTTGATTCATTTTGAAAGTCTTCAATCCCGGTGCATAATATCTTGATTAACTTGTAACTGTTGTTTCATATTTAGTCTTCTACTATTTAAAAAACTAGTAGAGACTTGAGAGTCGGCATTACATCACGCTAACATTACAAAAATAAGATTGTTGACACGAGTATTTACAAATTATGTAAAGCCAATTAAGTTATTTACTTAACCTTTATACAGGTGCTACTTGAACAGTATGTACATCGCTAGTATGCAAACAAGACAAAATTTAATTATTTTCTGTTAGCTACAGGCGTATAGGAATACCTATTAAATGTAAGCTCAACCAATCATTTGTATGTATAACGCATGTTATTATAATTACAAAAAATGCATTTCACTACTAAAAAATTATTGTTATTAAAATTATGAATCATAACTTTACATTAATTATTAATAATTATGGTATGTTTGCCAAATGGCTGCATTTCTTCTTGTTACATGACAAACTAACTAATTTTCAATATACTCAAAACTGAACTAAGGCTATAATGTAGGAATATTTGTAAGCAGATTTAAATGATTATGAATGCTGAAAATCTAAGGCATATTCTACAACAAACTTTCTCTCAAATGTCCGAAACTGAAACTTGTTGTTTTTGTTAAATTTTAATACACGTGCATTCTGCAGAAATTTAGCCATAAATAAGCATTTTTTCAAGAGAATTTTAGGGGTGACATGAAGCAAAATATTGACTGTTGAATAGAATATTTAAACAGTTGTCTGGAGAAAATGTGAAATGTATTTTTTTGCCATATATTCATTTTCAGAATGTTCTAAGCATTTTTAATCCTTGTGTCATTTAATTAATATTTTTTAGTAATAAAGGAAGGATTGAGACGGTGAAGTCTTGGAAGAGGAGAAGCTACATAAGTACATATTGATATTATCGTGAGAGTCTTTAGAAATATGATTTTATATTTATTTTGAGTAGTCTGATCAATGTAAAATAATGTGCAATGTGCACTCTTCTGATCTCGGACGATTCTCACCTTGTGCATAATATATACACGACAACACATCACACAAATGTTATGGACATACAAACCTGGTCAATTCTCATGACCTATTGAATGAATTTTTACACATGGCCAATGAGTATCCTACAAAATTAATACCCCGTTTACTTACATTACATAATATTAAACTTTCTACTATGTATAATTATTTATTAAATATGAACTTTACTACTACTACGTTTATGAAAATCTATACTCCGAGTTTTGTATTTCTCAAAAGATTCACCTGTTTTTTATTTCGTGTACCTATTACTACCTATACATTGCACCGACGTAAGTACAGAGTCAAGACGGAAAATATTTGATACATTGATTAAAGAGGAGACGAACTTTGTTCAATGAAGCCAGTTTCATTGATATCTACTTATCGTATTTTACTAGTTTCTTGTAGTGTAGTGAAATAGCAGAAAAATATGTGGGACGAGTTAGATACACGATGAATATATATATATACTTATGTATGTATATGAAACGCGTATTCAATTGTGTCATTTTTTCCATTATAATTATTAGTTATGAAACATCCTGTTCTATGTCACTTTAGTATGTAAGTTAATAATAATACTGAATAACAAATAATAGACTATACTGTGTAATATTACTATGAATAAAAAGAGTTCAATGAAGAAATATAAGAAAATAAAACTAAAAATTTGAGTGTGGTGTCGTTGTGATAAAAATAAATTATGATATATTTAAAATATAATTAAACTACAATTAACTTTTAATTAAAGAAATAATACATAAATATATTATAAATTAATATTGAATGTAAAAATTACTATTAAGGCAAAGTTATTGTAATGGAATTAAATATTCAAAGAATAATTTATCTCAATCAAAATACAACGGAAGGGAAAAGTGAAAGTTGAGAAAGCAAAAAAGTCAAGAAAGAAGCATATAAAAAAATACCATTTCATAAATAAATAAATAATACATGCAGTGAAAGAATATTCATACATAGACTAATACTTATTTACACACGACGAGATGAAAAAACTATGTATATTCACCAAGTAAATAGCCAACATCAAAGTCTATATTGAAATTAATTGTTAGGGACGTGAGGGTAAACGTAATGTATAATTATTATTGTGTCATTATAATGATTAAATATATTATATAAAAATATTACTAAAATGATAAATGATGATGATCAAAAGCAAAAGAGAGAAATGTAAGAAAATACCAATATAGGGTGACACGAAATCGAATAAATCTGTGAAAAAATTTAATTCTGCGACCATTTTTTTTTCATTCCATATAATATATAATATAATAATGTTTTCATCCTTTACAATTCCATACAAATTCATACTGTGAGTAATATTATTAGCATTAAATACTAAATTTTAGCATGTATGTATATATATAGATGCATCACATTTCACATAACGTAATATTCTTAGTAATCATCAGTGCTTACAGATATTGAGTTTTCTTCTTTCATTACAACCATATCATGAAAGTACTCATCCTATATATATGTAACATTATCATATCGCATTTTCAAAAAAAATTCGGACACAACACAAAAACACACGAACAACCATCACACTGTATTAATATCTTCCTCTGATAGTAAGTACATTTTACTACGAAACTAAATCTGACGTTAAAAGAGAAAAAGGATGGAACAGGTATGTGCCATTTCTTCACATACATATCATTATCATTATTTTGTCTGGCAAACGTGTAATAATACCTGTTCCATCCTTTTTCTCTTTTAACGTCACAAATGATGAAATATGTACTAAATTCTTATGAAAGGGCAGGATTTTTTTAAGGGTATCAATGTGGAAATATTGTACAAGTACTCACTTATTCGAAATAATCATTTCAATTTAAATAAACGAAAATATTTAATGAAAAACACATGAATGGGTTTTGAGGTTTTGCATTCAACACAGATTCTATTATTATTACAAACATTTTCATTATAAATTATAATACATAATTAGCATCTAAACTATATTACTATTTCATGTATTTACTGACGATAAGAATAATGATGATAGAAATATGTATGTAGATTTAGAAATTAGAATAATATCATACAAAGTCCGTATAGCTATGCTTAATTATCTGAGTAGCGAGAATAATCAACTAATTTTTTAGTAAACTTGGCCTTAAAATGTTTTTGATTTATGCGAAAAGCCACAACATTTAACTATATTTACCTACCTCAGTTGGTTTCATAGTTGACAATTTGCGTCATCGGTAGGTAGTTTAATCGAACAATCATACATGTAAATACACATATTATTTATTATCACAAACATGAAATCAGAAAAAAATTCACCCTCAATGTGTTCTTTTCAATTATTTTTTTCAAACATTAGCTTTTTTATTTTATGCTTGAAGAAATTTCCAACTGTATATGAGACGTGCGACGTGTCATCAGTAATTGTAACGACAAATCAGAAATTATGATGAACCATCTATTACTTATGAAATACTCTAATTAAACTACAAAAAGTATAATTAAGACGAGATTGAGAAGGGCTCTATAAATCATGCGAGTAATAATGTTTCAAATGCATCTGTTACTGATGCAGTATTTCCTAAGAGTGTCAACAATTTAAAAAAAACCATGAGAAAAAAAATATATTTATTAAACACCCGAGAGCATAAACACTCACGTATCATATGATTTTGGGTAGGTAACTAGTACTAACTAGTAATGATTTATATTTTTTTTTAAAAATTTGCAGGATACTTAATAAGTATGATATCGAGAGCATAAACTTAATTTTTTTGACTAAATGACTTATCAGCCTTTGATATATATATATGTATAAATATATATATGCAAATTAAACTTGAAAAAAGTTGGAGATCTCCAATTCAATCTTTTACCTACACGTATACATCATGCACATGACTATGTACAATGTATATGTATACATGAAATCATAAGTATATAAATTATTAGAAAGACTGTTATACTAAAAAAAACCAGACATGTGTATATTATTCCCGTTTTTTAAGAGTTGGTAAGTATAAAATTAATTAATTAATTTGCATAACTCTTGATATCATGTCAAACAACTTCCTCACTGCTACCAAGTATTGGCTCTGAGTACTTTCCATCCCCACCGTTCACTAGTACCGGAAATTCTTCTGCTTCTTTGCAATGAGAGGATGTTGAGGGACTGTCAAATCTGCTTTCTTTCAATCCATCATCATCATCATCCAATGTTCTCTGAGCGTTATCAATGGACGTTCCTACACCAACCGAGAGTGACATTTCGTCCATGGTATTCACTGTGCCCCCACTGAAACCACAGCTGGACTGAGATTGACAAGAAGATGTTACTTCCGCATCCCAATCCTCCTCTTCTGGTACACTTGGAGTTACTATATGTACAGGCCGACTACTTCTGGACAGTGTATTCAACTCTGGTAAAGGCTTAACTTTATCTTGATACGGAATATCATATTCCACACCTAAGACAAAAAAAAACAGAAGAAAAAAGCTTAGAGCAAAGTCTACATGACTCACATAATCATATACGAGGGTGTTTGGTATAAAACTGGTCCGAGTATGATGCGAATTACGATTGAGATAGAACAAAATGGTATTGGTGTATAGTAGGAAGACTTATTGGGGAAAGTGTGCAAAGTTTCACGGGATTTCCTTCACAGGTTAGGAGTTTGAGAAGGACAACATTTTTTTTTTCATTATGACCTGGACTGCAGAATCTCTACGTGGCCTTAAACTCGAAAGAAGTGATTTTTTCTACCTTTTTCAGACAATTTCTTTGGACTGCGAAGTATCAGAAAAGTTAATTTCATGTCGTTTGTGTAATTCTGTGACCTTGATTTGCAATTACATTCCAAGATTGCAGACCAAAAAATAGACGAGAAAAGTCCATATTTCGAAAACACTCAGGGGTCTTCAAAAAACGTGACTTTTTTCAAGTCAAAACTTATTTAAGTACCCATTTTTAAAATATGCTTCTCTGCCAAGACATTTACAAAATACTTGCAAGGACTCCCATTACATTACTCCCTTGCAGAACACTTGCAGGTCAGCATTTTTGACGCGTCATGAGTACTTTTTTTCCCCTTTCCTAACCAGTGAAGGTACTCCCTTGAAACTTTACAGTGTTGACAGTGTCCTCGTTAAGGTCTTCCTACTATACACTAATACCATTTTGTTCTTGTTGTATCTCAATTGCACCATACTTTATACCTCACACCCGGCTCGTACCTGTAGATTATGTAAATTTTTCATTCCATGCTTTATTATTTGTCAAGTTATGTACCTTTGCGAACATAGAAAAGAACGTATGCAGACGAATGTTCAACATCTTGTGGCACTTGAGCAGTAACGATCTCGTCATTGTAGTAATGCCATTCATGACTCACTGGATTCTTCCCATACGCCGTGTAATGCCCAGAGGATATACCTAAAATAGCAAGTTCTAGTATATTTCTTCAGAAAATAGTACTTTGCCGAGTATAAGTGACACAAGCAAGAAAAAATAAAAATTTAATTTAATAAAAAATCATTATACTTCCAAAATGGCAGATACAACCATAGAGATCATATTTCCAGTCACGTAAACCCTTCCATTCTTTCCCTACAAATTCTGGAGCAATATATTCGCTCAAGTCGAGGTCGTTGACAGGAAATTTAAGTTTGTTGTTCAACTTGTTACTTGAATGATCCATAAAAACAAATCTAAATAATAAAAGAGCATAAATTTTAATGTCCAATTTCCAGTACCAAAAGAATCAACATGAATAAACGAGTAAAGTGGACCACTAACCTCTTTAGGTAGACAATCAAGTAATTTGGAAAATGACAAACTGAAAGTGCTTTTGTGGCACATTGATTCTTCTCACAACGAGGGCAAAACCAAGGATTTTGTTCATCCAAATTTTCACTAAACAGACAAAAATTCAATTCAATTCAATACAATAAGCTTGAGAATAATTTTATTCAAGGATACTGCAGTATCATTGCTACAATAAAAACTAAACATTAAATATTATTTTGAATTCTTTGATGTTATATCAATCTTACATTTCGGAGAAAGCCCGTAGACAGTCATTCAATTCTGTAATAACAAAAGGGAAAAAACAAGCTTGTTAAATATTTTCAATATCCACAAATTGTAGAATATGACAATGATGGGTTTGCTCTACTATTTGTCCATAGTCATGAAGCAAATAAATGAAAGTTACCATAATTTGGTTCATTGTGACGAATCCAACTTGCGAATGCATTTTCTTCGATAATCATATCTAAAGGTTGTATCGAAGACGACATTTCCAAGCTCAAATCAATGTATGAAATGGCAATACTCGTTCTGGGACGTATGGTGACGGTCCCCGTTTTTGGAAACTCACAACCGTTACAGGAAGAACCATAAGAACAAATGCCACAGGATTTTCCCTGATAACATAATGAAAATTAGTTTGTTTCACACAGGAGAGCTAAAGATAAGAATACAGGTATCTAAATGTACAGAAAGTTGAATGTAACTTACGTCATTACTGACGGTGAGAATTTTCGATTCTACTTGATTAGGAAAAGGATTTATACTGGCAATGTAGCTATAAAATTCTTGAGCAGGTAATGATGAAGGGATTTTTACAAGCCAGGGATATCCAAATACCCGTGGTACAGGTGAAGAATTGTTGTTGGCATCTGGATTTGGATCATTACCTTGATAAAGAAAGGCAAATAATGTGGATTATCCAGTTAGTCTTTAATAAGTATTAATATATATTATATATCATAGAGTAAAATACTAAATACTATACAAAGTTGTGTACTTACGAAATACAATAGAAACTAGTTCCATTGTTAATTTAGATACACCATTTTCTCCAAAGGGCCTATACTGAACAAATTCTTTCCCATCTACAACGTTCATACACGTTGCACACTTTAGTTGGTTATTAACCGTTTCTGCACGTGATGATGGATGGTGTTTTATTGAATTCTAAATATATTACAAAAACAGAAAAAAAATCAAACAATACATTATCAGGTTATCTTATACTGAGGTAACGTAGGGAGTCCCTACTAGGGACGTAAGAACATTTTAAGTATTATGTCCATATGTATTGTTTGTTTTATTATAAACATTTTGCGCTTACCTCAAGACAGTTAACACAGATTGTACAAGGACAACCAATGTGTTGCCGCATATCTGTCATACAGCAATCTTCTAAACAAATAATACAATGCATTTTACTATCTTGTGCCATCTTGACTTCCGACATCCCTACTATATCTTGTTCATCCTTCATTGATGTTGATGATGATACAGTTGGTTCAGAAAACTGAGGAGACGGTTTCACCGGCTCCCCAATATTCCCTAAACCCCCATCTTGAGTTTGAGAGACAGAGCCATCATCCCATGGTTCGTCATCAAGATACGTTTTTGGTGTCATATGATTCTAAAAAAGTCATGACCATTGTAGACTTGAACATTTACAATGTGTAAACCAAATTTCAAGTCGGAATGAAAAACAATAAGTATATTGCCAATGAAAAGGGTACGTACGTCATTCTTAATTGCTGTCGATGAGTCCGCCATTTCACTACTATTGAGAGGTCCATACACTGGAGAAGTTCCGTCCGAGTTATTCCTACTATTATTACTACTAGATAAATAGCTATTCATTTCCGATGTTTGTGTACACAGAGGGTTATACTTGTCATCGAAATTGTCGTTCAAAGCGTACAAGTATAAATTTCGGTTATCATTTAATTTCCTCACTAATGTTCCATTCTCAATCATACGGCATACAGTAAAATTACAAACTTCAGCCAAAACTAAATTTTTTGAGCTTGTTCCTTCAAATCCACCTTCCTGTAAAATAGTTTTTGTAAATTTTTGTTTAAGCTGCAATATAGAGTCCATTATACCCACTGTGATTTCATTCTTTTGAGGACGACGATCGTTCATACTAATGAACCAAATAACTAAAATCAAAACAAAAAAAAATTCAATAAGAATACATGTAATATTTTTTTCTTCACCGCGCACACCACTTCAATTAACCTTATTCATAATAAAAGTCCTCATCAGCGGGAAGCTGATTACTAAAGGCTTATACATTGGCGTGCATACTTTTTCAACCTTATGGGTATTGGGGCTTGACCGGAAATCAGAGGTCTTCGTCAATTGAGACAGGGTCTATCTGAAAACTGATGCCCCCAAAAGTTTCTAAATATCTTTTTACATATTTTTAGTAATTTTCAGGTCATTTGATAAGTTTCTTCTATGCAAAAAAAATTAAATTCAAATCGATATTCAAAATTTCAATGAGCGGGATTTGAATTTAATTTTCTTTGCATAGAAGCAACTTATCCAATGACCTGAAAACCACTACAAATATGTAAAAAGATATTTAGAAACTTTTGGGGGCATCAGTTTTCAGATAGACCCTCTCAATTAATGAAGACATCTGATATCCAGTCAAGTCCCAATACCCGTAAGGTTGAAAAAGTATGCATGTCAATGTACAAGCTTTTAGTAATCAGCTTCCTGCTGAAGAGGACTCTTATTATGAATAAGGTTAATTTGGTACAATAAAAATCAAGGATATGTATCTCACCTAGCTTCCGCTCTAAAATTCTTGGAAAAGGGAGAGAAAGGTACATGAATGGCTCGTAAGTCACAGAGATGTACTCACATGTGGAACAAATAACCTGAAAAGAAATAAAACTTGCATTACGGAACGAAAATATCTTCTATAGTACCAAAATATTCTTTAAAAAAAGAACTTTCGGAACAAAATGTGAAAATAGTAATTGTATCATGTGAATACACAATCAAACACAATCTAAATTTATACCTTCGATTGAAGCATTCCTGGAATTTCGGTGGGACATAAGTACGTAAAAAAATGTACAAAATTGATTTACATTATTGTCATTATTTAACTGCCAAGCCAATGAGCATGGTTAATTGAATTGTCAAATACAAAGGTAAGTATGAAAACTTACCTTGGAAAGTATTAGCTATCACAGTATCGTTAGCTTTTATATGCTTATTCCAAAACTTGTTTGCTCGCTCAGCTTCATCCTCTTTTGAAGGACATGAAGGTAGCAATTTCTTTTTTTCTTTTTGAGTAATATCTTGTTTTATTTCTAGATCAGCACTTTTGTCTTGGACTTCCATGGAAGTCTTGTCGTCAGTACATTCCCTGTAACCATTTCCATTACATGATTTTGCGAAATTTGTGGATGAAATTTCCGTTTCATCTGTTGAATCAGGCAACATTTCAATTGTTCCCTTCAGATCTGAATGTTCTGGATAATTAATAAACGAGTTGTTGACTTGATCAATACTTTTTCCATCAACCTGTGAAAGTAATTCTTCATGTTGATGTTGTTGTTGCAAGAGTGGAGAATCAAATTTCTTTTTTTTTGAACTTCCTGGTGCATCAAATTCATCATGTTTCTACAAAAAAAAGATTGTTTCAATATAGTATCACTTTTGTCTGAATCATAATTTGACAAATTAAATATATTCAAATTATAAAAATGGTATGTAATCAACCCTAAAAGTAATTTTCAAGCAAAGAGGTTTATATTTTATAAGAGCAAAAGTATTCTATTGGTGCAGATCAATCAATTAAAAATAAAACACACAATACTATACTAACATGTAGTATTTATAGCATATCAATACTGGAATCATTTTTAAAAAAGATGGAAAAAAGGGCAGTAAAACAAATAATTGAAATAATAAAATAAAATAACAGTGCAAACACTACAAACATAATAGGTATGACATTCTTTTCTACAGTAGAATATACCTTTTTGCGACTTCTCGAAGGAAAGGACTGTCCAGTATTCCATTGATCCTGTAATTTTAATGCCATCCACTGATTTTCTTTGACGACAGAGGATTTAGGTGGTGTAGAGGAGTTTAATTTATTACTAATACTCTTATGAAACACGGAACCAGTCGGAGTAAAGTTAGGTAATTTGAAAAGAGACATTTCCGCACCTTTCACTGCCTGATTTTTAATTTGAGACTTTGACTTTGCTTCAAAATTACCCAAATTTTCTTTAACATTGTTATCTTTCACATTGGAATGTAGTAATGGTGCTCTTACATTAGTGTCCAAGCTTTTTGTGGCCACATCTTGAGTACTATTCACGAGTTCATTTTCTTCATTGTTCCCTTGTATCATTTTAGGATCACAATCTGGTAGTTCATCATCATTATTAGAATTAGAATTTTGTTCACAAATAATAGCATTTCTTAAATCTTCCTTTGCAGACGAGTCACCATAACCTCCACCGGCTCCACCAACATCCTCCTTTGCCATCATTAAAGATGAACTGGATAGTGATGATTTTTGAATTTCATCCCATTTCTTAAGTTGTTCATGGAGTGAGTCCAATAAAAGTGCCAGAAATTCTTGACAGTCATGCTGTAATAAAAATACAAAAATACTCGAAATCTTAAGCATCAAAATGACTCATACATTGTTCATTCGTACAGTTTGGGTAGAAAGAAAGGATGTTTCACATGTATTTTTATTTTTACAAGTAAATAATTTACCTGTCGGGAATCCTTAAACTGAGTGTGAATAACGGCAAGACAATTTTTGAAATCATGTAGTAATAATTTTGGTTGCGGTCCACACCAAGCTTGCTTAACGACATTTCGAAAATGAGTTAATAACGATAAACTGTTTGGTTGAAATTTAAATGATGTCCTAGAAAGATAAATAATCAAAATGACGTTAATTCATACGCACAAAATAGAACTCAACGTATGTATATTAAAAAAAAGTTACATGTGTATGCTTGTATATTGAATGCATTATTATTATTACTGTTTTAAAAAGAATTCTGATATAGCCGGAGTATTCAATAAACATTGTAGTCCAGAGTTCATAAAACAAGTATTTCCAATATTAGCTATAAAAACAATGAACATTTGCATCATTTTACAAGTAATACTTTCTGAATTCTGAAGTGACTGATAATCAAGTAATATAGTAAAAATATAGTTCTCAAATCCAAACATACTTAATCCGACAACTCCTGGTTGACCAGAATTACTAGAACTTCCAGAGGCCACTATATTATTATCCGATTCGGACCAGAATGATAAGGAGTCCGACTGGCCCGGTACACTTTGCATAACATCATTTGTTGAATGAACAAAGGATTGATTGCCTCCATAAGCTGTAAAAATTAATACAAAAAAGGAGTATAAAATAATGTACACTTTCTTTATATATATTTAAAATATAATAAAATATAATATTTTATATACTTAAGTAGGTTTACAGTTTGTGTACATTTCATCAGCGCAAAAAAAACAGTCAAAATCTCTCACCATTTCCAGCATAACCATTGGGAGCAGGTAAAGGAATTGGCTTGTCGTTTGTGCTGCTTGAGTCATTATGTTGGACCATTTCAATAGTTTTCCAATCAAAGTTTGATTGCCAAAATCTACAACAAACAGAACATTTACATATGTAGAAATATAAATTATAATGCATAAGTATGAATTTTACGACTACAATTTATTCTTATTTTTGAAAAAGCTCTCTAATAATGGATAATATCTGTATTATCTTAATTTTCTAGTCATTATCAATTTAATTTCGTGTCTAATAAGATACTTACTTACTTATTATTTAATTAACTAATAATTTTATGAATTTTGAAAAGACTGGAATAAAGAGATGGAAGAAACATTGCAGAATCATGTTGGTTCTTCTATCAAAATATATATACCAATTAAAACAAACTTTTAAAAACTTTGACCTCTGGAAACTGGAACAGCGAGGTCGTAAATGTATAAATAATTTTGTATGTAAGTATGTACAGTTAACTAAAATTTGGATGCAAATACTAACTTACTTTATAATTTTCGTTTTGAAAATGAATAAGTAGTGTACTTAAGTACGTACACACAAACAAACACTCTAATCTAATTTAATAAAGATAATTATTAGCAAATAATGAAATATAGCTTTTGTTGCCAATCTCTATTTTTTTCCGGTATGTATAATCATGAGTAAAAGCACCCATCAATTCTCACACAGTCACACAATGAATTGCACTATTATTTGTAATGCATTTGAAATACTATGTAGGTATTTACTAATTGGGATGTATCAAACTCACTGTAATGGATGATAATTGATGCTGTTTAAACCGGCTTTCCACACAACAGCAACATTTAAGTATTTAATTGTCTAAAATCTGTAGAAGACGAATTAAAATTAAATTAAATTTTTCACAAAAAGCAATTTTAAAAGAGTCGCAGAGGAGACGGAGGGAAGGAGTTTTGAAAAGAAAAGTTTGACTTGTGACGTGTTCATCAACTGTTCATGACGAGAAAACAGTAGTCTCATTTTAATGTAGTTTTGACTTTTGCACTTCATAGTAAGTATTTATGAAGTTCATACAATATTTGAAGGGTTACGACAATACGTAATAAATTAAGTTTTTATTTAGCCAGTAACAGATCCAGTCCAGAAACTCTATCATTAAAGTACATATAGAGGATTTGAATACCGGTTGAAGACAAAGCTGTTGTATAAAAGTAAGTACTTCTGCATAGTTTTTCCGATTCGGAAATTCCGAATCAATCTGTCCATAATAATATGGACTCCATATATATCATATATGAAAATATTAACCCACAAGCTCACTAATTGTAATTATGTGTCCTTTACACGTTTACACCTATGACCTATAGGCATTCCATAATTTCCACATCATGAGAACCCTAAAGGGAAAAGTAAAGGAAACCCCTGCTCAAAAAAAGGAAAGAAAAAAGGAATTTAGAGAAAATAAGGTGAGCAAGGTTTGGGAGTTTTAGAGAAAATGTATTGAGTGAGAAATGTATAGACTTTATATAGATACATAAATTCGACGATAAAATTAGTAATTAAGTTTACTAACTCTAATCTCTGTCTTTTCAGGAAAATGTACTGAAAATAGCTGTGCCTTTCGTGTGTGTGGTCAGTGTGATTATTTTTATAATCATTTGGACTGCTACAAGTCGCCAAAAGTTTGTGCAGTAGAGTCCAATGACATGTATATTTTCCATGTCCCTATTCAATGCAAAACTCGCAATCTATTCAATTTGATATACATATATGAAACAGTATATATATCTCTGCCTGTCGGTGAATCTGTATTACTTAATTTAGTGAAGAGGCATATTTTTTATTTTTTTTGGATATTAAAATGCCAACGATCTTTAAACAATAAATGTACAAAAATTTAATATTATCTAAAACAAATATGAAAGTGAAATGAACAAACAATTTTAATACAACCACATTAGATAATTATATAATGTATATTTGATATTTATTACACATTAAGTATAAGTAAAGATGATTGTTGTTTCATTGTTATTACCTTTACACGTACTTACTTACTCGTTTAGTATAGAAATTTTAAAATTTTTACACAATGTAAAATGTATTACAAAGTATATATAAAAATCTATATGTAATGTTATAAAAACTCATTCAATACTAAAAATATTTGTGGATTCCACATGTTCCTTTCATTTCACCCGTGTCCAGTATGTAAGTACTTATTTACAAACAATAAGTACTAACGAGAAGAAGTATACCTATATATTTCCAGAGATTACTATTCTATATTATTAATATTATTTTACGTCAAATAAATAGTTGTATTCTATAATATTATATCCATGAGAGAATGAGATTTTTGCGTAGGAAAATAGTCATACTTGTTAAGGAACACGAAAACGATTGGTCTATCTTTTTATACTAGACTCTAGGACACAAAATGTGTACAACCTTAAATTAGGATTGATTAGGTATGTATTATTGCTCATAGTCTTTAGTAAACAAAACAAAATTGTTTCCATTTATGTATTACATTGATTTGGTTTCTTGTTACATACTTGTGATAAAGGCGCTAGGCACACCTGGTTCCCTATGTATATGCATACTCGTTATTTTATAGTCTAATAAATAAAACTAATTTTTGGTAATGTTTTGGTAATTCAAAACTTGTGATACTGTGCATACCTAAACTACATATATATAGTTAGTATAATTCTAGCAGTTTCACAAGTTCACAATGGCCTTCTTTTACCGCTCGATCCCTGGCACTCAATCCATCAAAGTCTTTAATTGAGACATCCGCTCCTTTTTTTAGAAGGAATTGAACCATTTCTATTTTGTTAGCTGAGACAGCACGATGAAGTGAGGTTGCTCCATTGTTTTTTGTTGGTTTGTCTATGATGGCACCGTGATTTAGAAGGCACTTTGCAGCTTCGAGCTTCGAATTTCGACAGGCATAATGTAAAGCAGTGTATCTAATATCAGGAAAGGAAAAATGACACAAATAGTTAATTTATACTTACGCATCCAATTAAATCATATATATTTATAGCATAGGTTTATTATTAAGTATTATTAACTATACTTACCCATACGAATCTAATGCATCCGGTGAAACATTCCGGTAACTAATGAGATGTGCAATTTTTTGTACGTTGTCATCTAATGCTAATATAGAAGAAGGTACAAAGAAAATAAAATGTGAATCAAGTATATCCAAACAAATGTATGGACATGCGAATGAACATAAAAAACAAAATTATATAGAGTAAATACACGCATATACATATACCTGCTTGCCAAATCCCTTTCTCAAAGTCCATTTCATCAAGATTTTGACATACGCTTGGATTTGTTGGTGTGACGGCACAACATGAAGAATGTTGACATGAATGAGAATCATTTTGAAGATTTTTCTCCTCTGTGATGGTCATATTGACTTTTTGTTGTTGTGACATGCTGGTATCGCTGTGGTTGGCAATAATTACTTATAAATTATCGTGAATTATGGCTCTACAGAAAACAAAAACAAAACATATAACTGACATCACATGGCCAAAAGTTATGTACACATATAAATATAAATCAGACTAAAAATCAGTGCAATGTTTTTTTGAATAATGTATAATACTTACATTTAATGAGATGTATGTATTTGTTTATATATATAGGAAATTTTAGTCTTGTGGTTCGGGTTCAGTAAATTCCCTTCGCAGTGTCCAAGAATATTCTGTATTGGTATTCCCAGTTTTGCTGGGCGAACAAGTAGCTGTGGTGGAGACGACTTTAAATCCCAACACTTCGAGACCTGTGAGAACAACAGCTGGTTTTACACAACTGGTATGTTTATTTGAAGATATTGGTCCAAAACGAACGAAGCCTTCCGGATCAACTTCAAGTCTTGTAGATAGACAAGGAATTTTTTCTAAATAAATTAAATCATCCGGTTTCAAGCCTGCAATGTCAACTATATGGCTCCCACGTTTCCAAATTACAACAACGTACGGCATTATAAGTTGACAACAATGACTTTGAAGTAGCCTTTATAGGTGTGTGTATATTCTTTATTCCTATATATAAATTGTCAAAAATCAGGGATTAAAAACAAAAGTTATTATTACAAGTACATTAAATATAAGATTATATACCAATTATAAAATTAACAAAATTTTCTCACCTCTATGTATACTTACAATTAGTTTTGTAATTTTGTTTGGGAGTGGTTCCTCTTCACCTCTTGCTTTGCTGTTCACATCACCCGTTACTAATTATAACTTGTCGGTGTATATATATTCTGTGTGGATGAATAAGTCAACAGGTATATGTAAAAATAACAAAGAGAGTATTATTATTCGACGACGGCTTAAAATTAATGTTCACTCTATTTTTATGTTGATCTATATGGAATGATTCTATTATAGGATCTATTATATATTTATATACATAGTAGGTACTTATGTAAGTATGTAGATATAATACATGTTCAACTTGTCAAGAAACATCTACAAAAGCATTCTATTAATAATTCATGATTTATTTACATATTTACCTTTGTTTCTGTATACAATTCTTCGTGCTGACAAATTATTCACATTTTCCATTCAAACGAGTTGAAACGAGTAAATAAGCACAAAGCACATTTATTTAATTATAAATAAACTCGTCGTAGTCGTCGTATTTTAATTCAAAGCTTGTTAGGGCAGAGAAATTGCCACTAGGCTGCCACCATGCACATCAAGCCTCAACTCCATCCTTCCTTTTCGACCTGAAGTTCAGCTATCAACACTGTTTTTCACTTTTGGGTCACCAAAATTTATTATTTTTATCACCAAAATGAAGCTTTATAAGGATATTTTTACTGGTAAGTACAATTGAAACATATATTTATCAATTCACTTCAAAAAATTTCGCATTTGTAAAGCAATAAGTAGAGTAAAAACGGTTTGAAAATGTCTGTGGACATCCGCCTATG
The DNA here is from genome assembly GCA_034699125.1 of Gisinianus flammeolus. Lineage (NCBI taxonomy): Eukaryota > Metazoa > Arthropoda > Collembola > Symphypleona > Katiannidae > Gisinianus > Gisinianus flammeolus. The sequence goes on along the minus strand of JAIUND010000014.1, from coordinate 124,944 downwards.
TTCTACATGCTGTACAATTTGATATTGTGCATAATGAAAAGTCCCGTATGGGGACAGATTGTCTTTTTCGTACTTTTTCGTGACGGCTTTTTTCCCTATATTATTTGAACTGGAAATGTGGAAAGCATGGTTTTAATTTTTCCTTGTTCAAAAACTCTTTTGTTATTGTTATTATTCTGTTCAACTTTAAATTTCAATTTCAATTAAATGCGAGCATGGAAAAAAAGGCACGCCGATATTACATATGTATGTATATTGTATTTTATAGAGCAAGAGATAAAGTTCGATCATTGAACTTCAATGTACTAAAGTATGGGTGCAGCAAGATATTAATTTTTAAAAAATTTATTTACTTGCAGGAGACGAGATGTTCTCCGATACTTACAAGATCAAGTTACAAGATGAGGTCATCTGGGAAGTGCAGGGAAGGGTAATGATTCATCAGAATTATAAAATGACTATTTATATACGTCTTACTACATGAACGTACATACATGTTTATGAATTGTTGTAAGTAAATTACAATTGTAATCTTGTTCTCAATATATACAGCTTGTTCAACGAAAGGATGGTGAAATCAAGTTGGCTGGATCTAATCCATCAGCAGAAGAAGCTGATGAAGGGAGTGAATCTGGAGTAGAAACAGGTGTTGACATCGTTCTTAACCACAGACTCTGTGAGACTTTTGCTTTTGGAGATAAGAAGTAAGAGAAATGTTGTTATATTATATTATATATATGTATGAATATTGAATATATATGTATGAATACCTTTGCTAATTTCAAAACTTGCTCAAAGATGATCCTCATGTGTTCTTTTTATGTTTCTTTATCAGAGGATACACCCTCTACTTGAAAGAGTACATGAAGAAATTAGTTGAAAAACTCCAAGAAAGATCACCAGACCAAGTTGATGTCTTCAAAACCAATATGAACAAAGTCATGAAAGAACTTTTGGGACGATTCAAGGAGTTTCAATTTTTCACTGGTACTTTTTTTAGTTTTTTAAGTTTTTTGACTTTTATTTTATTTTTACTTTACTCTAACAATAATAATAATTTTGAAATCTTTTTGAATTTTTTTTTTAAATATAGGTGAATCCATGGATATTGATGGTATGGTGGCGATTTGTGAATATCGTGATATTGGTGGAGAACAAATCCCCGTCTTCATGTTTTTCCGACACGGTTTAGATGAAGAAAAGTTGTAACCAATCATCATTCTTATACTCTGAATAAAGTTTCCTCTGGTAAAAATATTTGATTTCGTCACTTCGGTTTTGTTAATTTTGAAAATTAAAAGGACATTCATATATTAATTAATATTATATATAGGAAACTAATCCTACTCCGTTACTACAAGTCTGTCAGACAGTCTCGATTGAATTGAATATAATTATCATCTGTTCTGCTCTTTTTACTCGTCAAATATATTTCCTTCCTTTTTCTGCAGCTACCAACTTAAAAAATTTAGTTGACAATGTATTTTCACAATGGTAAAGTTACAACTTATGAAATTATTAGAAAGAAAAAAGTCAATCAGATTTGACTCTATCTAGAAAAAAATGATGATATTTTTCAGATATGCGGAAGGAAGATAAGTACTGTGAGGAATGCATAATAAAAAATTATCGAATACTCTTATAAAAGTTTACTTAACTAACTTTTTTAAAGACATTCTGTAAGACTAATATATTATTATTATTACTTATAATAATTGTCATTGCTGTTTTCCACTTTTCAAAGATTTATTATATATGAAACTATAATATAAAAAAAACAATAAAGTAAGTATACGGAGTTGGAAATTATGATTCGACTTTATTATACATATGGGCATATATATATAAACATTTAATTAAAATATGTAGTACTATGCATACACTGTGTGTCACAATTTCTTTACACTAATAAACATGTACATATTTCTATAATTTTTATATCATAAATACATGCATTATAAACAAAAGGAAAAACGAATTATGAAGCATGCAGCTAATACATTTTTACTGATTAAATATGCGATTAGTTCATTTAGAAGTACGTACATACTATATAGGACTCATTGGAAGTTAGAGTCCTTAACAATATAACTCACTTGTAAAACAACTCCTAATAATCTGCACAGTATATATGTCTTGAGTATTCAAAAGAATTCATACAGGAATTGTAATTATTATAAATAATCCAGCAAGTACAAAATAAAGTACTTTTGGCTTAATTCACAATTTGCATAGGTATAAACATTACATACAGAATTACAGATTTCAATAGAAAAATAGTTCATCCGTCCTTATTGTAATTATTTATCAGGCTTGTATATTGGATTACTTATTACGATTTTAAATGTGTCAACGTCTTGTGCAAACGGAGTATCGTCAAATTAAAATGGTGAGAACTGTATACTCATGAATTTTTTTCTCGAAATAAAGTTAAAAAATGGTTACACACAAAATTATTGTTCAAGAAATTATAAAGGATGAGAGAGTAAGTAAATGTCGAGGTATATTGTAATAATAAATGGCAATGGAGAAAAGTTTTCTCAGAAAACCAGAAAATAATAAAACTGGATGCTATATATAAGTATGTGTATATAAATTTGAATAATTACCATGCAAGTATAAACAATCCATTTTCCACTGGTGAGTATATGTGTATAGCATAACATTATGCATGCATAATTCGCCCCGATAATAAAGTGGTCCAAGCTCTAAGGCACCCAGACGATGACTTTTTTTGAACGATCTAAATGGTAATAAGGAAATAAATAAATTCTTATTCATTTAGTAAAAAATATTTATGCAAATAATTCTTCTCATTATTATTGTACATAGAACATACCCGAAGACAAGAGTGCAACTCCTTTTTGCGGTTGCCAATGAACGCATCCCACTGCGGACCTATATAGTATAAAAGCAATAGTTTAATGTATCACGAATACGTAGATTCATGAATATCATTCATGAATATCATTATTTTTCACAACCCTTATATATATATATATAAGTACTTCCAAATTGGAAGTTCCAATTTGTTTGACACAAGCTGAAACTTCAGAACGAATGAGTCAATTTAGAAGAATGTAATGATAATTGAGTGAATTTCCTGTTATATAATGGCAAACGGAAAAAAATCCGTTTCGGTTATTTATTTATGAATGAAAGAAACATCCTTTATGATTTCGACTGTACACAGGTTTCGACTGTACAGATCTTATGCTATATGACGGACAAAGCAAATAGAAATTTAAAACAAACGGGGCGACATGCATACAATCCAATTCTATTCAGATACAGTATACAAGTAAAAAACTAAAAATGTCATCTCAAACTATAAAAAAAAAAACTTTTGTGTCAAAAGGTAAATGTAAAACTTGATAAAATTAAATTGTCATTGTCATTGTCATCACTATATCTACATTCCACAGCAATGAAGCCATAATTACTTTGTAATGATGTAATTATGATGATAGTAGTGCAAGTAAATTATATTGTTCAGGTCGTGCCTTACAAAATATATTGCAACAGAAAAAAAACAAACTCGCATGTACACATGTGTGTATTGATAAAATGACAGGACAACCTGCATATATAGAGAACTGGCTATTTATAATATAGATGTGAACAATTACACCAAAATAATGCTCAAGTACCACTAGTTATACCTATAGCTAGAAGTCATAGTTTTTTGTATTGTGTAAGTAATGACATCATTACTAATGAGTAAGTGTGTACGTACTTATAGTATATATAGGTAACTTACGTATGTTCCTTGAGAATGGATTCCACTTTATTCTCCAAGACATTCCAAACGTAGACAGACCCATCGGCGGATCCACTAGCAATATATTGTCCATCAGGGGAAAAACAAGCACGACTAAAATCCGATGACGTCCGAAACCCTTCCCCACTATACAAATGAGAAAAAACGTAGATCTCTTATTACGACATTATTTTTTTCAGTTAATATTTTATCAAGTCACTAAAAAAATGAAGACAAAAATTAATTCGTCCTAAATATCCTATTTACAGATTACAATACTATACAGAAGAGAGACCATTTACACATTTTACACAGGGAATGAAAGAAGGCGGGTAATGATGACCCAGTTTCAGTTCATTTATTGCATTACTTATATATATATTATCATTCTTATTATTGTTAATAAGACAAACAGCATAGGGCTATATATAATTACTGTATGGTTTTCGATGCTTGAAGGCGAATATGTGTGTAAGTAACACATAACCATAATAAAATAAAGCTAAATAGCAGTAAACATAGTGAGACGTAACGCAAGTACGGTTATTTTTCCACAATATTATTATCATCATCATATTACACATCATTAACTACTACAGTCTATAGTTATAGACTTTGCAGTTCTGGGCGCATGTACTGACCAATGACCAGTACACCACTATCTACACTTTTATCTAGTTAATTAATATTAAATCAAGTATTATTCCGTATAGTATTTACTACTCTTTGGAGTAGCAAAATAAATAAATTATCTAAGATAATTGATAAAATAAATCATAAAGAAGAAGGGAATAAAACCTACCTAATGGCTACAATGACAGAGTTCATTCGTAAGTCCAGCACTTCGATGGAGTCGTCACGAACGGAAGCCAGCAAGAAATTTTGATCCATTGATAAATCTAATGAAGTAATTTTTCCCGGAAGTGAAACTTCTTGAGTAGGACTTTCCGTTCTCGTATCCCAAAATCTAATCCTCTTATCAAAATGCCCCGATATTACGCTAGTTGATCCGTCACCAATACATACTAGGTCGTTACAGCTCGAGCCAGCAAATTTTGTTGATATACCTTCACACACGAAGAAAGAATCCCACATAAATTTTACACAATTATATAATTAATTACAATTTTACTCATTAAGCCTCCATGAATTAAAACTCCATCTATTTCCTTACATGCTCGTGACCGAAGGTCCCAAATTTTCAACGTTCTATCATGTGAACCACTAACTGCAAACGTATAACAATTTGTATCAATTTGGCATACTTGACAAGATAATTTCATAGAAAAATAATGTAAAATTTGTATTTCCGCATTGGTATTTTGATTCCATTCCATTGATAATTTACACAAAAACTTACCGACTCGATGGGGATCGCCCATGAAACGAGCGATGAGTACTTTCCCACTATGCCCCGTCAAAGTGTGCTAAAATTCCAAATAAATTCAAGAAATAAGGTAGGTGTAAGGTCACATTTTAATTATTAGATGACGCTAGAAATTAACCGTCATCATTAAATCTAATTTAGTTGACACACGTCATCACTAAATAATATAAATTTAATTATGATATCATAATCCGCTCATTTAACGGATATGATGTCCTACATAAAAGTAAAATCATCAGATTTTAACATTCTCTAATTCAATGTATCGAGAATGCAATTAAGCATAACATATAGGGAATCAAACAACATTTGATTCCGTATAAATAGTAATGTAAAAGACAGATATTATCTCTCGTCTCCGTCAAACCAAACCTTTTATTCTGAGTCCACGACTCTCTTCATTTATTCGGAAAATAAAACCTTACATTTTTAAACTTAAAATGCACAGAATGATCAACTACATCGTCTCTCCTTTATTTTCTCACTCTCTCTTTCGTTCGGCACTTTATACACGTGTTGAACCATTTTACCACATCCAAATTGAACCACCACAGCCGCTGGGACAACAGCGTTACACGTAGCTTATAGTCAGTATCTATTCTTTGACTTTCAATTAAACATCAATCATTTAATTACAGTTATCTTTTAATCAACCATTAACTTAATCTCAGTATACATAAATAGCTACATTTGTTACAAAGGTAGGTATTTATTTTCAATTCGGAAACCAAGCAACGCAATACATACAAAGATCATTTATATTCTACTAGAATAATTCTAGTACGTGTATTATGAAAAACTACGGACGAGAAATTAATGATTTCAAATTATTGCGAAATAACAATAATTGCTTTCATTTTCATCCTCACAAACTAGATTTCCAATCATTTACTCATAGGTATATCTATAAAAACAACTGTAATATGCAGCTCCCAAGTAGATCATAATAAAATATGCTAAGAATAGGTCATTTATAGGGTTGAATCTGTAGACACGTAAAAAGGTAGGCATTAGAACATAAAAATGTATGGAAAAAACTAAAAAAACTATCAAAGTCAATCAAAGTTTTCATTAAAAACTAGAATGAAAAATTACAACAAGGGCACAAACGGTAGTGAACATAGCCAGTGCCTATTAGGCACACTGTAATTACGGTATTTGGAACATGTGTGTGTTTCTGTATGATCTTAACGACTTTAAATTTAAAACTACTTGTAAGCAAGTTAAATTGTAGAACAAGAAATCGGGTTGTATATACGTTGGATATATCTTATACATATGGCTATACATACTATTTTCAAATATTTATCATATGAGAATATAGAAAGAATCAAATCATGACAAAAATTATTCATGGATAGTTTAATTTTGTGTATTTATATATGTAATAAGTTTTTCAAACCATCACATGGAACCTTCATATCTATTAGCCATGAGAATGACACGAATGCACAACATATGTATATATTTTTTCTTAGATATATACTTTTTATCGCTTTTGACTTTGTCTGTGACTAAAATTTTCATGCTTCGTTCGTACTTTTCCTCCTCAATACAAAATGCATTTTGTTAAAAATAAAAATTCATCTCCCGTATTTCGCATCAGAAATTCTTTGAAATTTCTATACGTATGTATAGATATTTCGTACGAAACAAAATCTGTAGGTAAAAGACATTTGACAGCAAGTAGTTATCTGTCCATGCAATGCAAGGACTCTACATATATGTACCGGGGAATAGAGGTTATATATAGGAATAAAACGCTAGTTTCCGGAGTATCCAAATTTGCTATGTATATTGAAAAAAATATGAACATTTTGAAGAGTTAAAAAGATATCCACAGCTAATATGGAAGTTGCATATAAAAGAAGTTGCAACAGTTTATCCACTAAATAAAAATTCATACAATGCATGATGCATAGCAGAATGAAAAAAAAATTAAAGGAAAAAAGTGAGTGGCGTGTGTGTGGCAAATCAAAAGACACGAACTAGATTTATAATAAAACTATAAAATGATTACAATAATGATGATAGTACATGTATATACATAAATACATACGGTGCATGCATATGTACAATCTACAACCCTACACAACCATCTTTCTTACAACTCCGAGACAGAGTAATGTAATCGAGTCGAGTTAAACTCTAAACAGAAATAAGTAAAGGATGGTGATGGAAAGAAATGACAAAACTGTACGAAACCAATGTAATAGTGGGGTATGCTTATACAACTTATAACAGCAAAGATACAAATTAAGAAAAAATTATATACATACACCAATCATTCTTCTATTGCTCTGATTTTCATTTCCAACATAATAATAAGATACAAAAACTCTCACGCAAAATTTCATTCAATTTACATGACATTCTATTATAAAATGCTAGTCTCAATCTACGTCAATGACGTAAACGTCATAAAACATCCAGTTAGGTTCCAGCTTGAGCGGAAGTAATTAACAGCCGCAACATTCTCTGCAGCAGGACAATTTGGCTATTAAAATGAAACCAACTTGACTGCCGTACAGTACAGCCAGCCCATATCGTACATACACTTACACACATATTCAGACATAGTTCTCTGCTAAAGCCTACTGCATTGCAGATTGAAATGCACTGATGCACTTGCGTTGCTCACATTCGCTCCATACACCTCGAGAGTGTCAATTTAACATGAATAATGTGTACTATTGAACTTAATTAAAGTATAGCATGAAGATCGTCACCTTACAATTTATATTTAATATATTTCATGTACACACTTTTCTTCAACTTTAAACTTGAACTTTCAATACTCTACGCAAATTTCCTTGCCGTATAATTTTAAAAAATTTCCTCTTCTCTCTCTTCCTACATATTTCGTTAACCATGTACTTGTTAAAATGTTTCAAAATTGCATGCCTTCTTTTCCCTTCAACCATGAAAACGAAGAGTTAAAAGAACTTAAAAACCATTAACGTTCAACTGAAGCAAGAGTGAGAGAGAGAGAGAGAGGGAGCGAAAGAACGACTGTAATAAAATAATTGAATTTACGTGTAAACGGGAATGTTCTGGTGAGATTAGAATAAATGCAAGAGTTTAAACAACTTAATATTATTTCTTATTATTACTTTATAACAGTCTAGATGTATGAGTGTGTGTACAATCCGAAGGTAAAAGCGTTCATTGTCCGGGTCAGCAGAAATATTATGATGATATAATCAAAAAAAAGAAAGAAAAGTAGAATGAAAACATAATAGAATATCCACTGTAAGTACATTACTCTGAACATTATACATGATGAAAAGAACGGAAAATCTTGGCATATGGATAACGTTTATGCATCATCTCACCACCACTATAATCCTAGCTACATACATACGTATATGTAAAGAGATGGAGAAAAAACTTATTATTTTGTAAACATGTGCATTTGAGTCGTCAGACCCAGGTAACGTCTGAATGTGCGATGAAAAGAAAATCATTTCAAATAGGTAACAATCAGATAATGTGAACAGAATTTAATAACATTGCATGTACAATAATAACTGACCATATATCAAAGACATTACGAATTTAGATTATTATAAGATGTTTATGAAAGAGAGAAAGAGAGAGAGAGAGAGAGAGAGAGAGAGAGAGAGAGAGAGAGAGAGAAAGAAAGAAAGAAAGAATCCAACTTTATAGTGATCTGGTGATAGTGATCTGGTCCTTTTGATATGCAAACACCTACAACACATAATATTATTGAGACGTCTAATGAACGATTTAAACATTTACATTACGAAACGTCAATTTCAATATTTCGATGCAATACAAACCAGAATTTCTTGTAGATTCTCAGAATTTCTTTTCAATTGATACGAAAATCGTGCTCATGGAAATCAAAATCAAATCGACGAGGATCCATCCATCTTTATTAAATGTGCCTATAAGTACCGGTGAAGTACACACAATGTACTCTTTTTTAAATCTGTTATTAATAATAACTTATTACAAGGTAGAGAGCCCAACAAAACGGAAAACGTATCCATACTCACATAATGTCACGTAAAATATCCTGCCATGGCATTATAACGTGTACCTTGTCGTTTGTTTGAACGTATATATATACTTTACATACACTATTACATACACATACAGTTGAAGTGAGTTGAATATCTCCCAGAAGAGAAGAAGTCTTGAAAATAATTGAGTAATATTTTGTACGAAAAAAAAAGATGGATAATTCTATAGGAAGAAGTGGGAAAAAGGAAAAGAATAATAATAATCATTGAGAAGTTTCCAAATAAGGGAAAATTCCTCGGAGGATATTTCACGTCTCCTCACGACTAGCTTCCTCTCAGTTGAGCGAAGTTCATCTTTATCTCAGGAATGAATGACAAAGTTAATGGAACTGTTCCCAAATGAGAATGCATTTCTCTGCAATTCTGTCTCATTAAACTTAACTCTGTTTAGACTTAAGATCGGGGAAAAAGTTCACGTGTGTACATATGGAAATGGATACGTAATAGAGTAATAGTATATATATATATAGTTCGTATATATACGTATATATTCAGATCCCAGGAAGGAATGACACTCTCCAACTCACTTCTATAATTCTATCTGGATGTATTTCATTTCTCTCTCTCTCCAATTACATATCGTACAAGTACATACTTGCTGTGCACACCTTAAAGCCAACTGAATACAGTTTTAGTCTGAAAAATGTTTGTAAGAAAATTAGAAAAACTGCATAGAGAGACAACTATGGATTGAAAAATAGGAATTCAGGTACAATGGGATGATATTCATTATGTCTGCACTCACGATCACAAGGACAATTAGACGGAACTCTGTGCACTATCTGTGTATGTACGTCTTGAATTCAACTTTATTACTTTATTTATATGAGCATATATATTATTATATGTACATATATGTTTTTCAGGAACTTTTTGTACAGGAAAATGACATAAAGACTAAATCCGCTTCATTTCTATTCAAAGTCCATTAGTATGGAAATGACGGAGGAAAAGATTGAAATACATTTTTTTTCCTGTACTCTTTTACAAACTGAAATTAAATCCTATTGGAATGAAGACAAGAAGCCCGGAGAGGATTGACAAAAATATAGTCATCTGTATAGTCAGTATAATTCCAAGATGCGTCCGCTTCAAAAGTAACTTGATGTTATTCTTATTTTGACAAAAAAGTACTGTATGAAACGCTATGATATTGTATAATGATTCTACTAAATTCCCCTTTGATGAAAGTCATATATTCCAATATGATATTATAATATTCAATCTCTCCATTAGACAAATTATCTACGGAATCAGGATTACACACACACACACAGATACACACTACACATTCAACGTATATACAAAGAAAGGAAAGAGGACACGAACCTCAAGTTAAGCCCCCTTTTCACCATCATACAAAGACACAAAAAGATGGTTAAAAAATCAAACGTTTACACGAAAAATCGTAACAGAAAACTGTACAAGATCTTTATATCAGTTTCCCTGTGTACTTCCCAAACGTATTCATGCGCAAATCGTAAATCGGTAGGACCCATGAAAATGGTCATATATTTATACATTTTCCATGTCACATTTTGTTCTGTATACATACATAATACCTGCATTAAGTAACATAACATAAATGTATATGGGGGGAGAAGAGAAAGAAACCCGATTATCATGGTCTGTTGTGTATTTATTTCCCTTCCTCATCATCATCATCATCATGTGTAGGACTATAGGACTCTCACTTGGGATAGGACAAGAGCAAGGCCTACAAGCCTGAACTAAGCCAAAGAGTCCAAAAGATGATGAACGTCAAAGTCAAGTCCTTTTAAGATATTTTCATTTCATCTAATGTGATTTCACTACCAACTACATATACACTACTAACGAACCAAGTTCAATTATCCACGAATTGTTTGACCACCTGCGATTCCATACGTGCCCTCATCCACTGCCTCAATTTTCTACACCCTTTGAAACATTTAAATCATATTGGATACCTTTTTGAACAATGAGCAGAAAGCGGTATTTGATATTTTTCATTAAAGCTCTCAATACATTTTATCACGCTACATACATACACGACTCTCAAGTCCGGATTCAAAACCACAACGATAACAAATGAATACGAATTTGTTCGTTCATCCTAGACAGGTAGATCAATTCCTCTGGTCGTACTCGTGGATTACACATGTAACATGGACAGTAGCATCAATTTCCTCGTTTGGAATTCACTTAATACATTTACTACAGTTTATCAACATTTTATAGTTTGACTCATAGTCAAAGTCCAAAATTTGTAGCGGGTTTAAAATGTAAGCGGTAATTCATGAAGAAGTCGAGTCGAAATACTGGCACTTCACACACATGTGCTCATACATATGTGTCTAAATATTTATTAATGCTCAATAGATTAGTCTCAGACTAAACACCGTCGATATTATGTGAATAATACAGGACAGAACTAAAAATAAAGTTTGAATGTACACGTTGGAAATCTCAATGATTGTAAGGCACAGTGATTGAGGTGCATTCAATTCAGAGAGAGAGAATCGGACGGGACTTTTGAAACGTGAGTCGAGCTAGACTTTATCAGTGAATTTTATCTCAAGGAATTGAATTCCATTCAGAAGCAAACAATCAATATGGCAATGCAACATGTATGTCCACATTTGGATTTGGAAAAACGAATTATACGGGAGCAGAGAGAGAGAGAGAGAGAGAGAGCTTCACCGTAGACTTTTTAATATTTACTGTGCTAGTAAATATGGCTATACAATGCCGATTCCATTCTTCCGTCAGTAAATTTACAAGCCGATTCAATCGTACATCTATATAAATGGATAATTGGCTGTTTGCTTCCTCGATGACCAGCCACGTCAACCAAGCACCTATGCCAACAAACACCTTGTCCATTATACACTTATTGATTTTATTTCCTCAAAGTCTCAGCCAAAGAAACTGTTATAGTCTGCTCTTGCACAAACACACAAAAAAGAGCTCACTTTCATGAATCTTTTGAGTGGTCCATCCATTGAATGAATGCACAATAAAGAAAATGACCACGTACAACAGAGAGCAATAAGATTGAGTATCAAAAAGTACTCGGATCTGGTTTTGGTTTGAACTGCATAAGTCTAAAATATATATATGTGTGTGTGTTAATGGTTTTATGAAAAAGTACAGCTATCTCGTTGCGTAGGAAGAGAAAGAGACACATAGTACAGATATATAGTAGTAAGTACGTCTAGTACGTGGTAATAACTCGGATACGCTACAACTATACTATGCACCCAACCAAATTATTATCCAATTGCATATACATAGGTAAATGTATTGAAAATTCCAAAGACAACTTTCTTCATAGTCCAGAAATAATAATCATCACAATAAAATATAATTTCAGCATCTCCATTTCTAAAATGGATATGCTGAAAGTTACTCACTCCTTTCATGTCATAATGCAAACAATCCGTAAAACAATAAATTTACAGCTACACATCTTAAATACACACCAATAAAAATTAACATAATCACAGCTAGTCCAAGATTTTATTCCCAATAATTATTTGTTATTAGCCTTATTATTATTATTTAATTTATTTATTATCCATATCACAAGTTTTATCTATTTAATCTGTAATATCCTTACCTTTGCATCATTATTTCATTCAATTAAACATGTCTTATTTTTTAAATGGGTGCCCTTAAAAAAATACGGGTTAATCATCCTTATCAGGTTCTCACTAAATTCTAAGATTGTACTGTCCCCAAAGCCAAAGAGAAAGAGAATGAAAAGGAATATAAATGTAATAAAGTATTATATAATATGTATGATATACAGTATTATTCAATGGAGTGTACAGATTCAGTAGCTAACTCAGTTAAAACGGATATAGGAAGTGAATGAAATTCGATTAGTCAAGTCTGAGAGTAGATGAAACAAAGAAGTAATTAAGAATTTGTTTTTGTTTTCCAGAGTGAACTCATGTTTAGATTCTTTGTAGGCGTTCTCATAAGATCACACACAGTATATACTATATGAGCAGTGCATTTATTCCGAGTCTCTGAGAGTGAGGAAGAGAGAAATGAGAGAACGGGAAAAATGTTTCGTATTTTTTCACTCTTGTATTCCTTTTAAAAGTAATTAAGAACTCCTTGAGGGAGAAAACTCGCATGAAAAACTGAATTGATGTTTGGAAAAATCTTGATGAGACTCAAAGCCCACCTAAGAGACCTAAAGAGAAATCCACGACTACTCCAAAATCCTATCAACTCTCAACTCTCCTCGAAAACTTGTACAAAGAGGCAACAAAACACAAAACATGCTCTAACAACATAGCAAATAGTAATCATATTCTTCCAAGGTGAGGAGACATGCACATCATTTGCTCCGAGTCAGAATTGCTAGAAGCCGAGAAAAACGTAACATGATGACGATTAACGTTCATTAAGACAAAAGCTTCTCACATCCCAACAATTGGCTACACCCACACAAGAAAGCTCCGTCTTATTAGATAAATACACACACACACACACACATTCACTCACACAATGTCTATGTGTGTGTGGTGTGGTGTGTGAGTATCCCAGAATTTTTGATGTGGATCCATCAAATAACACCCAAGAAAATACTTGACTTACAATATCACAGAGTACACATAATAATATTATGTGTAATATTATGTGTATGTACATAACATACATGCACAAATAATGACTACACAGAAATACTGCCTTAACTTTAGCCAAGAAACTTTGTTATGAAAATTACATCGAGGAAAAAAATCTTGTAAGATGGATGAACGACAGAGATTTTGACAAGATTAGACCAAACAAAACTACCAAAGTCTGTATCCTTCTGTCTCGAAACATTTTCCACACGAGAAAAAATCAGGAAACAATTTCCTTTTTCTCAAGACTCCAGACCAAAGTAAAAAAAAAAAAAACGAGTGCAGAACCATTGTTATCTTGCTTTATTACGTATTGATTGATTACCCATCCTACAAATGCACATAAATCCTTAATCTCATTCATTCCTCATTTGAAATCATTTCATTTACTATAGTCACATCTCTCTCTCTCACTCGCTCTCCCTCTCTCTCTCTCTCTCTCTCCGTCCACAAACGCACCTTCCGCTCCTTCCCTAATACTAATGTACTAATGTATAATGTAGTTTTACAATTGCTTTCGTACTCAAACAATTGAATATCCCAGTCAGAGACTTTTGAATGTTATTGTTCTAGTTCTCTCTCGGATCATACAGTAATTAGTCAGAGCACTTTTTCAACCAACCAACCAAGCAGCCAGCCAACCAGTTAACAAAAAAATGTATCCACTTGTTTCTATGTCTGTGTCTATATATCTCTATCCATCTGTATTTTATTCATCATTGAACTTATCGAGGAGCAAAAACTACTCGAGTGAGTGCATAAAACAAACAAGCTGATATATCGTACATGAAAAATCTTCAAGTATAGTTTCCTTCTGGTCCTCTCGTGTATGTAATATGTATGTACAATCTCTGTATGTAATTGGGACTCCAACTATGAATGGAGCCTATATTTTGTAAGTCACGAGTAGGTAAACCCTTTTAAAGGGAGACTATGAAACTCTAGAAATCTGTTTTTGAAAACATGAATTTGATGACAGTTACTTAAGCGATTCTCTGATTTCTTTCTTGCTCTTATGATGCAATGGAGAACAAGTACTTACATGTATCCACGACGAGGGTTGTCTTTGCAAATATGATGATGACCAGACAGTCACCACTTATTGCTCTTTTTTCCCTCTTCAACTTTATTTTATTATATACGTTTTTCAGTCGTTAATTTTCTTTAAAAAAATGACGTGCAAGTTCAAAAGGTAAGGTAAACAAAAACAATTGTTATGATCATTTGACTGTGCAAGCAATTATCAGGATCGACTCTCCAAAGCGCCCATTTTCTGTCCAACTACCTGATGCACTAAGTTTATATTTGTGGTGACCGTTCACCTAGTGGCAAGTTTTTTAAATTAATTACGCAAAACAATTAAATCACTTTTACACTTGAAAAGCCTTATTTGATATTTTGCTCGGACTTGTAGTGCATGTATTGAACGTTACGTTGAATACTAACAACTACACAAAAAAAGCAAATCCTATGCACGATTGTAAGCAGAATACAAAGACTATAGAAAACACATGTACCAGGCAGGTCAAGAAAATAAATGTACATTATTTACTTACGAATTATAACAAGTTTTGTTTAAAAAAATAAGTTGAGAATTTTGAAGCAGTTAGTTTGCTCTTTTTATTTTATTACAACATTTCTGGCCCATGTAACATTATTTATACGCACACAAACATACACATACATACATTAAGATTTACATTCCAACATTTGGAATATCTTTCAAGCTCGTTGTTGTCATAAATTTCAACTTGAATCTTTTTATGAATAAACTGAAAACTGTTAGTTAGGTAACTTTGGAGAATATTAATTATGATTACAACTATATGGACATTGTTAAAATATATCTAACTGCTCTCACATTTTTTACTCCACTCGCCAAAAGTCAATTTGTTGTGTGTTGAACTTGAGTCTGTTTCTTCTACTGATGTCCAACATTCCATGGTAATGTCTAAACTACCATTTTAGCGACATGCTTTCTTGCGTATACTTGCTACTTGTAATGTATATAATATCATAAAAATAAATTTTACATTAATCTACCAGAGAATAAATTCAAGTATGAATTCATTACACTGATAGGAACATAACGATATTTACTTTTTAGGAAGGGAAGTCGCTGAGGTCAAAACGTCCACTAAATGCGAGGGAGGAGGAGTTCGAAATTCGGGCAACAACCGTCAGTGAAATGAATTAAGCTATCGCAAGAATAACTCTTGCTCTCTATATAGTAGAGTTCCTACATAGAATACATGTGTATGAGCCGTTGAGAATTTAGGAGATGCTCTCGACACTGGACTCAAAAACCTCATTCTCAAGACAACGATAGTAGACCGTATGTATAGAGTGAAACTGCTGCATAAATTAGTCATCAATTGTAAAGGCCAGGCTGAGAGATGAGAGGGGAACAACAAAAGCCATAAAGAAACAAATTCTTAAGCCAACCTTAACCTTCATAGAGTTAATCCAAAAGCAAAAAACAACACAATAAAAGTTTCTCATTTTACTTTGTGCATCATGATTGCATCCAACATTAAATTCAGTATTGTAATACCCAAAAGACAGAGGACATGATAGAATGATTAAAACGATACAGGATTAAAGTGCATCACACTGCAAGCATAAATACTTTGTCTTCCAAGTCAACAAACTCTGGTGCATAGTAAATTAGATTCTTTCTCTCTCTCTCCCCTCTCTCTCTCTCTCTATCTCAATCTCCTTCTGCTACACATTAGGAAATTAAAATTGATGAAATAAAATCTAACAAGAAAAGTTACACTTTAGAACATACAGTGCAAACAATTTACATTCCACAATAAGTTTCGTGGATTCTTCTCTGTTCAAATGGTAAATGTAGCGAATCCCTTGCAAGTATAAAATTTGAACAGACAATAGTGCTTATGATACGGAATCCAGTGAATGATACAGTAAATATTATAGTCCACCAAGTTACGTTTGCAAAAATGACGACTTTCGGATAATAGCAAAACATAATTCCATACTGTTGGATATTTATATGCAATTACTTAAATTGGTACTATGTAGTTCGTCTACAACCAAGCCAGATGTATAAAAACGAACTATGTAGTTAGATAATGGAATATCTGAACATTACAGAGCTCGGAGCTTCGCCTAATACATAAAAGGAGTGAAAGAGAGAGAGAGAGAAAGAAAACGAATAGAAAGAAAGAAAGAAGAGGAAATAAAAAAAATTGGACAGTCTGTGGCTGTACATCTTTATTAAAGGATGACTTGAATTACTACCACTATGATTAAAACCTCAATTAAGAATCCAACATTTAATCTTATCCGACCACCATGATAATTTTTCCATTCCAATTTCAAATAATATTATGATTACTCTCGAAGAAAGAGAAGGATGATGATGACCAAAGACAGCAACCTCACATACACACAACACAACTCGTTGCTCTCCCAATCTCTCATAATTGCCACCATATAACGTTATAACTCTATAGCAGAGATACAAAGATAGCAAAGACAGTAAAGACGGGAAAGGGAAACGATTTTGAAACAATACTGGCTAATTTGCATAACCTTATACGAGGAATAATGTGAAGCAAGTACATTTAGTACGTATACATAAATACGTAAGTGGTGGACGAGGACTTGGTATATTTACAACCAATATTCCGGTGCTTAGCCAAATACAGTAAACTCATACACTAGATTTATTATGCAAGTAGATTATCCTTGATTTGCTTGGATAATCATACAGTTTATGACATGATTCCACACAAACACACACTCTCACACACATTCGCATGCACAGTCTATCTGTGGTGGAGTTGGGAAAGTATAGCCAAAATACATCACCGGGCAATAGAACAATGGCAAAATCTGTATGGAAAATACAAACTCCGTATATATACGACAACACAGTCTTGATGCTGTTATTATTATTATTATCATTCAAATATTTAAATGGTACTTAATGAATAATAAAAATCATAAAATCTATAAAGTACAGACAGACGGAAGACGCGGAAGAAAATCCCGTATAGCTTATTCCATACGGTAAGTAACGTACACAAAGTGAGTCCAAATGAGATTCAAGGAATGTTCACAATTCGATATTTTTACTACAGCCACAGAGAGCTTGGAACAATAAGATTTACACACAGTATGTATGTAAAGGGAAAGAGTCAGAGTAAAATCAAAAATATGATGAATGAATTTGATAAAAGTTTTCTATTCATTGACTTTGGCCTAAAATGAGACTCTATCCATATCATCACACACATTCTTGTGCTCACAGTCCAAGAGAGAGAGAGAGAGAGAGAGAGAGAGAGAGAGAGAGAGAGAGAGAGAGAGGAAGAGAGGTGGGAAGTATATTAAAGAGAAATCTAATTACATGACATTAGCAAAGTGGAGTAACTTGAGAATGGGGCACAAACCAGACGGGCACGAACCAAATCAAATCGAAGTAAATCAAATGGATAGATGGACTGATGAGAGTTCTGACATGATTCATGAATGAAGAAACAAGGTGATGATCAAGACGTCATGCATAATTATATTCCTCGCCATACCTTGAGAATCACACACAGTCCCATCACATGTGTGTATGTGTACCAGCTTGGACACTGAGCAGACGATAGGCCATAGGCCATGGACTAAGCTCAAGCTCGCTTGATGACTTCGAACCGAACTCATCAACTTGCAAGTTGCAAAACTACGCATTGTGAACACTCGAGGTAAATTCCATGAAAAGGCGATAGATGTTAACGGTTCTTGTCAACCCAATGTTAAACGCGAATAATGTGATGATCCAATGAGAAGAAATGGGTTGAGAGTTGTGTCCATCAAAAGAATGCTCACATATCCCAGGCGTATATTTTTTCACCTCCTTCTCTCTCTCTCTCTCTCTCTCTCTCTCTGTTACCTAGATTCGCTAAACGATACACATTCAATAGGATTTCACATGACATCACAGTCTTATGCATACCTGTCAAATTTCCTGTACGCTTAACAAAATAGATTAAAATGTGTTATTAGAAATACATATCATGATGCATGAGAATGTAACTAGAACATTCCTTGTGGATATTGTAACTCCTACAACATCTCTTTCTCTCTCTCTCTCGCTCTCCTTCTTATCCAAATAAAAATCAAACCAATTCACATTACATTTTAATGTTGGCCCATGTCAATCTTTTAGTTGGTCATATATCAGAATGTAGAGTGGAATGAAAAGGAGAAGAAAGAAGGAATGAGCAGTTCAAGAGGCTAATGTCTGTTTCCTCGTAACTTGGCCTTTTCTTTTCGTACTATCATTGGAAAATGTGAAGAGGGAGGATCTCGGATCTCGGATCTCTTGGGGTCGTCATCACTTATAATATATTCATCTTTATTTTATTACACTCACTCTACATAGATTACATTAAGGACATGCTGAAATACATAACAATATTTGTCTAGTGCAATGAATACAAAACTAGTGAGCCCTGTCCACTCAAAACTCAATTGTCGCATCGCATTTTGTGAGCTGTGCATGTGTTCGAATGAATGAGAGTATGCACTAACTTAACTAATTGTGCCATCTTCTAAAATGAATAGACACGCAAGGATTCAAAAGACTTGGACACATGAAAAAGTTGGATATCTTATTACTATCACTACCACTACCATTATTATTATGTACAATATATTGTATATATTGTACATTTCATTTCGTATTTTTCTACAAGCGTCATAAGAACTTTTGAATCCACAACAAACTACAATGTAGGAGATTTCTTATTACACGGAACCATTTCAAGTTAAAAAGACGCGTCAGTCCGTCCGTCCGTCCGTCCGTTCGTCCGTCCGTCCGTTCGTCCGTCCGTTCGTCCGTTCGTCCGTCCGTCCGTCCGTCCGTCCGTCCGTCCGTCCGTCCGCTCGTTTTCCCCACACAAAAGTCTATAGACATGCATATTTGTAAAGGCAAGCAACAAGAGAGAACAGTTTCAATACATGGACCATTTAATATATGTGATGGCCCTTTTCATCTGTTGATGCTCTTGTACTATGGTTATCTTGCCATCATTATCCGACTTTTTTCCTCTCTCACGCTTGCCCTTTGCATTTGTTCATCGGCTAGCCATGATCTGAGTCTGAGCTGAGTGTAGTGACGGAAGGTGAGTGGGTACAAAAAACTGTCTCATTTTTCAACTAGCCCCGTGAAGCCCTTGTTGCGCACTATATACATTTACTCAACAACAAGAGGATAAGGACGACACATTCGGCCGATATAACGGCATCTCCCTCCTGGCTTTGTACGCAATTTCTAATGTACATGCAAGAGAGAGTCTCTGCTGCGTCTTTCTGCCTGCTGGTGGTGGCAACTCACTCAATAAAAAACGAGCTGATATCCACACTCTTCCGTGCTTGTTCATACATAATCATCTATTGGTATAGTTGTTATAGTCTTTCATCAGCAATCAAAATCAATAGATGTAAGCTCATACATGTCCGTTCATTTAGACATTGTGAGCTGTATATGTGACCAATGCATGCAAATGTAGGTACATCGGTACTTTGATGCAAACATAAATACAAAAGGGTATAGCATGTAAATTCTCTCTCTGGGCTTCATTGCAGGTCATGCTCATACTGGTGATGATACTCTATGCTGCAGTCCCTACAATGTTATTAAGTACATTCATATTGCATACTGTTACATATATGGACACAGTACAGCCCATAGTCCGTACATGTTGCAGTCATAGTCAGGATTTCTTTGTGCATCACAACTGACAATGAATGCAACGTCTACTTAAGTACAGCTTTACCGCCGACTCCAACTTCCAAGTCCTATAATAAATTCCTTCTTTTTTCTCTCTCCAAAGAGCTGATTACTAATACATTTACTCACTCTGCATGTATTATATACCAATGATGATATATTTATGGCGGATACACCATGCTCAAACGTGAATACTTGTAGATTGCAAAAGATTAGAATATACGCATCAAACCATCAAACCATGGAAATTATTCAACATGGATATTTCCACTCAAATCCTGACAGTTCAACGTTACTTGCTCGTTTATGTTACAGATTTCTGCCAGCTACACAGAGATTCTATTCCTCATGAACTAGAAATGTGTAAGGTATTTGTGGAATTCTCCTATCAATTATAAACGCGAAAGCGTGTGCAATTGAATGTTGAAAAAAATCATACTTTCGAGGAATGATTGGGAAAGTATAGTGGTGATTTGACTGAATTTCTCTACCCTGTCTGCCCTTAAAATTAAAATCACGGGATTCCGTGTGTACTGTTCACCTTCAAAGGTGAGAGAATTTTAGACCAATTTGTCCAAGGTAATTTAATTTTGGCACATTAAATAACTAGGTAAATAAAATAAAGATGGGAGGAATATGAATCATAAAGTGGAACTTGGCCCGTACTCAACCAGGGCAATCATTTTACCCTTTGGTATCTATCGTATATGTAAAGATGATGTACTCAGTAACTCAGATGGCTTGTTGTTTGTCCTGCTAACTTAGAAAACAGTAAAATGTAGGAAACATTTTATTGATGGACACCTACGGCTCTAATAGTAGCTGGCTCATTATGTATGTAGGTACTACCTACAACCAACAACTCCTCGTCAGTCAGTATATGTCGTATATGTCATATATATCTTATATATCCTCCTATCAGCTCACTAAGTACTTAATTCTTTAATCACAACTCTCGCATTTTCCAAGAGGCAACCAAAAAAATTACCAAAACTTACAGAAATAATCAACCGCCCGGCACTGACATTATTAGTTAACTCAACCAGCATGTTGTTGTGTGTATGCTTGTTTGTTTGGATGTATTAAATTTAATAGCTTTTCATGATGCACTTTGGATAGGATTGCTAAAAAGTATTTTTTGTTTGCCACTCTCAAGTTTTTCGTAGGGGCATATGGGATTAACAATAAGTCGAATATATATGAGACATTTATACAATACACTAATAGCTCAGTAATAACACTATGTAATAATATTATGTGATGTGAAAGAGTGTAGCCCAATTGCCACACAATTCCACTCAACATAACTGACTGACTTGAATCAAGTAGACAAAACAACGGCATCGACACTTATTCATTGGATTATTACTGCTTCTATAAAAACTATCTTCCTCCCTATAATATTACATATATTAGTTTGCTTTCATTACCACTATGGGCCATCCTCGTGATAAGCACTCATTAAAGTTTTGTGTTTGCACCTTGGCTGGACACGACACTGACACGGAAGGTGTTTATCTATTTAATATGTTCTATGAGTATACTAACCCAACTCTCTCTCTCTCTCTCTCTCTCTCTCTCTCTCTCTCTCTCTCTCTCTCTCTCAATTTCTATGTACGGCTATGACTCCTGCAGTCAATGAGACGAAATCGCATGTCACGCTAGTGACCTTAATGAGTTTAAATTCTCATTATTAAAAGCAAATAGATACGGTGCTCCCGCAGATAGTCAAAAGACACCATTTCCCCTTGTTTAACCCGCCATCAAAGAAAGTACGGGAGGTGAATTGTCGGTCGGTTATGCTCCCCCTTGGTCACTATACGCACTGAGACATGCAAAGAGTCAACAAGAATCTAAACATCTTTTTCCAACACGAGAATCTTGTTGAGATTTCATTTCTATTCAACAACAAGCTCCCTCATTTAATTTAACCACAGGACCTACATATTATGGGCAATCTTATCCTTTCTATTGTACAGGACTTCCTAATTCCCCATAATATCGAGAAATTACTTTACTACCATCCTTATTTTTAAACTCGACATTCATTTTCCTTATTGCCGGCTCCTGGCCTAACCAATTCATGAGCAGAATCCGTAAACAAGGTGCTGGCTACATCAATATAAACTTTTAAAAATATATTTAAAATTCGCATTTAGCACTATTTCGACCGGAGCCATATTAAGTGCAAGCGTATTTATTTCAAAATGCTGTTTGTTTGTAATTTGTGCTTCGCCAACACTTTTATTATTGTTTTCTTTATCTTCTTCCCTTCCCATTTTTTCAAATGGTAAACGATTCACATTCCTCATTCTTTTACATCTATTTTCACGCCTCACAAAAATACCAAACTGTGGTTGTCTTGTTTACTTGTCGCTATTTGCAACAAAAAAAAAGGAAGAAGGAAAAAGAGAAAACAATAATCCCTATCATATGCCAATCCATACCCTTAGATAACACAATTTTTTTTACACTACTCTTCCTTGCTTAATCCAACTCCAACTATTTTGTAGGCTTATTAACGGGGGATTTTTTTTTCCAGAGTTCAGAGTAATTGCGCACACTTTTACTGTGTATACAAAAGATATAGAATTATACACAATAAAAACACAAGGAAGATCCCAATTTACTTTTGCAATGTAATGAAAAATAGGAGAAGGAGAAACAAATTAAAGACTTATTTGTATTTGAGGGAATATGAGGAGATATGGGATTATGCATAAGACACAGCCAATTCTCCATTCCATAGTAAGGATCATTGCATGTTTTAAATGGCAAGTAGTTTGTACAGTTGAGTTAAAGTGATTGTGTTTCTCTTTATTAAGTAGCATACCGCTTTCCCCGAGACGATATTGTAACTGGCAGTGGAACGTGCATCATCATGCAGGCAAAGCATTTTTCTATGCGAGATGGCAAGAAGGAAGGAAAGAGTGAGACAGACAGAGAGTGAGAGAGAAAGACGTGAAAAACTTGACGTGTTTTTATCTGTTGTTGAATATTTACAATATTTACAATTTACAACTATGCAAGTTGGTGCTCGTCACCAGCAATTCTTATGCAAATGAACTCGACTAATCACCAATTAGTGGCAGGAAAGGAAACACTGCCTGTAATAATAAAAAACAAACTACCGATATTTGAATGAATATATTGCAGATAAATTACAACCGTTTAACTCGAGATTAGTAGACAAAAAAAACCAAGAAACTGACAGTCGTATAGTCGTTGTATATACATAGAGGAGTATAACCTACCTACCCTCTGTATGAACTAGTACATACATAGTATGTATGTACGTACGTACGTGCGTGCATGCATATAATCCGTACATGTGTAAACGTGTGTGTATCTACATACTCCACGTTTCTGTTCCTTTATGTATGTTGAGACTCCCTTTGGTTTGCCGTCTCCACTACTACATATCTATACTCTATACTAACGATAAGGCTGATGGCAGAGTCATTCATTCCATTTCATATCCATATACAAAATACAAATACATTCTTGAGTTGAGCTGAGACCGAGTTTCGAGAAAAGAACTCCTGCTGAGGAAACGCAAGACCTTAAAAACGAACGGAGCACGACCGTGTGAAATTTTTAATTAATTAAGACTTCCACTCTTCACCCGTGCCATAACAGTAGCAGCAACATTCTCAAGTAAGATTGAGAGAGGCCGAAGGAAAAGGGTGCTCTCATGTCATATTATTTAGTTTTTACCTACTTTACATACACTTCATACACATTTGATTACATCAGACACAAGTTCATAACTCCAAACGGAGAAAACTCACACGTACCTCCACCCCCTATTCCCTATATGTACATTCACTACATTCATACTATTCCATCATGTATGTAGTATGTGTACCTATATTACTCGGGGCCCGTTCTTTGCTCTCCTTATCTCATCTGGACTGAACGCTTCCATTTATTTTCTAAATTATGTAAAAATATTTGCATACGTGGATATGGGAAAATGTGTGTGTGTGTGTGTGTGAATTGTAACTGTGTACAGATATTAGCTCATAAACATTTCTACACTGCAGGAATTTCGCAGTGGAAATTCCTCGAGAATCGGACGGATATTGTTAATTCCTACACAGCCGTGCTGTCAGGTTTCTACGAGTTGTAAAACCATTGTAGTACAACTGGGATGTCTAAGGTGACCTATAGCATTGGCAATTCTCAACTACAAACGGAAAATCATTTGCGACAAAATACCGCTATAATTTACACCGAGTCTTCATTTGGCATATTCACCTGAGCACTCACAGACTAAGTGTATGTGTGTGTGTGTGTGCATTTTTTCCTTCCGTATACGTAGTGCGTAATTTGAAGCCATGTTAGTAGGTATGTAGGAGCCTTTATTAGTCTCCTCGGAGCATGCATAATTTAAATTATTAAATAAACTACATATTAAATATTCTGGGGAAAACTGAAAAAAAAAAACACAATGGGGATGGAGGGCAAGGGCAGTTTAAAATGACCACTTATAAAATAAATCCAACTTGTATAGTTAATAGCCAGAGTCGTTCGACTTTTATCTCATCATGAAGTAAAAAGATGTCTGCTCATGTCAAAGGCCATCTCTTGATTGGCACTAATTAAGACTGTGGTTTAGAAATATACAGTTTACTCCGTTCACTGGGAGACTCAAACAGAGACAGTG
Source organism: Gisinianus flammeolus (assembly GCA_034699125.1). Taxonomy (NCBI): domain Eukaryota; kingdom Metazoa; phylum Arthropoda; class Collembola; order Symphypleona; family Katiannidae; genus Gisinianus; species Gisinianus flammeolus. The sequence continues at coordinate 99,709 of JAIUND010000014.1, read as the reverse complement.
ACGATGAACAGGTGACCTGCTACAGGTCTCTTCGGTTGAGCGTGTACAGTTTCAGTTGATTTCTCTCTCTCTCTTTCTCTGGTCTCCCTATCAAGTCAATGCAAAAGTTACGTGGTCTTTCCCCCGCGTCTCCATCACAATTTCCTTGAAACAAATCATATCATATTATTAAATGTCTATCTGTACTAATGTACTACTACTGTAATGGATTGCTGTGAGAAGGGAACGGTGCGGGAATGTGAAGGGAGAACAGACTAAACACCAAGACCAACAAGACACCAACCAGGTGCACAATACTTTCCACCAAACTATCAGGAAACTGACAAACTTGCAACAAATCTATTGAAGAGCAGACGAAGAAGATCTACAGCGAGGGAGTAAAAAGAACCATTTCACACAGATGCACAGAAACGTCATACACTCATATTCATACTCACATACACAAGGTTATCATGTTCGATACAATTCCTCTTTGTAATTGTTCAAATGTCCACACTGGTGGTGCATAAGAGCCATTAGGAAGTATACGCACGTAATTTACTCCTTCTTAGAATAACATGAACATGATGTACTTTTGTGGTTTCTTTGGTGGCCTTTGAAAAAAATTCCCTAGTTGTTCTCAGCGAAATGAAATTGACCACACAAAGAACAAAAATAATATAGAGGAGATAATGATGACGAAGAAGAAATCATGGTTATATGTAACTTTCAGAACACAAAAATTCTACAATTCTAACCGATTTCTTAACTTTTTACACCAGACACCAGCAGCCATCATAATACAATTACTCCCTTGCATTTGAACCAAAACCTCTATTTATGTAATAACGATAATATTATTGAAAATCAAGTGTATTGAAAATCATTGATAATGAACACCTTTAATCTTTATACACTACTCACCTCATATGCATACAGATAGTTACGTATCGGTACAACAGACTTTACTCTACATATTCATGATGATGTTGAAAAAAGGAATACTACACAAAAATAACAAAAAATATCAGAAATCACATATATGCGAGCAATGAATCGCATATTCTTCGTATATTCACAGTTTCTGCATTCAATACACAGCTTCAATTTGTCAGTCCGTATTCATATAACTGATTGTGAATTTGACTCTATCCTTCAGATTTTAGTTTGTTCAGTCAAGAGATTTGAACAACCAAACAAAATAATAATAATCTTACGGAAAATGTCAAGACGTTTTTTTGTTACATGATGTATACTAATGGAATTCACCATGTAAATTCGTATATGATTTTGCATATTTTATGAAGGGAAGGGAAGGAAATGAACGAAATATTCTTCACCGAGAGCAACAGTGATGACTGATTTATGCATGTAGATGGAATTCCCTCGGTGCTCTTCTCCTCCCACAAACGGCTCTATTTGTATTAGCTGATTATCACGAGGACAAACCACGTTCAGTATTTTAAAATGGCACTTTTCCCTATGAATTAATTTAAATGTGTCATACATTGAATACAATTTGATATCAAATTGACCATCCTCCTTCCATATACAACACATGGATGTAGTGAAGAATCTTTTATTGATATTTTGGGATACTTTTAACTAGGCACTGGTGAATGCATTAGGAACTGGAGGGACAAGATAGCGCATGCACTGCTGTACAAACCAGAATCAGACGTTACATAATATTCTTAACTCCTCGCGCATCATTAGGTCCTGTTATTGTTTTATATCGAATGAATTTCTTCTTTTTTTGCATCATTTTTTTCTCTCTCTCTCTCTTTATACAGAGATGAGTAAAAATTCCCTTTATTAAACGGGCTAAGTAAATTGCATGTGTAGCCGTGTATACATAAGCATAGGTACTTGTGCTATGTGACTATGTAGCATTATTGTATGTTATATGAGAATACGTGATCCCACACACAGAGACATATGTGCATGTAAATATGTATAAGCACACATATAGAATTTAAGTTCCGTAAATTTACGATATTACGGCAGGATGGTGTATTTACAGGAATGAAACAAGTGCGAAAGAAACTTTTACCAAATTTACGATTCATATCAATCATTCGATTTCCCACAGGATGACATAATGGATCTCATCGTGGAGACGACGACGAGAAGCCGTGCTCAACCTCCGTATTTGACTTAAGCATCTCCGTACGTGTGTGGCGAGGTGTGTGTGTGGTGTGTCTGCCTGTCTGTTTGTGTGTGTGTGTAGTGCACATTCACATGTCTCCTTCAATAACGTTCTTTGTCTTTGGTCACATGATGTGACTCACATCGCATCAATGGGATGTGATCAAGCTCACCTATGTCTTCTGTTCGCTTCTCTCAAACTCAAACGGTGGCTATGAGAACGATGCATATATATATATAGGCATACACAATTTTTCCTCGTCGACTCTCCACCGAATAATAATATTATTATCAAATTTGTAAGAAGTTTGTGTAGACATGTGAGGAGACTACCTAGAGAGTGTATACACATGTCTCTCTGCATGTCTGTATATAAATGTCTAATGGAACTGTAGCAGGACCACAATCAAATGAGAATGAAATAACACAAAGGTTTTATTTTATGTTACTGTTATATATTACTTTCCGCACTTTTCCCGTATAAACTCTTGAATCTTCCAACTTTGTTTTTACTCCTCTTAACCAACATTTGAGATTTGCGACTAACTACACGTACTGCATTCACGTTTTATGCATACATTCATACAGATTTCGGCTTCCATAATCATGGCAAATGGCAAGGTCGAACCCACAAATTAACGAGGAAAGAGCGCGAACTTCCACCTTATCCATTTGTCACCAATACATTTTGTTCTTTGGGTGAACGTGGATATAGTCAAGTCTCATGTGCATGTTAAAGTATGTGGGGAAAGAGTATATTACCTAGGTATATACATTTTGATAAATTTTTACCGCTTCTTTTGGTTTCCTCCTGCCTTTTTATCTAAATTCCCATTTGACCATGATTCAGATCAACCATTTAACAAAACTGTACAAACGCCTTGCAATATCTATTCAAACATTCTCACTGCTTCTGAAAACTGGCACTACTATCAGCGAACAACGGGACGGGTCCCAACCAATTCCTTTACTTTTCATGTAAATAATACGATATAATATAAATGCACCCAGTTTACTCACACACAACCTAAACATGCACCCTTATCATCTGTGACCATAATTCATTTAATCTAATTTATGCATTCTAAAACTCTTTCATTATTCACTTCCTTTTCTTGAAAAACAAAATAAAGCACTTTTCCATAAATTATTATTGCATTTTCTATCCGCACATTTAGATCAGAAGGATATCAAAATGCATGAACTTTAAAGAAGTCCTCTGCCCAACTGTTAATGATGCACAGAAGACAACAGGAAATCAAAGACAAAAAAAACTTTGGAAAAAACAAATGAGCTTTGAGCGTACAAAACCTTGCTGATTGGTTTGTATGAAAATAGTTGCGATGACTGATGATGATGCCAAGAAAACGAAAACAAAAACACACACCCGGTTTCGAATAATCATTCAAGGGGTTGGCGTAGAAAATGACTCAATTTAAATGATTTTTCAAAAGAAACAACTATATACAAATAAACGGTCAAGGCATTGGGAATACTCTTGTGGTGAGCTTCATTTGCATCAAACTCCGTAAGTCATAACGAACATTATTTTGTATATCCATCCGATTGTGTACAAAGAATTTGTGGAAAATAATATCCAGAAAATTGCTCCATTTCACAGTTGATATTTGAAAGTATGGAAATATAATATAATACATATATACAAGTTGTAAAAAGTTTGAAGACGAACTGAGAGGAAATCAGCATATACTAATGGCTTTGATATACTTTACCATTCAAATTTTGTATTTTTACATACGTTGCCTTAATTGTAACACGAAAAACGTTTGCACAATCAACAAACTCCGTTCTTAAAGACTCTCTTGGCCAACTGTCATTCATTGTGAAAATGGCACTCGGTGACTCTACACACAGAAAAGCCTGTACATATTTGAAAATACTTTGTAATTTTTCTCTCAAGTTTTGTGGTCGGAATCATTTATTTACCCATGTACGTACGTACACAGTAGTACACACACAATTTAAGTCCTCAAGTCTATATGTACATATTTGTACTCGGGATAGTGGAGTCATGTATCTATTCAGTTGCTCTGCACTTGTTCCTATATAGTTTTGCCCATATAAAGTTGAATGATTTACAATTTACATAGTCGAAACATGTACCGTGTAAAATGTAAACCAGTTTGAATGGTTCGGGCACAATTCTATTTTGGAGCTTTATCATTCATGAAAACATCTAGTATAGGATTGAGTAAGGATTGTTATCACTTGTCTTACTTTTCTCCCTCTACATTTACTTCATGGTCTTCGTCGTCTATTTCTTCAACTGACATAGAAATTAATCCCAATGAGACTAATATCTCTGTCTACACACAACAACAAACAACTCTCTGTGTATAGTAGAGGACTCAATGTAGAAACGATGGACTCTATAATACAGTCTATCTGTATTGTGATTCAAAACTGTTGGTAAAAAATAGTTAAAAAATAGTGTTTATTCACTATTGTACACGAGGGAAAATGCATTAAGGTCCGTGAGCAAACTTATGCACTTGCATCTCTCTCCATTCTTAAGTAGTATTGTGTACGACCTGCGTCACCATTTTAAGTTCACCCATCCGTCATTTTCATGCCGGCTGTCGGCTCTCTTATTTCTCCTACTTCTTCATCTTCTTTTATTACCAATAGAACCAACTCTCTCTCAAACATAAGTGCATACTACATACACATATATATATACACACACACATACACACAACTAAAGTCGGTGAAATAATCAGCAATAGCACGACGACAAACGACCAAGATGACAACAAATACTCCATTCCCTCACTCAGTCACTCACTCCAAGCATCCTTGTTTACGCGCTTACCTCCATGACAAAGTTGAGAATGTTTCCTTCTCAATGAGTACGAATGACATTGAATAATTTCAAACTTTTGTAACAATTACAAATTACAACGCAACGACGATGACTACACTTGATAGCATGTAAAATTCACGTACGTATACTCGTATATGTACGGACTACAGATGTATGGAAGATGCCGACTACAATTATTAGTATGTGTGGCCAGGATTTTTTATTTTCATTATCGTATACACAGATACAATAAAATACATAAAGCCGACATACTCTGACGACCTTACATCACTGACTCCATTACAATCTATTCCAATGTGATAAAATGAATAACCCGACCAATCTGTATAGGTATGTGTGCTTCAAAAATAAACTCACCATATGTGGGGCTTGGTGAGGAATAATAGTAATAATAAAAGTCACGTACATTCAAAATAAAATGAATTGAATCAATTCAAGTAGTTTGAGCTAAAATAAAAAAAATGCCACCCAATTCATATATATGATTACTTAAGACTCTACTCTATACACAAATCCAATCTCAATATGAAATTACCCATGGCCCACTAATAAGTATAAATTAATTAAAAAAAACTATTATTTTTAATTTGGAAATGCAGGTGAAAAAAAGCGTGATGGAAAAGTATAGCATCAACATAATTATGTAGATGACAAATGTAAAACTGAAGTGAACTCGAACGTTTTGAAAACTATGCGTGTGGTGGACAATTTTAACATGACATGAAACATAAATAAGCAAAGATTTAATAAAAAAAATATAATAATAATAATAACGAGAACTGAAGTGATTTTTTTTAAATGTATAAATAGAACGAGAAATGAATAAACATCAAAATTTAATCGAATAATAAATCTTGATTATATTGAAAGTTCATTTTATGATAAGAAAGCAATAAAGTTGGGTGAATCTGGTCACTATATATATCGTCCCTTCTTCAATAAATCCTAAAAACTTTTGCAGAGAGAGAATCTCTCAACAACTTGGCCCATCGAATTGAGTGTGATGTAATGTAATGCAATGTGGTGGCAAATGCCATTCAATGCTAATGACATGAGAGCCAACGACTACCATCCGTCTGACCATTATACTTCATACCGGAGGAATTGTTCAAAGGGTCGTTTAATACGCGTTTCTACATATAACACATGTATAGAATCTCATATGGACCATAAGTATACACATCACAAAACGTAGCCAAATTGTAATCATAAAAATAAATGGCGATGCCTGTTCAGCCTCTTCTGTTTTTACGATACGCAAAGGAATGCAGATTACTTAGAAAAAAAGATTGGGCCCCTGCAAACAGCTATTTGTTTCTCAACACTCCACAAGCGAGAGAAGTTTCTATGATTTTCTATACATACTTTTTGAGGACTCTTACTATACATATTTCACTCATATTACTCACTCGCTCACTCACTCACTCACTCCACTCTCTCCTCATACACATACAATCATATTTATTTATTTGTTTCCTTTGGGATACGTTCCCCAACAGTCTTTCACTCGAATAAACTTCACCAAACTTGTTTTTTCTCGCATATCCCTATATATATATATATATTTCAATCCAGGTAAATGATCAGAAGGGGATTTCAATACAACCTCGACGCAATTCAAATCACACAGATGCTAATGATGATGATCACTCACGAGTTGGTTACCTGTTTTAGCTCATGAATTCATCGACAAGGCATCATCCTTGTCTATATAGTTCTATAAGATTGCATGTATTATCACCACTGTCTATCATAGATCGGTATTCGGTAGGAGCTAATATGGGCTATCATTCCATGGTACACAGTAGTAGGACTTCTCCGTCATATCACATTCACATACATAAACATCCCAACCACTGACGAAGAAGGAATTGAAAAATAGCAAATTTTAAACCTACACACACAGTGAAGGAGACACAACAGGTGGAGAGAGAGAGAGAGAGAGAGAGAGAATTCAAGATCATTTATGAATGATCAAAAGATGGAGAGATTGACAATTAGAATAAATACGCTCTTGTTAGTTATTGTTGTTTTGAACAGACTCGGAATACCATATAAAGAATTATGAACTGGAGTTTAAACTCTCTATTATCTTCATTTAGACTCTTGATTCTCATCATGATACTCAGAGACCAGCAGCAAACCAAGCCAAACAACAAATACACAGAGAATGAGAGTTTGCATCTACATTGAATATCTCATGTATCCATGTATGTATACTCAGATTACTCAGAAATACAGAGATGCATCTATTACATTAAAAGTTCATGTCTCTGCTTATGTTTCTCTATACACAAGGATTTTTTAGATGTGTCTTTTGATTTCAATTTGATGAATATTCCTTTTGCTTTTGTGACCTTTCACCATGAAAAATTGCAAACAAATATGACTTTGCTGGTCGACCACTTTTGACCACGTTTTCTAACCAAAATTTGTCCCGTATCTCGTCTGCATGGTGTGTAATTATGTATACATACAATTTCATACATCTGTATGCATGAAACTTTGAAAACGTAAGACGCATCCCAATAGTCCATACATTAATATATATATATGTACGTATGCATATCTACATTTGTATGTACTCATACATACATGAAAATGCTCCATAGCTATCACCATTATACAACTTGGAATTCGCTTGTACCCGTAATAAAGTATATAGCAAAACGTAATAATATTATTAAGTTTATTGTCTCGAACTTGGGAAAAGAAAAGGCGAAGGAAAGAAAAAACATTAGTTCTTCCTACACATTTCACACCTGAGCTGTATTGTGGCAATATGTGTGTGACTATGATTGTAGAGTTTACACCAAAGATTTACATATAGCTTCACTTTTCCACCGGGATGTAGGTTCAACGATTGTTGAACAGAAAAAAACATATGAGATTGGTTTCCTCTGTGAAATACCAATGATTGTGAGTTTGTGTGTGTGTGTGTGTATTTATTCGTACATACTTCTTATAGATGCTAGTCTCAAACATTTACATGTGTCACATTTTGCTTTTTCTTATTCTTTCCTCTTTTGTCATCATCAATTCACTTGTTTTATATACATGTATGTATAAGGAAGAGCGAGAGAGTTGCTGTATCTTTCTTTTCTATTTCTTTCTATTTCTCTCTCCACCAACGCGTGTATTGTCCTCTTTTTATCCCAATATCCATGAGAGAAAAATAAGGATAATCCTTTTTGCTTATTGTTCCCCCGTGTAGTCCAAACTCCAAACGAAACGGGAAGACCAGGAGAAAAAGCAAGAAAGAAATGGAGAGAGAGAGAGGGAAACATGTTTTTCCCCTCTGTTCTCAGATATATCAGTATATGATTCCACGGTGTTTGGGAAATAATTTTGCCAATGTTTATAGATTACGAGTGAAGCGGTAAATGGGTGTAATGAATGAGAGCATGATGGACATGTATTTACATATATCCCACGAGATTTATTTTCCAGCTTACGGACTCTGACAATTGACATGTAGAACAGAAGATATTGTTCGCTAATATCTGTATATGAAAAGGAATCCACTCCACGCCAGTCTTTGTCTTAATGTGATCTAAAGCAAAGTAAACTCTATGAGTTTTTGAAATCGGAAAAAGGAAGGAAGAGAGCGAGTGCATTCAAGATTTATGGGTTTGTTTTAAAATCTTGTCGTTTTACCCACACATTAGTTACATCATATCGCAGGGCGGATCAACCTTTCAAACTTGTTCGAGTTGTTCGATACTCTACAACAGATTTATGACTCCGCCTAATGAGGTGTTTCACTGCATCACCGTCTTTTCTTTTCACACGTTTAGCGTGCTCAACCATACGATTTTGCTCAATATTTTACACACACACACACACACACACACACTCATTTAACATTGTATCAAATTTGTTCCTATCCTTCTCATCCATGTCCATGTTATGTTCGAATGTCAAGAGACGGAAAACGGAAATGAAATCAGTTCGTCAAGAATACGAGAACAATCTACGACACTCTCCCAAGTCTATGTGTAGAAAGTCTTTAAGGGGTGAGGGGTGAGAGGTTAAATACTTTAGAATAATATTCATATAAATGTTTCAAGTTTTTCTTTCCTTCTTTCTTCCTTTCTTTCTTTCTTTCTTCGTTTGTTTGTCTGTTTTTTTCATCGTTTGTTTTCATGTATGAAATAAACTTACACCCATACAAACTATTTCGAAGGAAAAGAAAGAGGAGAGAGAGGGCTACCATGTTTTCTTGAAGAGTGTAATTGATTTCCACTTGCAGTTTTAAAAAGTCATTAATGTGTGAGTGACCGATCTTAATGATGAGGCTGTATACGCCATACACATTCATCTTGTAATGTTTACCTTGGACACGAAGAGTCAACATGTTATGTTGCTAAACACTTGGACATACTTACATACCCGTCCATGTCCCTACCTATCCAGAGCATAAAATGTTTCTCTGGTTACATCGAGTTCAATTTAAATTCGCCTTCAAGCCAAGCAAACCGATTTGAGACTATTTAACTAGTTATTTGGTTTGTGTAGGCAGAGTAATAAGACACCAGGAAATCATGTAATCCTCCGTCAGAGGAGCATACATAGTGAGGCTGAGTAGTGGGCAGAGTAAGTATGTACATATACAAAAACATATTTTTAAATTTAATATCGATGTATCTATTCGGAAAACCCATACGCAAATACGATATAACTGGGCAAAAAAAAAACATTGAATCAGATAAAAGTTTTGCAATATCATCATCACATCACATCTTCTTATTCTGGTCCAACGTCATTTATCTTTCGCAGTATTTGAGATGCGGGATCCCTTGTTTAAAACTCATTTAAAATACCTTCCAAATCTGACTCATTTATCTCTCTCACTCACTCTCTCTCTCCCTCTCTCACACACACACAACTTGTACATCATGAATTTTATGTTACACTTGTCCACTCTTCATCATTTATACGTTGCAATGATTACTTGCACTGTCTAAACACTCTAAACTAAACGCTAAACACTCGTGTGTTTATACATACATCAGAGACACATAGAGGAGTATATAGAAAAGGGTGGAAAATGTTAAAAGATCCCGAGGAATAGGTGAAAAAACATTAGAGGAAGCTGACAGGAAAGGGTAATAAAACACAAGGAAGCTTTCATTCGACATTGCCAAGTGTGTGTAATCACCACGTACTTGGACTCTGTTTATTTTAACAACTTTCCTTTACCTTCCGTAATTCCGTAATTTCCCCCTACCTGCCTTTTATATACCAGATTACTTCATAATTAAACGACTCGGATCCTAAATGTCTCAGAGTAGAAACAAAGCACGTATGTATTTGAACAGAGCCAGTGTAATCAGTGGGTGTGTTGAACATACACAATACTTTAGATATTATACCCTTTGGTATTGTATAAAGACCGAGTCGTCACTCAACAAGGAATTTAAAAACTAAACAGTTCATTATCAAATAGCTTGTTTGTATTCCCCTGCTACTACTACTACTACTATACTGACAACTGTATGTTCCAAATCCGGGAGGAGCTAAAAGTGACGAGCAAATAATTGGCAATTACACACGTTTTCATTTTACAAATGAATTGAATAACTTGAGATTCATTGAGCTTTCTAGGTACACAACTACATGCATATTTGTAACGTGGATTAAATACTAGATGAGGCACTCATGGGATATATAATTGTATCTGTACAGATAGATAGGGTTACAGGGGGATACGCATCAAATTAATGACTATTTTGACCTGAACTTTATGGGCTCTTCGTGGTTCTAATTCATGTTAAGTACTGTTCTGATTTTTCAAGGATTCCTCTCGATCCGATTTGAAGAGTCGAGTAGAACAAATGATTTTTCTTATTCATCTCCTCACACAAAACACACACACACACACATTAGAGCCAACACTCGCATCTTCATCTTATTATCCTCTATTCAAGAACAATGGGACATTTACATTAATAATATATTTAAGGAATCTTCTTTAATCGTGTCTTTTTTATTTGCCCTATTTTCTGAAATATTCATTTTCGAATTGGAATAAATAATGCACCCCACCACGAAAATTCACATACCTGCCTTCCTTACACATTCAAAACATAAATAGCCACAACATAAATATTTGTTGTATTGACTGTACAATCTTAAAAATTAGGTTGATTCAAATGTTTGAAATATACATCTTCATTATATGAAACAAAATGAAATTTCATTTTCAGAAGAAGAAAAAGACAAAAACATAGTAATAATAAGAATCAACTTCATGCTTATCAAGTACGTCAAGACGAAGCTACATATATGTTATGAATGCCTAAAAATACGGATGAATTCTGGTTGTCAAGCTACAAGTAATAATGAAACCAACAATGGAAAGTCAAGGTTTATGTTTACAAAAAGCGGAAGAAAGTTTAGCGCATAAAACGTGGCCGAATAAGATAAAAACAAATGCCCAAAAATGAAGTGGGCCGCATCTTCATAGAAAATGTTATGAAAATGTATACAGATATACTTGATATACATATAACGTACATAGCGAGTCGAGTCAGGGAAATCCATAGAAATGTGCACAAGAATGGACCATTAGGTGTAGTTTACATTCCATATTAACGTTAGTTTTCAATACTTACGTGGACTGTTTATGCGTTTCTCTCTCTCTGTGGAGGTGATGTTTGTTTGTTTCGGTGTGATTGTGTGTATCTGTTCTCAATAAATTACGAGTGTCTATAGTGTTTTGAGTTTTCAATGCACTGATATGCTAGTGCACTGAGGTGCGTACACTTCTACCTAGTTGCAAGTTGAAACAAGTCATTTTGTTTATGTGTAAGTACGTTCGCTTTGAAGAAAGAAAGAGAGGAGGAAAAAAAAAGAGTCTTTACAGTATGCACGTGCCATTGGGATTTGAGAGACAGTTGAGAACAACCTCCAACCTACTCGAATTCATCAGTCTTTAATAATTAACCAAATTCTTAGTCCAAATAAGGGAGTGATGAACAAAAGAACTGTTTCAGCTGAGTCAAAACAATAATTAATCCCTCAAGTGTAAAATAACACGAGTGTTTTTAGTCCTCAAATAATTTGAATACTGCACAATTCCCAAGTACATTTTTCCCTGAAGAGTTGGAAGAAGAAGAAGTGCAAGTACGTACTTTCATGACTAAATATTCCCAAAGAGTGCAACTCATACAATCTCCCAATGAAATGCATTCAGTGTCAGATTCATACGGACAGAACTATTTTCGTTCGGCTGTTACGTGCATATTCAGCAGTATAAAGCACACTGCCACCACGATGAAATGAACATGCCCATGCAACGAGATGTGTTCTAATCTTGGTCTTTTTTTCCCATGGGGACATCGTCCATTGCATACTCCCTCATCATTACCACACTAATCCTCAATTTAACCACCTTTGTTCTACTATTCTCGCTCTCCACACTCAACAGTTATTTCGCCAAATCCTAATTCCAATGCTCTTGACACATTTATTCATGTATATTTTGTCTCTGCTCTTACCATTCCCATACTCATCCTCTTCTCCCCAATCTACTTGCAATTATCGAATCGCCTATTTCTATTTCCATATTCATTATCCTTTACTCGTGTCCCAATTTGTCATGATGTGTGTACCATGTCATTTCCCATCCAATCCCAATCATTTCAACAATATTTTAAAAAATAATAATAATACTTTTATCTACCTTTCATCGCCGATATTCTGCACAAAAAAGGGGTCAATTTGCAAAATAAATGTATTATAAAAGTATAAAATGAAGCGTGACATAACAAATTTTAGAATTATCATGTATTTCATTTTTTCCCTTTCAAGTTTAAATTTAAAGTCTTTTTGACCCCCAAGAAAATGTGTGATTGACTCATTTGTTTTCACAATCTCATCAAAAAATGTCGATAAATACAATTTTATACAATTTCAACCTAATAGAAGACTCAATACAAAGTTTCCCAAATGGATGATACCAAACGGTGCTCAAGAAATATTCGTTTAATAATAATGATTTTTATGAGAAAGCTTTTGGAAAAAAATAATTTTTTATTTCGAGTTTTACGACCAAAACGATTAGACTACATCACGGAAAAATGAAATATCCCTACAATTTATTGGATACGATTGTAAACTAATATGACACGGAAACTTGACATATAGGTTTCCGACCGAATCGTCCCTGGACAGGATCAAATTTGTTTTGATTATGACGACGGTATTCTGTAAACTCAGTATATATGTATATATTTATGGCTACATTTATAGCATGAATAAATGCGAGATGGTTCTACATTTTACAGAGTGGAAACAATAAAATTCTGTATCAACAATGCAATATATATATATCTATATATATATAATATAATGTTTTAATATGGAAAGGAATCTGGCCGTTTGTTTCAGTTGTAAAATTAATATAAATAAGAATAGAAGGGATATGGTGCAATCGTTGATAATCGTAATAATAATAATAATAATAATAATAATGAAAAGACAGTATGTTACAGATATCGGGAGATAGTTGGGTTAGAGGGCAACGGCCTGCCCAACCAGCATACATGAGAGCAGTCCTTGCGAAAGGATATGAAGAAGGAATTAGACGAAGAAGTGGCTGCTCGTCGTCCTCTTCTTCTTCTTCTTCTCCTTCTTTCTCTCTTCCTTCTTCTTTCTTCGTTCACAAGGTAAAGGACAAGGCTGGCGAAATAAATCCAAGAGGAACAAATGAAATGACCAACATGTAAACCCCTTATCAGCATCATATCACTACAAATAACGTATACATACTCAACTCGCTCACTTGACTACACGGATCCTCGACTACTGCTCACTCATTCCGACTTGCATACTACTACATAACAACTACCTAGCTAACTGTTCACACAGGTGGAAAACGACTTAAAAGTCTTCAGACTCACACTTTTCTCCCTCAGTCAGTCTCCATATACCTCACAATCCGTACCGGCCCCATCCTCAACCAAGTCTCAGTCACCAGTCAACAATCAGTTCATTCTGCAGTTGGATTCCTTCCCGCAAACACCGATAAAAAGTGACTCGTGTACTGTCGACTCTTTTTTTTTGTGAGTGTGGAGGAACAAACGTTTTTTCCCTTCAACTAGTTCAAGTGTGAGTACTACAAGAAAAAAAATACTACAACCATACCCGGATTTTGTCTTCGTCAAATATATTTGTGTTGTTTGGAAATAATACTGAACTGAACTAACTGAGGAACCTTACGCAACCATTCACTACACTCCGAGTTCACAGTAAACGTAAACGAATTGAAAAAGGAGCAAAACAAAAAAATATATATCTGCATTATCAGATTAAGTGAATTTATTTTGCCGTTTGGACTTACGGATTAACTGTTGAATTATCAAAAGTCGTGCTTTCGCGTAGTAAATCCATCTTAAAGAACCAGAGAGGCAAAACGAACAGATATATAGTCAACATGCGGATTACAAGGTAACCCAAAATCTAATAAAAACTCTTCCTAGATTATTGTTTCCTATATCCATTCTATCAATTACCTTACCATTAGACGTAGCTATATACGTTTAATCTACGAACAATCCAGTGTATATATGCAGTCGAAACTTGTAGACAGTGTGAAGAGGGAAGAGGACAAGCAGTTAGCATGCATGCTTGCACTTTCATAATAAAATAACACACCGCCATTTTTCATCCAAATATATGCACATACATTCACAACAACTAAATGCATCCTACTAGAATTGTGATGCATCAGCCTTTCGTTGTGGTTCAAAAACTCTATTTAACTTTTCTAGCGTATACGACTACTTAATCCTGACAGATTCTCTGTCTCTATCTCTCCTGTATTCCTTCAAATTACTTAACTAACTTGAATACATCGAATCGTCTCCTTCTCCCCATTACCGTTCGGCTATACACAGAAAGGACTCAATTTAGTTTCCTAATTGGCTCAATTTTTTGTTTCGTTTCAATTCCATTCTTTTCTGTCGAAGAATGTAAAACTAAACGCCTTGGGTATCTACTCTAAATTCACCACGTTAGAAATCCAATGAGATGGACTGGGTTGTTAACAAACGATTTGTACTTGAAAAAAAAGCTTCATTTTATCTCAATCTACCACTTTCTAACTCAATAATTCTATTAAAAAAATCAAAGACTTGTTATAAAAACATGCAGGAAATATTTTTATTGCTCAGGGAAATGAGACTCGTAAATTATTATTATTATTGTATATATATAAAAAAAAGTGTAAATCCACACGATGACAATAAGGATACGGGAAAAGAAATGAGAATCCGATGAGGGTTAAGTTACTGTGTTTTCCATGCACACAAACCCCATAGGGTTTGCCTGTCTGATGTCATTACGAGTACATAATGTAGAACATACACGTCTTCTTCCGAGTAAAATACTATAAAAAGAGTCGTCCTGCTGAGTCAGTCAGGAAGTTTCATCAAAGCACTTTTATTATCAATTCCCTTCACAGCTTCCCCAGATGCAAGCTACATTCAAACTCTTTCATAGAGTCAACTATGGATTTCCCATCTATGTATTGTACATTCATAAGGAAAATCTTCAGGCTTCGAGTTTTTTCTACTCCAAATTTCCACTTGTTTGCTTTTTTACTTATTTCATAGTATCAATAGTCAGACATGTCAGTAAATGGAGAAAGAAATGATGATTAAAGTGGGTGTTGAGAGAGAGAGAGAGGAACTAAGTAAACAAACAGTTTGAATATTTGTATTTATTATTTATACTGAATGAAGACGAGTGGCTCACACTAAAGTGTGAAACGGTAGCCTCGTAAAATATTATGATAGGACATTGGGAGGTTAAAATCAAAAGCATTTGAGTTTAGGCATATAATTTGTGGTATAATTTGAACATCATGATCTGAAAAAAGACAGACTCAAGCCAAAATATTTGGGAACAAGTGAGAAATTTCTCAAAGCTCATGCTCAACCTGCCGCACTGTCTGCCTGTCGAGCCTCTTGGAAGTGCTTATTACAAGTGAACATGAATAAACATGGAATTACGACCAAATCCTGTGCCCCCCAAGTTCGCCATACGGAAGGAAAGCGTGTAAATTCCTAGTTTAATGTGTTCAACAAGTATTTGGATGAACTTGTAACAATGAAAAAAAAATGACATAAGAGAGTTTCATTTGAAGATAATAAACAACAATGAGTTGGAGCTGGTGCATCATATTATTTGAAATCATTAGTATTTATCTGATGAGAAGAGTTTCGCTACAGTCTGCAGATGAACATAGGAGATACACAGAGAAATGTACACTAGATTGAGGCAAAGTACGGATTCAGATGTTGTGTCAAGTGAAGATGAAGATGAAGAAAAAGGAAAAGAAAACGAAGAGTAAAATGAGTTCATATACATGATAGAAGGGAAGAATATTCCAGGTTTTTGCTCTTGAAAACATTCCCTCATGTTCTCCAACCTTAATGAAAGTTAGTAATAACATTGTAGGTAGTTTGTAGTGTACAAAGGAGTAGATTTAGTCTAGTCGTCTTCTTTCATTCTGAGTTCTTCTCTTCTTTAGCACGAGAGTAAATAAAAATAATGAGTCTACCTGCCTACACTTACTCAGCTGAACAACAGAAAGAAAAAGAGAGACAAAAAAAAGGACAAGAGCGTGTACGAATGGAAATGGAATGAGAGTATAACAGACAGTAAAACCCACAACTGACTGTGACAAAAAACTGACTGTTAAACATCTTTTCGTGAAATGATGATGACAAATCTATTGATTACGAAGATTCCATTCTCAAATATTTACTACAGATAGATGTGTCCTCTACATCTGTATTCCATTTCCATTAGTTTCCTTCCTGCCTGTAAAACAGTCGCATCTTTTTACCAGGCGACAATTTGTATTCATATAGTATAAATGTACTCTACACGTCTACACGTACAAATACGACTATCTATCTGTACGCATATACTTTTAAATCCCAATCAAGGGGTAGAACAACCTTTCATAAACTTGTAAACCTGTCGTCTGACAATAGTGAGGGAAAACGTGTAAACAAATGTATTGCAGCTTTTCCATGTAGTTTCCAATGCATTACATAATAATTAGTAATAATTGATAAGCAGAACATATTGCATGTATAGAGGCAAAAGAAAAGATAGAGGCATCATCATCATCATCATCATCTATTTAACAAAATCTTCAATCTTCCCTTCTCTCTTTCATTCTTTCTCATTTCGTTTCATGGTGAACGTTGGAGAATGTAATATATAATATACTGTGTATTGTGTATTACAGTATGGCCAGGTAGAAGCATGACAAAAGGAAAACTTGATTTCCTTCTAGCTTTTCTCATTTCTTATCTTGGTAAAGCACTGGGACTGACTGATCACACCTTTTCATTTCCGTCTAATTACTTCTTCTTTCTTTCTCTTTCTCTCGCTCTCTCTCTCTCTCTCTCTCTCTCTCTTTCGTCAGATACACAAACAATTAAAATCTTTCCACTACTCCAAGTCTCACAACAAAAATAAGGAACCAAAAAATTATTAAATATTAATAAGTTTTCTGGCACCATTCATTCACACGCGAAAATCCTTTTCAAAACATTCAATTGTGTACCGATTTTCTATACACGTAACTGTATTTAGCATAACTGGTATTTCCGACACGTTAGCAATCATCATTCATCTACCTGCCTGCATGCCTTCCTTCCTTCTAATTTCAATTTATTGAAATTCTCTATACAAGAGAAATTAAATTCAGAAGGGAACCTTTTCCCCTTAGTTACACAGTGAGTCCATGGAAATTGATGACTTTTACACTCAACAATGTTTTCTCTACAGTAAAAGGCTTGCAAGTCCCATAAAAAAAAAATAAGAATAAGGATTCTTACTGAAGTCATAAGATAATCTAGATTTATTAACACTCAGCATTTGGACAGCCTAATGCCAGGCTTGTAGGATAACAGACAAGATAAAACAAAATACTTTGAGTATAAAATACATGATGGCCAATCTACAGACAGACGTGAATACAGATTGATTTTATCCTATCCTCAGACTGTATTGCTGGTAATAAATGCACAGCAGTTTAAAAATCCACTTGCACATTCTAAATGCATGAGAGGGGGAGAAAGGAAAAGAGGTATTAAAAAATCATAAAGATTGTATACAGATTTATTCAATATTGAAAAACAAAGTACTAAATGCCGGTACGTGTTCTCCATTACTTTTCGTTTCTAGTCTATTTGACTCAAGACAATGTTGTTGGTATATGTCTTGAAGACTATTCGTATAGCGAGTGGAATTTCAAGTTGTCACTCACAATGGTCTTAACCATGCTCCATAAAATGAGCATGAAAGCGAGACTGGAATGAAACAAAATGTACATTAGATAGGTAATAATCAGTAAAGTTCATAAATCCTTTTTCGACTCAGTAGTTACGGCATAGTCGACTGTAGAGATTTCCAAGATTGTAAATGCATTTGACTTTTATAAGCACATTTAACACTGAAAAATTTTCCTAAACAGATATTTTACACACATACAATCCTCATTACGTCACGTAAGACTAGACAAAAGTCCTTTCACTACTTTGGAAAACATTGATTTCCACCATGTTGTACGACAATGAAGAGAGGAAAATTTGACGCGCCGTGCATGTCACTGAGCATCATTTTAATATACATATAGAGGCAGCTGTGACAACTGTGACAAGTCCAAAACTGCAATTTTGTCAGCTTCATCTTCCTTTTCATCAAATTATAGTACATATATATTATATTGTACATATTACATATTCCCTCTCATCTTTCACTGGCAGTATTTTAGTGTATATTGTATATCCATCTATCCTTCATCCCTCCGGACAGATGGATGAATTACAAGTTTACTCTACACAGAATTGAGTTGCAAATCTGATTTCCAACTCGTCTACAACCCCCAGTATATTCAACTAACTAACAAAACATGACTCAACCTTAACTAAATAGTAAACGCTTTCCTGAGTACATACATACACGATACGAATCATAGTCAGAGTCAGTCCAGCGTCTTTACATCCTGCCTACTCAAACATTCTCTCTTCTTCTTCTTCTTCATTTTTTTGTCAAATCCAAGAAAAAAAAGTAAGAATATTGGACAATTTACACCTGCATTGGTTCCGTACACAGAGCTGTTTTTTGTTTGTAGGCGTAACATTTATTAATCATTCGTATACCTATACACATCACTCGTTTAGAACAGCAATTGTAGCGTACTTTTACCTTTAGATATACTCTTTATGTTTATAACAAACGAGTATACAAATACGGGGAAAACACAACAAGGAAAACGAAATCGTACTGGGAATGAACTAGCTTTTGATAATAAAAAATACAAAAAAAATTGTGGAAAACAACTAAGAAATTAATTCATGATGAAAACGAATGAAGGAAATGGACATGAATTGGAAAATTCCCGTGATGATAAAATAAGAAAAGTAAAGTAATAAATTACTTGGGTAAACAAATAAGAATAAAAATATTAACATGTAATATATGTATACAGGAAATGAGAAATGGGTAGAGTAGACTCGTTCAATGTCTCAAGTATTTTATCATACAAGAAAAAAGCCTTGAGTTATATTAAAGATGAGTTTTTAAATGAAACGACCGACCCAGAAGGAATATTCAACCTAACAATAATATTCAAAGTCCAAGTTCAGGTTATCCACATAATGAGAAAAGGAAGGAAGGAAAGTCGGAAGAGGAGAAAAAAAATTAAAATTGAAACGAGAGAGAGAGAAAGAGAAAGATTCATGGGTGAATGATGGAAAATTGAAATGATATATAAAATAGAATTTCTCTGTCTGCCCTCGCAGAGAATTTACAGCCTGTCATCCAAGTCAAGATTTAATTCAAGTACATATATACGGGAGAGGAAAGGATGAAAGACCTTTTGGCAATATTACTGAATACTGATCATCGAATCATTGATGGGGGGGTGATACATGTACACAAGGAATATAGGGAATAGTATAGAAGGCAGGCAAAACGTGTAAAGTAAACGTTAATGGTAAATCACATGAAAAATCTCTTCACCTTCTCTTTCTTACTCATATTTTGGCCATTTCAATGGATCATATTACAGCACGATCATAAATTACCGGCGTGAGCTGCAGTCAATTGAGTGATCAGCTTCGATTTACAATTCAAATCATATAATTTTTTAAACGATTGCATTCTTCAACCGCGAGAAAAAGATTCCAAGAGTTTCATATACCCAACAACCACGACGACGACGTCAACTCATTACAATAATATTTATAAAATAACGTGTGGTAATAAATCTGATTCGATGAGGTGTGCACACATGCATATCCCCAATACCCACATACACATATCTATGTGCATTCCCTATACACACATTTTCAATAAATATTCATTGAATCCGAGTTCCAACTTTTGATCACATAAGATCAATACTGCATAACTTTACATGTAAACAAAAGAAAATTTTTACAAATAGAATATCTACTGTACTTCACTTGAATAAAAGTTATCGTTATCCCTTTCCCTTACGAACCTCATTCTTCCTTTCAATATAATATATGATACGAGTTATAATGGAGGAATCCAAATATAATGTAGACTTATGCACTTTAACCAAAATTAAATCAAATGCAATAAGTAAATCTCAAAAAAAAAAAAAAACATGGGAGTAATATAATTTCCATAGGTGATGGTGTCTCAAATAATTCAGCTGTATATTTTTTGTTGAATGCATTTTGAGGACATGCATGCAGATATCCTTCCTGACCATTCTCCTACTTCTCAAGTTTAAAATTCACCTACATGTACATGGAGGTACGTTAACGTACATGTGTAGAGAAATGAAGAGAATTCACAGTGAAATTCTTCGGATAGAGTCGCGAATAAATGTTCAACGTGACTAATATTAGTGAGAGGTGCAATGACAATGTAGGTCTCAAGTTTAACTACTAACTAACCTCAAAACTCTCCACCTCCCTTTGCAGCCAATGCTAATACAAATAATACATAGCCGTCAGAGTGACAAGACTGGTCGTCCGTTAAAGTGCATACAGGTGTCCGAGTTTCCACAGTCTTAAAAAAGAGTTCAAGACAATATGAGCTTTTTTAGCATGCCCATATCGTCTAACTGTTCCTTGGTCTTTTGGTCAAGCTAAAAAGTCCAGCAGTTCATCCTTGTCTCTAATATCCTAGTTGAGTATTTAAATCTACTGGGTCACACGAAGAGCACGATGGCATGTATTTTTTCTTGAGCTACACGCTACATTAGGTGGCTCTTTAACTAACACATTTATACACACCATTGTCTCATACATATACTCGTAACAGCCTATTCTCGCTTATAGAAGCACAGACAGTACTCTAGACGATCAGTGAGGATGCACCAACTTAAGATCACTCAGACTCCTCCGGCTCAACAAAAAATGGAGCATTTTCTGATGGGAGAAACAGTACATTTTGGTGGTCAGTGGAAAAACTCTCATCACCCCCTGACCCCACCAGAGACGAAATATCATACACACCTCAGGATAATCAGTATCAGAATTTCAGAGCCCATAGAAAATACCGAGTGAAAGACAGAATTACATGTACAGGATGGTTGGGTAGTGGTGAGTGTGAATGTGAATGTGCGTACTGCATGTGTTTATTCACTAAGACACATTTTCATATTGTCTCAAGTAGAAAAAGAAATGTAATATTATTCGCGAGAGTCCACTTGAAGCTTAAAATCTTAGATTTGAATTTAAACAAAAACAATGAGAATATATATATACATAGGGGAAGAATGCCTAGACAGGAAAACCTACAATACAACAATATCTGTATGGAGGGACTAGAAAGGATGTTATTCTGCTGGAATCCTCACTATTACTCATGTTCATCCCTCACGTTGTTGTACATGGTTAAAATTCATTTTCCCTGACTTGGTATATACACAAGAAGAAGAGAAGAGATGAGAACACCTGCATCCTTAGCGGTTCATCTCACCACCGCCACACAGTATGATTATGCAAAGAGAAAAAGAGTCAACCAAGCATAGGAAGTCATACATTGCAATGACGCTAAGTGGCTTACCGACTCCAACCTACAACACACTAATTTATATCTCTACTCTTAATTCTGAATACCAACAGATGAGACTCAGCAACTAAATACAAATATACATACAATATTATATTATAAATACAAGTTGAATCCCCATCTCACATAGGTAGTTCACGTTCTAGTACTTCCTTGAATCCTCATTTCTGTCATTCTCCATTATTCCATTATATTTGAACAAATAAAATGCATGGATTTAACTTGACCTTTCCTTTTCCTCATCGTCCTCTCCTCTCCTACTTTACTCCATTATTCTCTATCTGATACTGACAATACACAATCGGTCAGCCAATATGATGTGTGACACTTCATAGCCATCTCCGGAAGTTATATTTTGAAGTCCCCATCCTTTTATTTAGCTATATCCAAAGTCATATACGTTTAAAAAAAACTATTATTCAACTAGTTGAGCGTCTTGGGAAAAAATGAAAAGGGAGAGATAACAACAGAGTTGCTTGCATGTGAGGTTATCTTTTATAATTTTATCATGGAATGGATCATGCACACATATCATATTTAAACTGGACACTACACGTTATCTCCATCACGACTTACTCCAAAGAAGAAGTTCGATCATTTATGCAAAAATCCGAGCATAATAGAATATCATGTACATATGTACATCCATTCTGTATTTACATAATACACACTCACAGTTACTCAGAATTCAGTATAGATTGATAAAGCAAACTGGGCGACATTGATGTGATGGCAGACGTATAGAATAATAGTAATTCCGTTGAAAAATATCGTACTTCTCCATCCTGATACGATTCGAAAAATTCTAATAGCACCAAGTGCAACCTGAATGTACGTATGGGCAAAGTCAAACTGCCCATATGTACCTATATATTCCTGTGTTGGATTTCGGATTGCATTTGTACTTGTTTCCACTTGAGATAAAAAATTATATAGGAAATAAAATATGTTCACAATGGAGTAGAGTACATGGAAGCTCACATAAAAATCTATACATTACTTGGCATATGAGTCCATGCATGCCGGTTTTCTTATCTCAAAATCTTTTAGTTATGATTGTCAGTTCAACAAAAGACGAGCCCTAAAAGATCAGTCTATGACTCTCAATGGAGAAATAAAGAAACGTGTTTGATTTCACAGAAATTTTCTCTCTCTCTCTCTCTCTCTCTCTCTCAATTGAAGAGAAAAAAAATCTATTATGTTTACAGTGCTCTGACTCCATTTTAGCACGGCATTTAGATTCCGTTCAAAAATAAAAACTAGCTTAGCTCCGTAATAAGTATTTACGCATCCTTTCGCCATCCTTTTATCCCACAATATTGGCTACTAGAGTGCTATTTTAATTCATTTACTATCATTTTCTTTTTAAACCACCAAGGAAGTTGCCATTGAACGTGTCGAAATATACATGAGAAGTGTATGGGAACATCCATCTATCCAATATTCAAATTGAATGAATCACAATCATTACAATGCAATAATGATAGTAATACGGACTATAATAATACTTCTGACAGAGGCAACCATAATTTTATTGGGGTGCCAAATCTTCTTCCATCCATCCATTTACTTGCACACACAATTGCAATTCCCAATGTGATGCAATTTTTAATCCGCAATTTCTTTTCCCTCTTCTCATGCCAAATCAAAATCTATACAACATATCAGTGTTGAATTCTACAGTTCTTCACGAACCGATCCTTCCTTACTATTTGAACATACATTTCCGTATTATTCTTGTACATTTCTAAAGGAACATCTCCAATATTTATTTCCCTTCAAACACCGTATTGTAAAAATATTTAATGCTACATTAAAATTACGAGGGACTGCTAATTACAGTTCAAGAGACAGTTAAAAATTTAGATGGGAAAGCATAAGAGTTCATTACAAGTACACGTTCGAACATCTGTCAATATTGTCGTTGCACTATTTGAATATCTGACACTCGCAATAATAATAATAAATTAATAATAGCCCCATTTCATTATCATTATTGTTATTTTGACTGGCCGTATGCATAGCATTTAGAAATCCATTTAATCTTACAGCACACTCGATATATTAATTTGTAGACGAGATAATATATACGAAAGGTCAGTGGGATGAACTCATATTTCGCATATATTTAACTTATTGAAAGAATGGGCGGTTGTACGATGAGACAATTGCTTCAATTGCAATGCTTCACTTCACTAAACAATGGACATGATATCATTCTCCTCCGGCTGCTCATTTTTTCCCCATAGGAAATTTAAAGGTGGAGATGATGATGGGACCTGTCATTACGAAAATAGTTTAGACTGCAGGGACTTCATAATAATAATATAATATATGCAACGGAATCTGGTCAAACTGTAGTCGAGTGCATAAAAACGTCAGGGTTTTCTTTTTTTGTTTTGAAAAATGATGCCACTCGGGAAATTCGACTGCCTTACTCATTGGAAGCTAGGGAAAAGTATAGTTAAGATCTTGTCTCTGTGTGTGTGCTCGCATTAGACTACATTAAAAGCATTAAAGATAAGTGAAGCAATCAAGGCCACTAAAACAGAATAAAATTCAGGCTTACTCGCTAAATACTCAAACTGTTGCACAGTTATGCGAAAAAACTTTGTTTACAGGAATGTGGATTATAATATAAGAGAGAGAGAGAGAGAGAGAGAGAGAGAAGGAAGGGGAATAGAAAAAAGAAAGAAAAAATGCTCACACACATACACTTTGGGAGCTGAATGGAAGGGGCAATTATTAATAATAATAATCCTCCTTATGGCTTCTGTTTTATCATTTGGTTGTCTCCAATTGCTGGTTCAGTTATACACAATAAAATACATTACATTACATTATTATCCCTCTTGATACATCTTTTAATCATAGCCAAATTCTCGAGTCCAAATAGTGAGAATGCACAGGAAAGCAGTTGAAGTAGATAGTGGTAGTAGCAAGTCAAAATTATATAGAAAAAGCCCTCCTGCCATGAAATAAGCAGATAATTCCCAGTCTTAAACTTAATGCCTCAAGTGAGTTCAATTAAAACCGTTTTCATTTCTATGTGTGATTAACAAAGGGGAACCAGAACAGTCTTGAGCTTCACAATTTTATTGTAACGCACAGAAGATCACACACAAGAATATATATATATACTCCTACACCCACCATCTCTCACTCTTTCTCTCCATAGACTGAGTATTCATAGCGATACAAAAACACAATAATGCTCTCCTCACTTAACCTATACGCTATACTCGCTATCAACTTAATATTGTATTAGCACTTACGATTAGAGTTTTATAGTTGTAATTTTATTGGAGGGCGTCTTTTTGTCTCTGCTCAACATTTATCTCGTCATATCAATCAAAACGCAGAGCTTAACTTTTTAGGATCCTCGTAACATATAGCGTTTTGTATAATATACAAAACTACTACTATACGCAATGAATGTGAATGTGTGATTTTACTTATCTCATATTAGAGTACGGAGGATAGAGTACAACAGTGTGTGTGTGTGTGCTTTACGAACTTGTTCAAGTGAGGCCTTTAAAAGAATCTGAACGATGAAAACCCCATAACTCATTTTGGTCAATAATACACAATCCCTTCATGCAGAACAGACATGGAGTACAGTAAGTTGAGGAGAAGTAAAGAAAACAATTGCATAAGATACAGGATATCATATGAATCGTAGTTTAATACGTATTATAAAAGAACTATCCTCACATGATGGATCACACTACTAACTACTGTACACACACACACATTGTCAAATATAACGTATCAGTTCACGTATCACACTACTTACACTTACACACAACCTACGCACAAATTTACCGGTAGAATATGTCGGAAGGAGGTGAACGTTATGCTCACATTCATTCTCATATGCATGCATTTATTCCATAACTTCGATTCTTGATTCCATAACTCCATAGCTCCGCGAATAAGTAAACAATGATAAGGAGGGAGAGAGAAAATGAAAAGAAGCATCTTTACTCTGGGTTTTTAGTTTCATTGAATACATTTCTGAGAAAAATGAACGAACGGAGCTCATCATGTATGAAAAACAAGTAAATTTTTACATTCACTCCCATTTGCACATGCACACACAAACACATAAACCAACAAATCTCAAATCATATCTTAATCCATCCCTCGCAACAATGACAAATGTACAAAAGTGAAAAAGGAGACAGTATGTATATGAAGAAGGTCCTATTGATATAACTCTCTTGAGCATTATTTCCCTTTTTATTCTTCATAAATTACGATCCATCCATCCAATTTTAGTCTTCCTTGTCCACCCCTTGAACATTTTTCATTTCCACATTACATCATCCTCAAAATATTACTTACTACCCAACCGTTTTTTTTATCCCTTTTTCTGTTTCTCGTCCATAACAATTTCCTTTTAACATGTTTATTTATTATGGACGAGTTGCTTGCTTATACATCCTTACGGTTTTTCCTCGTAATAAAGGAAATTTTCCAAATAAGTAGACAAACACATTGTCGTCGTCGTCGTAGTCAATATCTTTGCAAATCCCTTGAATTGCGGAACTAGATAGACAAAACGTCAAAGTGCTACCTTCCTCGCCACTGAAACTGAATATTTCAAAAAATTCTTCAGTTTTACACAGATAGTATCTACTATCATATTGCTTCATTCCTTTTATGGACATTCCTCTGGGATTTTAGAAAACATTGTCAGATTTGTGTACATTTTTTCTCTATTCATATTCCACCTCTCGTCATAAATTAGTCATGACAGATAAACTCAACTCAATCTTAAACGAAATTTATTTTGTAAAAAAGAAATTTTTTTTTGCCAATTTGGGATTGGAAGAATGTGAGTAATTCAACAATTTGAGCACACTCCTTTGTCAGCCACACTACAGATAGTAGCAGAATCCTCAACACTTGAGAAACGTCCGTGTGGACGACCAAGTTTTGTCATGAACATTCATCCATTAATTCTTCACATACCTGCTCACATTTATATGTAACTCTCGTGTATGCAGGTATATGTATACATATGCAATATGCATATGTATTTGGAAACTTGAGCAAGGAACCATTCAAGTTGACTCGGAGTAAAGAAAACTTCCGCTTCCGTTATGTGAATGCACACATGAAATCAACCATGTCGATTTCTGAGTGTGGAAATAATTTTTTTGGTTTCCCATGGTACACTCATTCGATTCACTTAGTCTTTCTTTCCGTTTACCATGATTCCAATGAGGACTCAAGTGGGAATATCCACGACAGCAGATACACAGTACACACACATGAACTTCATCCATAGCTCTCAAATTCTCAAACACTCTCTATACTCTCTACTCTACACACATACATAGTCCATGTCTTCAAAAACTGTCAAGAGAAAAGGCAAGGCAAGGCAATTCCAAGTCAAAGTCAAGGCGACACCCTCGTTCAATGTTCCACAGAGGAGATTCGAGAGAGAAAAAAAACTTTTTTGCTGTACATTTTCTCTATCTCCACTCGTATCAAGTGTTGCGAACATGCTCTTCAATGTTTCAAATGTTCTACCGTTCATCTACTACGATCATCATCATCATCATCATCTTCTGCATCTTCTCCTAGTCTTCGGTTTCCTCTGTTGACAGCCAGACTACACATTTTATATCCAACTTTATACCTCCACATATGTACACGAGAGAAATGGTATCAAGCTGCGTTTTCTATACACTCTTCACTATATGTTTTCAAAGAGTTGACCAGAGATCTTGAGAGAGAGAGAGAACTCTCTTCACATGTAGTATAAAGTATAAATAACAACATCATTAAGGTTCACAACTGTAGAATGTCGACGAAGAGGAAGAAGGAGAAGAAAAAAACGTCATAGGGACATAATTCCACTTTTCATATTCCTCTCTCCACCTATTCATTATCATTAACTCGTGTGTTCTTACTTTACCATCTCCGTCTCTCTCTCTCTCTCTCTCTCTCTCTCTCTCTCTCTCTCTCTCTCTCTCTCTCTCGTCATCGTTGATGGCTGAATATCAGAGATTTTGAGCTGTAGGGTTACCAAAGGAAAATAGAGAAAGGAATACGTAAAGTTATCCATTCCTTTCAATATTCATTAAATGCGTAAGGATACTCCAAACTCATAGCCCAAGAGCTTTGCCTTTGGCAAAAAATACCAAAACAAATAAGCCATTTAGTTCTCTTTTGTGCACAATAAAAAAAAGTAAGAAAAAAAGTTTTTCGACAATGTAAAACGAATGAGTAGCGATATCAGATGGCCATAATACAGTTTCATACGTTCAAACAACAACAACAGTAATAATAATAATAAGAAGAAAAAGAATGGAAACTAAATCCTACAAAATATTTTTGCTTCTTGCATAAATTGACATTTTACAATAATAATTTACTTTAATAATGGAGAAAGGATGACATTAGAAATGAAGAATCGTAAAGGTTCCCAATAATGACTACATACACCTATCAGTCAGTCAAGGTTGAATTGTCGAAAAGCCAGAAAACTGTATACATTTTCTTGAAATCCTATAATCCCCATGTCCAAAGGAAAACATTTCAGGTTTCAAAATAACTGTATTCGCATGGACACGTAATACATTTTCATTACAGATTAAGCACATTGACTCGTTTTAATTTGAAAACTTTGAAATGGGTAATACAATTTGCAGAATTACGTTTGAGATGTATTCATATGAATAGTGCACACAGATACTACACAACCTTTCTGATTTGTTCACAATTAATTGAACAAGTTGTGAACAGGCTGTACAGATATATTTGTAATCTCATGAAAAGGATTGGAAATATCATAAAGTTGGTTGAAATCAATAAGAATTGAATTCCAAAACCAATTAGACGCTGGGGGAAAGAAGTAAATGAGCCAAGTCTACAAATCCAAATCTGGCATGAATCCAGTACCTGTCGTTAATACTACAAAATCTATACTTGAAAGTTGAACCTCAACGTTAACTCCAAAAATCTTCCCACTTATTCTCACCATCAGAGTTTGAACACACTAACCTTTCCTCGTAAAGTTGGATAAGGTTTGACAAGAGTGACAGAAGCACACACGCTGTTGCATTTTATTGATGAGACAGCTCTTGGAAAGTTGCATGGAGTGCAGACGACCATGAGACACAGAGAGGACATAAAGCACATTCAACACGTTATTCTTTACCTACTTTAGTGTACACAAGTTAGAGTCACAAGTACACACACACACACACACACACACAGCTATTTTCCATAGCTATTTTCACGGTTATATGCGTTTTACCACAATCATCAAGACATGATGCTAACAATAAATGAGTATTCCAACTCGACAATATCCAATATCCAATATCCAATCCTGTCAGCATCATTGCAATTCTGAAGGAATGGTCAAGGCACACGTTCAAAATTCTTCAATCTTCACTAAACACCACTTGCAGCAACTCTCTCTAGTTCATGTTCCGCTTATACCCATATATTAATTCCTTTATATAGATACAACTGGTAAACGATTTACTTTTTTTTCTTCATATTGAGAATATTGTGGATTTTGGTAGTACACAAGGATGTTTTTGTTATCATCCTACTTAAGATGAAGATTTGACTCGAGTACAGTTGTATTTTAAACTGTGTACAGACGAGACGAGAGTACTTGGTGGCTGAGTGCCACTATTGGAAGCTCATTTAAATTTATACGATGCAGATGTAAGTGGTCCTCCTCTATTAAAGGCACATTTAATATTGAAGTTGCATTCCGTAACTTTTTAAACGAGTCAATTTACATCACTTCTCAACCTGAGAAATGGAATGACTGTAAAAATAAAATTATGGCACCCACAAACAAACAACTAATACACCCCAAATCATTTATCTTCGCTTCATGTCTTGCTGAGTCCTTTAATGAGTAATCAGTCTACCTCCGCCATAATCGTCCAATTCAACGGAATCAAATACCACTATAATGTCATTTCCTTCGTTCAAATCCCCGACATTTTATTTCCCTTCTTCTCCTTATTACACTCACTCAATCCCTCATTCAACCAGAGTATATAGAAAATTATGGATCGTACAAGAAAAATATCATATGAGCATAACTACCGAAGCATAAAAAATTAAGGAATACAACGAAATAAAATAGGAAAAAACGCATCTAATTGTACAAACAAAAAAATGAAGAAGACTTCATACACATATTTCTCTACTTACTAATTAGTTTGTAATCAGAAAAACGAGCGATCCAGCTCAATCAAAAAACGTAATGATCAAGTAAATATTGTGAGCTCAAGTATCATATGGCTTCAAATTGCAAATACGTTGTTTCAAATTATAATTCAAATGTATCATACACAAAAAATTGATAATAAATTACATTAGATTATTTATTTGAAATGAAAAAGAAACTTTCCGTACAGCCTCGTGTACAATCTTATTTCCCATTTCCCGACAAAAGAATCTTCATCTTCTTCGTCTTTATCCTGTATATCGTTCGTACATATAGAGTAAGAGAAAAAACCTCACACACCCACCCAGCTAGTCAATATATATTATTAATGAATTTATGCCCTTTTCTGCCCCCCTCCCTAATCTTGAAAAAAAAACTATCCTCATGCGAGCACTGACAGAATTAAGAAAAAAAGTAAGTACAAAAGTGGAAAAGAAATAAAGTACACGCACACATTTACACAGAGTCAACCATATTAAAGTAAAACTAGCAAGTAAAGAGTGAGAAAGCAGCTCACGTAAAAAAAAAACTTTTTCCTGTTTTTTCTTCTCTCAATCGACTCTCCTTCACCAACATGTAACAGAATTTGGAGTCAAAGTCAGAATCGGAAAAGATTTTGACATGCAAAAAAAGTTAAGAGTAAAGAACAAATCAAAATAGGGGCCCTGACATGAACTCCAAAAAACTTATCAGACAGAGGTAAAAGAAAAAAAAAGATGATGGTGATGAAAACAAAAATGTGAGTGTGATCTCTCTCCTCCACTTGCGTGTATCTTATGGTCTCTTTTCCTCTGTCGATCTGTACATTTGAAATTCAACGAGTCATAGTTGTTCAAAATCCTCCTTTCTTCATGCACCTTTATAGAAATGATTGGATTCTGCCGACTCACTTTGGGAGCGCTTTCCTTCATTCACAGAGTGCAAGTGAGCAAAGTATGAGTTACACAGACTCATCATTATCATACACCCCCAGCTCATGCAGTCTTTTTATTCAATTTGACTTTCAAAGAAAGGTGTTCGTAACTGAGGAAGCCAAAAAAAAAGAGCTCAAAAAATATAGAGGAAAACTATGAAGTCCTTCTCATCTCTCATCACTTTGTACTCGACTACAAACTGCGCATAGAAATTACATGTGATTTACTCTTTTATATTAATACTGGTCCGCATGAAGAACGGTAAATCAATCTCCATATCTATCTTTACAGAAACCTGATGAAGAACAAGTCGACGGAAAAAGAGTAAAAAAAAAAGTTCATACATTATAATCTCATGGGTGATGCTAATAATGGGTGCACGTTTCAAACGTATATCGTATTCAAAAGGTATACTGACATTGTCGTCGGGAGGGATCTCTTGGCAAATATTTAGTCCACGTTCCCTCCGCAGACTCTATAGACTATAGATAGATGCTCTATACCATCCCCATCTCGCATAATATAATATAATAATATTATATTATGTACCTATACGTATCAATAATATGCTTTTTAAGGGGATAAATTATGCTTTGATATAATTCTCAAGGAAAGCTTCTAGAGCTCCGAGTGTTGTTTGTTAGTTGGGAGGAAATGAATGCTTGGATATAGACGTAGACCGGTAGGAGGTAACTTGGAAAGTCGTTATAAATCACCGTCATTTTTCCTTCACCTCATGCTACTTGAGTTATCCACCAGTTCAATAGTAAATGCACCCCACACACAAACACACGGCACAATACACAAAATACTTACTCCCATAGCGGATGGACAGTTGCTTCCACATTAATACAAGAAACGTACTTGTGTCTGTGTCTGTCTGTCTGTGTATTTACTACTACCATAGGCCGTGAGTATCCCTACAGTAATAATAAATATTAGTTAGTACTGACCAACCTCATCCTTGACGAGTTAGTATTCTTCTGCGGAATCTGTCCGCAGTCAGTCGTTCATCGACAGTTTGAGAGACATAACCAGTATTCCACATACTACTACTACTATTACTATACTACTGCACAACAACAATAGATATATTTATTTCCCCCTTTATTATTAAATAGTAAGTTGTGTTGTTTCATCTATCTAGGCATTCTTTGCAACTATCCTCAGTCATCATGACCCGAAAGTGATTTCTCTATACTAGTGCCAGTGTTCATCTTAAAGTTTTCCTTCTACAAACGTCTCAAGTTTCGATTTGCTCATTGGATTTAAAGTTTTTTAACAAAAACTTGTAGCCCATTCACTACAAATAATAAATAAAACAAATTATTTATTAATTCGTTGGGAATTGGAATTGAAACAAAACAGAAGAAATATCCCAATAGAAATAATTCAGTTATTTACATTATATTTACAAGTAAATTAATAGTGTTTGTTTTTTAAATTTGTCCAGCATGAAAATGAAATCGATAATACCTGTAGCCTTAATATACCTGGCAACAGTAACATCAAATATAAGTGGGCAACGACCTTCAGTACTGACGGGTGGTTTACGACCGCTCTTAGGACTAAGTTTGCGTCAACAATTATCCGCTGGACAGCCACCCGTACCAAGATTTGACTGCAGTTCGGAAAATACAGGCTTTGAACTTGTAACTGGTTTTGTTTTCTCCTCACCGGCGGATCTACTGGATTCTCAACCTGGAACACTCATGCTCGCAGATTGTTTGGAAGCTTGTCGACTCAATTCAAGTTGCCGAGCGGCTAATTACGAAACGGGATTATGCGTTCTATTCAGCGCGGACTCTGATCACCGACCAGGTAAACAAAATTCAATTTATACATTTTCTTCTAGATTCATAAAAACAATCAATTTGAAAACTGTATCTCTATGCTTTTTTTATATGATGCATCGGTAATCCGTATGAGTCAAAGTGAATAGCTTGTGACCTGCATACAGTATATTTACTAAAGAGTAAATAAAAATCCTCTCCACACATACAAAAAAAACCATTAATGGTTGTGGTGAAATGCTTGTGGGCCTTAACCCGAAACCTTTTAAAATGAAGTAAAGCAAGCGTGATTTGATTCAGTAAGTCAATATCATAGTAAATTACGCTCGTCCTTTTTTCCTCCTATAATATCCATCCGTATAGTATGTATACTCGTATGCGTATCTAGTGTTTAGTATACTCTTTGCTTATAGTTGGTTTAAGCAGAACATTTATGAGAGGAATCCCGTTGTCTTTCTTTGCACCTTTGCCAACCTATTTTTATGATTACAGGAGATGAACATAGATTTTATCCCTCGTTCCTTCCTTTTTACACTGCATTCCACTTGACCCCTTTCCTCGTTTAGTATTATTATTATGATTATTATTTTTGCCAGTTTCCCCCTCTATTCCTCAAGTCCGTAGTTTGTGTATACATACGTACGATATATATAGATAATGTATCTGTATGATTAAATGGTAGACCGGAGAGTCAAGAGTCAACTTAAAGAGGAAGTCGGTAGTATATAGTTGCTACATTTCTCTCACAACATTACTTACACCTGAAGAGCATTAAACAACAGGTTATATGGGTTTCAATCCTTCTTTCCTATTGTTTTGTGGCTTTAATCCTCCTATGCTCAAGTGATTCCTGAGGCAGAGAATTGCAAATAAGGCCGTTATATTGTTGTCGTCCATATCCCCACATTGAATGTTGTTATGTGAGTTGGTAAGTTACGCCGTTGGTTTTATCCCAATGTCTACATACACACACACACACACTCTCTCTCTCTATATGCTATGCATAAGCATTTTACAGCACAGACAGAGAGAAACGCAGAGGCATTGAAACGTCATCGTTGAGCAACGTTAAGTTCCCTGATTTAATCTCCGGTTGAACTTCTTTTTTGTGGCAATATATTATGCATTAAGATTAAATGACTTCTAAGCACCTTTGAGCTCTTGTGAATCGCCTCTGCTACAATATAACTTTCAAGTAAATCCCCGTCTAAGTGATTCCAACATAAATATACACAACAATTCCACACGCAGACCTTCCATTCTCCATATAGTATACTAACTGCATAAACAACACACAAAATAGTCAACTTTAATCTATGATGTGCAATATAAAACACATGGAGTCTCTGTAATTATGTGAGTAGGTAAACTGAACCTGCAAGACATGGGAAAACATAACCTACCCCTCAAAAAACTTCCCTTCAAAATCCAATGAATCTTTCATGTCCTGCAAGTATTAGAAAATCTCACCGCTAGCAAAATGCACATGAACGAATTGTACGCTCCTATACTTAATTGTTGTCTACCTACAAAAATTTGCATAAAAAATAGTAAGTACTAGGGCACATTCAAATTATTTTTTTATAATGCAAATTTCCTTTATACATGTTTTTTTCTACTCAAATTATTTTTAGCCCATTGTGATAGGAAAATAATTAGAAAAAAGAATGGAGGAAACATTATCTTTAGCCTAGTTCATGATTCATGACAGAGTAATCGTTTAGAATTTTACTCTACGAATAGTGAAATGAAAAAAAAAAGAAATAGATCAATGATGAGCATGAAGATATTGTCGTTTCTGATTTGTGATGAAAGGAATTGTTGTTCACTCCAGCATCATCCCATCTCATCCAGTACATATGCCTCTAGATACACACACACACACACACACATATATATACACTAGTAAAAGAATAGGCAAGCACTCCTGCTTGCTCTAGCTCATTTCATTCATGCCACCTGTCAATATACGTGCATGCATTGATTGAGCTGACTCGAAGGAGAAAGGCCTTTTGGACTTGATGAATGGGGTGCTGTGTGTGTCATCACCCTCTCACCTCAACTTCGTCTCTCTCTTCTATCTCTCGCATCTCTCTCTCTCCTCTATCTCGCCCTGTCTAACTTGATATCTTCTCCTGGCACTATCCATAGTCCATTATACTCCTATTGTTACATCATCTTTGAATATTTTCCTCAAGATAAAGTACACAATGCACAATACGGTGGATGACAAAGAGTCCTAAACTGGAATTTATACAACACATAAATTATTTTAGCTCATGGCAGATTGTACATAAAAAATAATTACTTGTAGAAAACTAACCAAAGAAATTGCATTAAATTAAACTGGTAAACTCGCGGAACCTCTTCAAACCATAACTGCTCAACAGACACAAATACACTCACAAATGTGATTTTAAATTATGTTAAATTAATTATTAAATAAATCATTGCACAAAAATCCTTTTATGGTACTCGGCACTGTAGAATAGTTATAGACTCCAAATCTAAAATTCCACCATATGAACAAATTCAAAAGACAGCATTAGTAAATCCAAGTTTTCAGACTGTCTTTTTAAACTTTTATGGATACTCTTTAAAATTCAAGTTAAACTATATGAAAGCAAGTCTAAATAGCATATGAGAATTTGTACTACATTCAATTTTCAAAGTAAATACATGTCAATATGGCTAAAAACCTAGAAAAAAGGACTTTGGATGAGTCTCCTGTACTGTGGTTTCCATGTATACTTATTATTTCATGGCACTAGAAAAGGTGTTACTTCAGAAACAGAGTGCATAGTAAAGGTTTTAGTTTGCTAATCGTAAGTAGATTAATTATTGTCGGGGGCAGTAAAAAAAATCAGACGGGCTTAATTTAGATCAGTAGTTTTGTGACTGTCGGACAAGAAGAGTTGTGAACTATTTTCAAGAGCCTGTGAGTGTCCATTTGATAATAAAATTTATTTATTTATGTGGAATACGTTTCTATGCATGTCTAATTGATGGACTTTGTATCCATCATACCACGAATCATTACAACTTGGAAGTACATTCAAATAGGAAATAGAGAAGTGAGTATCAACAACACAGGAACAAATAATTCCATGAGCAAACCTTTATGCGGACGTCGAAAGAACTCAATGTGGAGTGTCTGAGTGGAGCGCGATAAAAATTAAAGTACTTGTTATTTACACCTTAATGTCATTTCCTTTTCCTTTTTTCAACTCCTCCAACGTTCAGGAAAGTCCCGTAAGTGGAACAGAAAATTAGATGCACATTACAGATTTTAATAGTCAATTAATGAACGGGCATCCACCAACAAAACCCACGTACATGTGCTTTTATCTTTATAATCTGGTGAGCAATCACACATCACAAAAGCTAGCATCAGAAATTAAATTGTCTCACGCTTATACCGTTTGCCGTCTCTCTGAGCTTTGGCATACATATTC
Organism: Gisinianus flammeolus; assembly: GCA_034699125.1. Taxonomy (NCBI): domain Eukaryota; kingdom Metazoa; phylum Arthropoda; class Collembola; order Symphypleona; family Katiannidae; genus Gisinianus; species Gisinianus flammeolus. Next base: position 63,281 of record JAIUND010000014.1, on the reverse strand, counting down.
CAATGTGTTTGTGTTTGTACATTTGATATACCGTGAACCTCATGATAAATATCTTGAACCGATTAACTTTAAGTTGCAAAGAATGTGTCGGTTCTGTACAAAATTCCGACCAACAACTGCACAACCGTAATTCATAGTACATAATACACGAATGGCAACTCAACCTGGACATATCGTGTAGAATTTCAAAAGTTTGTCATTTGAATTTTTGAATATTTAATACAAATAGTGGACCAGTCTAATGTAAGTGAAGTAATCCAAGTATAAAATTTATTGCAAGTGATAGGATAGATTCTGCATATGTGATTGCCTTTCCATACATACTGCACTGCATATAATATAATACGCACACCGTAGGTACTTTCGAGTATAGATAAATCTATGGATGAAAATCCATGTGAAAAATTCGTTGGTTTCTCTGTAATATCAGTATATATTTTACGAGTTGAGGTGATATGGGTTCCTCTTTTTCTCATGAATTTCTCGAGTTTACCCAGCACGTCAGTCATACTCAGTCGTCTGCAAATAATAAAAACTGGTTATATCAAGTAAAAAAAAACAATATTTTTTTCTCTGGTTACTCACTCAGCTACTCACCTCTAACCTCCGACCTGTTGTTTTGCCTCAACAATCATAAACACATGCAAACGTATACACTCCGCGGCTTCCTGTCTTATTCCTCCATTAAGTAACTGAATTTTTCGAGAGACTGAAAAGAGTCCCTGTATTTTACATAGGTATGCAGATATACGGTTCTGTTAGTTACATAATATCATAATTTTCAAATGTCAATTATTTGCCCCACAATACAATGACACATAACAATGTGTTAACGACGTAGCCTACTTATGTAGCAAAATTTTTCTATTTGCATGTATATACATATGATAATAATTGGAGAAGATAATACTAATGCTAACAACTTTTATAAAAGATCTTTTGGCAATATTAAATTGCACGGAAGTTTTCTCTGAGTGCCGACATGTTCGGTAATTTGTCCTTAGCCTTTAGTTAGAGCAGTGTGAGTAATAGACGACGGTGAAGAGAGTGCTGTGTGTATAAAGTATACGTATTATTACGTATACGTACTCTGGTCTACACTTTTCTTCTGATTCCTTATTATTCTTTTGCCTCGTTCATCTATCCAATTACACGGATATTAGAATACATTACACTCAAAGTATATTTTATTGTTAAAATGTGTATCATCATTCTACGGCCCTTCGCTTGAGTCAAATTACAACCAAGAAAATATGTATTGAATTATTGAGGACACATGTTGGTTATTGTAAGTGAGAGAATGTTTGCATGTGTGTGTGTGTGTGTGTGTGTGTGTGTGTGTGTGTGTGTGTGTGTGTGACTGTGTGACTGTGTGAGTGTATAAAGTAGGGATTTCTATGTACATACATTCCTCCGAACGTGTGTGTACTGTAACGATTATTTAAGAGGCATTTCGGTGCCAGGGGCAAATAACGTTAAGTTTACAATTATTACAATGGACACAGGAACAGGACAGAGGAGACGGGACCCGTTCGTCACTTCATCCTCAACTATATCTCCTCCGTCTAGATCTAAACCAGCTCTAGTAGTAGTTCTCAAGCCCCTTCCCTCTATAATTTCCTCTTTTGCGTCAAAAACCTATTCCTGCCTCATCATCATAACCTTGATTTGTTCCACCTCATTTTCTCTAAAAGATCCCATCCCCTATTAAATGCTCAGTGTCATCCTGGACCATTTTTCATCATCATAACAACGAGCGTCGTCCAAAAAAAATATCCTCTCCTTCAAATGCCATCATCCACTCACTCCAACTTTGTTGTTTTTCTCGTCACTCTTCTAACAATAATTGACTTTGTCATTAAATTAATCTTCTTTGTATTTCCCCTAAAGTCCTAACTAAAACAACAGAAAACAGAATTGATTGTACAGGAATGAAAATCAAAATTATTCTGACAGTTTAAAAAAGTGTGAGAAAGATCCTCAGATGAGGATTCAAGTAAAACAAGAGACCACCAAATGTATCGTATGTATTCATATTTTTATGGGCTGAAGGATTGGATTAGATTTTACGCATCTCTGGTAAACTCACTGAATGAAACCAAATCGGATTTCGAGAGTACTGGTGGGTGCAAACTGTTGACAAATAAATGTGTATATATAGGTAGGTTAAAAGATGAGAAAGAGAAAGAAAGAAAGAAAGAGAGAGAGATGTCCATGCATGTAACCATTTCCACAACCACATTCTCCACATCATTTTAAATCGTTCCTCTGCTTTGTTTTTGATTGCATTGAAGATTGTATAGGGAGACAAGTATAGAGTCACGACATAAGGAGTCATGTTTGCTTATGTATAATCTTGACAAACGTTGGAATGTATACGTATGGCAGCAGTGCAGCAGTATGCACTGCTTACGTACTCCTACTAGGTATGTATGTAGTTGGTAGACTGTAATGAAGGTGATTCTGTGTGTAAAATACACTTTTATGAAGTCCTTATCTAACGGAATGAAACGATGATCATGATGACGATGTTGAAAATAGGATGGGAAGTCAAATGACAGTCTCAAAATACACACAAACACAGAACCATGTAAAACTAAATGCTTCTTCACATCTTAATAATCCTCAAGATTTATTACCTTCTGCCGTATTCAAAACCTACTTTTGCATAATATAAAACACGGATCCCCCTCCTTTTCCAACTCTGAACATTTACTAAACTCACTGAATCTCCTGAATACTCAATACAAAAGTCTATTTCCCTCGTTCTTTCTCTCTCTCTCTCTCTATTGTTTCTCGGCTGACCATCTCTCCGGATAGTAAAAATAATACGACACCCATAATAAAACCGCATTAAATAAAGGAATTCCACATTAAGCACTGCACAACGAGTCGAGTTATTGCTTCTGATCTCAATCTGATTTAGCACCTGTTAGTTTTTTCCAAACTCCTATACATATATGCTTCCCCCTCCACGCCTCCCATCTTTTATTTATAGTCACACAAACAAATTTATTTTCCATGAATTCTCTCCCTACCTCTTTAACTCAATGGTTACACATTACATAAACATTAGACATTAGTTGACTTGACGGTAGTTGACTAAAGTGACGAGGCTTGAGGCTGAATGGAAATAATTAGTTAATTCAAAATCAAATTGGAAGCTCAACTTGACTTTTCACGCTTGTGCGTGTGTGTGTGTTTAATTAAATTCGTTCATCGGAAGACCCGAACAATACATTTAAATGGCTACAAAATATATTCACAAATACACACTATCAGAATTATTTGACTTTTGCCGTGTGGATGAGAATGAAATGTACACAGAGTTGAAATTCTTTATACAATTTTTTCTCCCTTTGCTTTTGCTATTCGTTCATCGTATGATTTGAAGAGTGAAGTTTTAAGATGTGGAAAATTGTTTGTTTTTTATTATATATTGTGCATTTGTATACGGCTCCCATGCATCATTCATTCCGTTGTTTTGTTAACAGGTGCACTCAGCTCTTCACAATTCCCAGTCTTCACGCTCTACGCACAGAAAGTTTGTTTGAGCGGCCATTGTGACCGAGCTTGGGACTACGAGAGAGTTCTGGACTTCAAACTCAAGTCGAAAACCAGTGATATTATCAAGAAACAGAGGAAAACCGGGAGCCGAACATCTTGTATGGAACTTTGTCTCTCCGAACGTGACTTTCAATGCAGGTCAGTACCTTCTCTCATTACACAATTTTAATCAAATAGTTTATTTTAATTGCCTCATTTTATTAGTCGACTCATAATAAATTCATCGGTGACGTTTTCACATATAGTGAGAGAGAATTTGAAGGAAAGAAGATGACACATGCACGCATCCATACACTTACACTGAGATAAAATAAATAGGTTGAGTAAAATAACATTCCGAGCTTTCAAGCTCATATAAACCAATCAAAATTTTATAACAGACGATAAAAAGATTTTTATCAATATCTAGAAAGACAGATAAGAACATGCACAATCATCTCGTTATGCATATAATTTATTTTACGCTTCGATTCATTTAACCACCACAACACTGAATAAAATTCAATACAGATATCTCATCAGATCACATCACATATATTATCAGAGTTTGGTGTTTTCTATCATGATAAATAACTTGAGTGGGTACTTAAAAAACTTTTCGTTTTTTTTCGCGGTATATCTCAGCACTTGCTCACACGTACCAAGATCAACACGGGTGTAAGAAAAAGATAAAACATTACCATTTTGAAATGAACGTTCAAAAATGAGAAAAAAAAAGGTTTCACCAGCGCCTACGTACAGTACGTACATAACTGCTTGTTTAAAGAATAAAAACCATACACATATCTCTTACATAAACTCTGTATAATCACTTTATGTACTTTGCTGTTCAAGTTAGAGCAAGTCGATAATCAATAATGACGAGCCAAATCTGGTTTCCACAAAGAGAGAGAGAGGGAGATGAGGCGAGAGATAGGGAGAGAGATAGACAGGATTTTATAATCTATATAGATAATTGTGTAATTGTATTCATCATTATCCTTTTAAGACAATATAAAACTATTATTATTGAGAGAGTTCAGCCAACTAACTAAAAATCTACTTTCACCCCAGTCGTTATTCATGAGATAATAATACCAGGCCAAAGGCTCGGCAGGAATTCAAACAAATGGTTTATCTCTGTCTGTCGAGTATATGTTCACAAAAAGAAGGAACTGACCCGAAGCAACCTTGACAAGTTGAAAAAAAATCTAGTGTAATCAATTTTTAAAGCCTTTGCACATTAAAATTGCGAGTAAATAGTTTTCAAACTTCCAAATATTGAATCTTCGGACTTTCCATTTACAATTTACTATTCAGTATTCACACTATTCACCTTTGTGAAACGCAACTAGACATCTCGTATGGACAGATACAGCCTGTAGGAAATTTCCATCAAGTTTCGTAAACTTGCGAACGGGATAAAAATACAAGGCTGTGGGCACATAAAACTCTGTAGGGAAATTGTACGTATACAGAGCTCATTCTTATCGTAGGCTTAGTTTGGGTACACACACACAAGTTTTGATCATGATCATATCAAGTGTGAGTTTACATTTTCCCCCATCAATTACATGAGACCACATCGAGGTAATTTTATTTTGTCTATATAGTGATTAATACAGCCGGATATTTCGACCACATGCTACGATACTATGATACGCTCACTATTCGAATCAAATGTGACATTGTGGAAAAACCTGAACCTGAACTATGGGCCAACATTTTCCCCATTAAGGTCCACTCGACTCTTTTTGCTGTTTGTCTCTTTGACTTTTCAAAGAATTTCATCTCATAAATATGAACAAGATTCAACCGAGCCTGACATTTCTGAACAAAGTCATCATCGTCACATACAACGCGATTTAAAGTTTATTTCTTTGATATGAAGGTGCAACCTGGAAAGTATTTATCGTTGTAGGTTTTAGTCAAAATGTAATTCATTACATGAAAAATTCACTCATGGCCCTAAGTAATAAATGAAGACCTCTCCTCGTCTACATATCTGCATACAGAATAAAACATTTGGCCCATAACTTTGAGTAAAATAGTCATCATTTGGTGCAAGCACCGTTTTTAAAATATACCAAAGTCACCATAAATGAAATACTCATGACTTGTATGTGTAAGCTCTTGTTCAAAATGTATTTTATATCTCCGCTCGCCTACAAATGCCTTTTTACTTTTTACACATACTCACTCCTATATGCACAGTGGAATATTATAATATATTCAATGAGCAGAGTAAATCAAAAACATGTTGGTTAGTATTTTTCTACTTTTGTCTAGTTTCAGTTTATAGAAAAAAAAGTCTATGGAGAAAAAGGAGGGTTAGGAAAAGGAATGGTCGGCATAGTACATGTTTAAAATTACGCTTAGTCATAGTCACCGTATTTTTCTTCATCTTCTTCTTTTTCGTCGTTGTCTTGCTTGTCGTTGTCGTCGTCGTCGTCGAATACGGCAAGAAAAGCAACAAGATCGAGAGCAGAACTCGTTTTGTGATTAGATTATGCCAAAATCTGAATAGGCGACAATGACGACGAACAATCCTGCTATTTCAAAAACCTTAAATGCATATTCATGCACAACCGTGCGTGGTGTACTTGAGCCATGTCAACCTGTACTTACATACATGAGATACACGGTAAATCTTTCATCTGAATGTCGACCAATATCTTTTACCACTATACAGTTTATGCATATATATAAACACACTCACTCACTCACTCACTCACTCACACACTCACACACTCACACACACTACAACGAAATTGTAGATAATAATCTAAGCTGGTATATAAAATACAAGGAAGTGAAGAAGGGAAGAAACGGAATAAATACATAGCATTACATTCAGTTTGAGGATTTTCTGTCATCAAAGAGATGATGACACCCTGTCTGTCATTCTATTAAAAAAACCTCTCGGACAATTCCTTTTCATCTTGTATCATATGCGAATTATTATAAACAACGGCTCTATAGAAGCACTTGTTTTTGTCATGTCTCATGGCCTTAACCTAGAGTTTGAGCTCTTTATTGCCCCTCACCTATTAAAACTCTTTTGATGAATATGCATAACTACACCTGTGTACATGCGTACTGCCATCCCTCCGTAATAATAACATAATAATACAAGGGAATTCAAATCTATTGTCTGTAAAAATTCACACCATCCATCCATTTAATGTATGTACACTTTTTCCAAGTATTCATATTATATGTGCCCAACTTCTGATTCTGATTGAAATAACGTGTTTTCACGTCATTAACTCTCCACAGTTAAATTAAAGTTTCTCTCGTTCAGCGGAGTCCATGGGAAAAATTACATATGTATATGAGATGATTAGTTAGTACTGTTACTGTTCACAATCACAATGATACATTGACTACATTACTACATGGAGAGGTAAATAGACTGATTCTAGTGAAACATCCTCACCAGGAAAGGTGAACACAGAACAAGACAAATGAATTCCAATGCTAAAATACCAACAAACTATTAACTCGGAGAAGTTCTAGACATGTATGATGGGAATTTGTTCATTCTCGTGGAGGTTCAAGTTCAAGCGCACTCTCATCCTTCGCATACTCACTTAACCAAAGGTTAAATGAACAAACCGAAAACTCTGTTAAAACAAAATATTAAATCAAACGTATAGTTGACTTTATGAAATTATTGAAATTCAAAACCAAAGCATGCGATAATCTGACCGCAACGATAATCATAATAATAATAATAACAAACAACAACAGGAGCAGCCTATGTATACTAAATAAGGATCAAATACATACAACCATACTAATCTCGTCCACTACCACTTATAATGCACTGAAAATGAATACTACTCCATAGAAAAAACTACTCATTTGTTAGAGACTAGTACTTGTCTTGTATGTTTATCGATTGATATTCACGCAAATACGTGACAATATTTTCTTATTTCATAAAGTAATAATTACTAGTACAGTTTTCACTCAATAAACTGGTCGAAACACACTCGACTAACAGGCTTGATCATAATTCATTTCCATAAGAAAACAGTAATAATAATGATAATCAGTATTATTAAGCATTACTATTTGACTATCTAGACAGACAAAACAGAGAGAGAAAAGGAAAAAACGTACCGGTTTTTCTACAAATCATCTGTATTGATTTGTACATTTCACTCCCAATTGGATTTGTTCTGCTAGTCTATCATAATATTACCATGCAAAATTAATGTTCATTCATAATAATGTTAAATGTCGACAGTCTACAGTCATTCGATTCAATTTCAAATACGCATCTGTACAGAGAAAGGAACAACTCTATGTCCAACTATAATAATACAAAATAGAAAGCATACACGGAGTGTATACGTAGCGGTATACACTTTGCTTTCACATATTAATAATTATACATACCGGCTTCAAAGTTATGTATCCAGATGAACATAAATCCTGATTTAACTATTACATTTGCTTTGCATACACTACACATGAATACAGTGATTAACTGATGAACATTTTGATGATCCTGCACAAAGACTAGTGCACAAAAAGCAAGAGCAGAGGGAACACGGGAAAGTAGTACCTACCACTAAATTACCTAGGTTAAAGCTCATTCGTAATCTCATATTACAAGATCATGAATCAGAGTCTACAAAGAGTAAAAAAAAACAATCCATCAGATTGGCGCCCACACCAAAGGCGAGTAATGAATTTTAATGCGAGTCAATTGTAATTTCAAGAGTACAACTAACTATCACAGAAAGTGTACACAGATTACAGATGACTTTCAGCTCTTACATGCATACAAATACATATACAAATTCACAACCAATGCGAAGTATGAGTGGAGAAAATTTGGTTTTATTCTATTGTTTATGCGATTCAACTGAAATCTCCAAGTTCTCCCATCATCTTCACACACACATCAGAAAAAACTATACTACATAAAAAACAGAGTGTCAGTGATGATTTTCATTGAGAATTATGACTTGCCGTATTAGCCTGAGCAATTTTACACAAAGTATGTAAATATCCCCCAAAAAAATTGTGTATAATAGGTTTTACATGTACACACTGGAATCCCGTATAAAATTATTGTTATTTTCTGGACTGCATTGATTGCTACTAGGCAATATGATTCGAGCTAGTTGAACATAAGAGTGGGAAATCAAGTATACGCAGTATACGCACAAACACTCACTCACTCACACTAGACTCATTCTCTTTCTGAAATATATCATAACATTATTAACGAAACAAAAGGATATTACACGAATTACGCCACTCCATTAGAAAACTAGCCAGTGGCAAAAAGGAAATACGAATAACATATATAAAAAAAACAAAAGGACGACGACGACAACAAAAAAATATGACGGCGCGGCAACACAAAAGTCAAAGGAACAGAAAACACACGACAAATTCCCATTCATACATGTATCCTCCCAGTCTAAATACTAAAAACTAAATGCATACTAAAGTCAGTTGAAACAGTTAATTTCCTTCAGGTTAAGGTCAAGGGGAAAAGCCGCATCCATGAACATAGCAGTTTACTCACACAAACACAAAGATAAGAATACATTTTTTTCTGTCTTTCTTCCTTGCGTACTGGCTATCCAATCTACACACACACACACACGTCACACACTATACTTGACCACTTTATTGGGATGAGCATATGGAAGCACATACATACACACACATACTACACACATTGGTAAAACTGCCGTCAGTAAATATACACGTAGGAGTGTTTATCTTGGAATCATCATCCTCACTAACCAGTCCATCCTTCAGCTTTTTTAGATAAACCAACTGCACTACATTGCATTTCATAATAAACACCAAACAAAACTCATGAAAATCATTATCAGATATGTGCATTTTTCATTCTACATACGGTACAATGGGAGATTATGCGATGTGGATTTAGAGAGAGAAAGAGGAAGAAAAAAATATTCAACTGGTTGATAACACACACACACACACACACACACACACACACACACACACACAAATAAAAATATTGTACATAAACAAGTGTAGAACATGGTAACTTTTGACTTTTTCTTTACGCAGGTATGTGTAATTTGAAATCTTTTCTGCGTTTATATCACCATAATAATGTTCACCCTGACGGTTATCACTTATTATGTATACTAATCAATGTACAATGTACTTTTACATTTATTCAACACTAAATAATTTCCTCAGGTGAATTATTAATATTTTATTACTTTTCAACTAGGAATTCCACTCTAAATTCTTCTTATATTTTATGCGAGATTTTGAGCCCTTCAAATTTCAAATGTATGCGTATACATTTCCAAAAGACAAAACAAATTTTGAATTAGAGACAGCGAAAAAAGTGTTTGTCTACTGGCCTTGCAGCAGTTGAATAAAAACGATTGACTTCAAGAATAATTCTGCTGGGTATTAAACACGCTGTCCTTTTATGCTTAAAACAAAATTAAAAAAATGTCATAATTATTTGGTAAATATGTAAGTAGCAGCAGCAGCAGTAGTAGTATGAAAGACCTTAAAATACAATTTGCATAATAATGACATGGTTGAAAACTATCTGTACACTCATATTTCTTAGCCTGTCCTAAGCGGATAAAGTAGCCAACTTGTAACTGTGAACATCTTAATTCTATCTATCAAGATTGTGAGCAGTGTACAAGCATAAAAACATGGCCTCGGAGGATTATCTCCCTCCATATTATTATAATGTGTACCCAGTACCTACTATTTGGTATTTAGATAAAATGAAGAGGTGCAATACAAATTGCATATTCCATATACTTTGGAGAAAATTTAATTTCTCAGCGCTGGCGAACATGATGATAGAGAGGTTTTATGTCCACGACTTAGCTTAGCCTTACACCATCATTACAGAACATTACCCATCACATTACCTATCAAGGAAATACATTTACTTTATACAATCTACAATAACAATGTCTGTTTCAAAACGGAATCAAATAGAGACATCTTCAAATCCTTTCCGTTTTTCACAGATTTACATTTTAATGGTCATTTCACGTCCGAGCTCAGGTCAAAACGTATACATACACTGTATAGAAATGAGTTGGGTATGCTGCTTCAAAAAACGGAACGTACCTATTTACATAATCATTATTCTGCCTATATTTTTTGTCGTTAGCTTTCTGGGGTGTCATACATTACAAAGGAAACTTTACTTTTTACTCATCATGTCAAGGGACTCAATCAGTATATTATTATAAATTCAACAACTATTGTAGAAATAACTACTACTAATGTCGTAGGGTATTCAATTCGACAAGTTTTGATACAGGAGTAGAAAGAAATGAGAAAATAAGGCGTGAAAACTCGATAATAAAATAAAGTACCACCAAATGGCCTAGAATCTTCATTATTGTCTCTCTTTTTTTTCATTCTTTCCTCTTGTTAAAACGAAATGAGGATTGCAGTACACTTAGCGGATATACGGAGTTATTGAGTAGTGTGAACTAATGTGAGATTGGTATATATGTGAACAGGACGGGAAATAAATGACGTCCACAGAAGAAGTATGTATGTAGTCAGAGTAGTAGGGATAATACATTGGGCACTTTGAGAATAAGAATTGTACGAGAGGTTAAGCTTATGACTCATTGTTCGAAAGAAGAAACGGAAGGGATTCAAACTAAATTTAGTTAATAATGTTTCGAGTAGAGGACCGAAGCTAATTGAATAACATGAATATACCGGTATTTATATAACATGAACGAGGACAGAACAGATGATTGCAGTTAGGTATTTAAAAACTCTGGCTTACAGTCTCTTTCTCTCACACACACTCACTTTGTAATATGAACTATATGACTATATGAATGACTCCATGGACTCTCTCTCTCTCTCTCGCACTATAGCTAACATGAGAGATTCTACTTCATTTACTGATCGTGACATATTGGCCAACCACGATCACGGAAACAGTCTAAAAGAGAAAAGACAAGTCGTGATCTCCTATTTGGTAACGATAACGATATTGATCCCATCCGCTAACTACATATTTATAATCCCGCTGGGTACAATTCTCCCTATTGTTCCATCCCTTCCATCTTGACGTACATACCAGATTCTTTTACTTCTCTAATGGCAATGGCATTAGTTTCTGTTTCTATACGTCCCTCACAAGTCTTATTAAAGATCAAGATCAAGAATTTACACCTTTTCCCCTCATTTTTACAAATAAATATTGTGCTGTGCAATTTAATCCTTCCATGGACTACACACATATTATTATGTACTATGGATTTACTTTGTATATATAGATACGCTTCAAATCAAGGGTACAAAGTCGTATTTTTTTATACATTTATACATGTATTTCAAAAATAATCCACAAATTATCGTTTGAATGTGATACAAGATTAAACTTTTAGACAAATTCATGTTCAGATAGGTATTTTCACGTATCAAATACAAATACATCTCCATTCAAACTGAAAATGACCAAAGGGAACGAGTCGAGTTTTTTTCTCTTCTAGCTAATCATCAGACAAAAAAATAGACAACAAAATGACTAAATTGGCAGACATTTTCACGAAACTAGAAACAATATATTAAATATTAATACCAAATATTAATCAACGTCTCTCTTTCTCTCTCTCTCTCTCGAACAAACAGATAAATACATACATAGGTACATGTAATTTTATGTAGTCCTCCTATGAACCTGACTACTGGTACACTATAAAACCATGGCATTTACTAATACAGATACGTATTGTATTCAAGTTCCTCTCAAGCGTTTTCCCTGAGAGTTCGTACAATTTTTTTATCGTACATGTACACAGAGTCAACAGTCCGTACAAAAAATTACTACTACGTCATAATTACTACTGGGTCCGTATAAAATACGGGCGTCACGCAATATAAACTCTCCTAGCAATGTCCATACAGCACACACACACACACACACGTCGACTCTCTGAGCAAGAATCTCTTCTTCCCCATAATACTCGTAATAATCATTAGGAAACACAGGAAAAAGAGAAAAGAAATTGCACCACATCTTCTTACATTTTCAAATCAAAAGATTATGTATTATACGTATATATTCATACGTATTCATATTAAAAAAGGAGTTTTTTTATCCTTGACGTGTATTTTTATCTTCAATGATCAAAAGTGTCTAAAAAAAGTGTTTAAAAAATTCTGCGAGTCAATATTAGGCTTTAAAAAAATGGGTCATTCCCTTTTGCTCCCTCACCAAAACGAAAGGAGAGAGCATTTACGAAGTCCAGGCGCAATAATAAAATAATTCTCTTCAGACATGCTTTCACTATATGTATTTACATTTACAATTGTATAACATCAAAAAAAAAACTTCTAGTTGAAGAATTAATGAGGATATTCACAGGATTCATAATATTTTTGAAATTTATAGAGAAAAATAAAGTTAATCCAAGCAAACCATCAAACATCAATTAAACGAGCTACATCTCCAGTCATATGGGTTTTTTTCATTCAAGGATGAAACTCGGTGCAATAAAACAATAAATAAAACTATCGTTCGACCGTAGACTTGAAAATGATAACATTGTACCATTTGAATTAAATAATGAAATCATAAAAATGTTTTTAAAAAACATATTCAAATGATAATCTAGACGAGAGGGTGGGAAAATATTTAGCACACGACTTGTCGTCCGAATAAACTATTATATTTAACGAATTCTGAAACACCAACACACTTTAAACAAATAGAAAAACACTATAAGGATTGTCACATCAATTATAATTTGTGCATTACCGAATTCATCCATGAGGTTATTCTAACATTGAGTGTGGAGTAAACAACACTGTATATATACATGCATTATACATGTATACATTGGGCCATTGACTCTGAAAATTGCCATCATCATGATAAGCCATGATTTGATTTATCCATGTAGAGGATTAATGTTAGTAAACATGACATATTTTAAAATTTTGTGTAGGCCAAGGCACATGGTTAATACTGATACGCATAAAAAATTCAACAATTACACCATAAATAGACAATGTAGACAAGACAAGATCCATCTTCAATAAATTATGAGTAATATGAGCCCGTATTTACACAACACAGCAGAATACACTAATTGTGCAATTTTAGGTTAAACTGTACTGGGCAAAGAGTCACGATAAATTTAAAATAGTAAATAGAAAGAAGGAGATACCGTAATTGATTGTACGCATACAAATACATGTAAATGTGTCGTTTTTTTGTAACTATGTATATATATATTGTGAATGGTAATTTAATCTCTCTTGTCTCCTCTTGTACTTCCATTTTAGGTCTGCAATGTTTAGCAAAGCTACCGGTGACTGTTACTTATCCGACATGGACCGTCTTTCAATGGGAACTTTGAATTCTCTCGAAGTGGATAATGGGACGGACTACATGGAATCCAACTGCATTAGCGACCCTACCAAGATGTGTGACTTTAAACCACTAGAAGGGAAAATCCTCAAGACTGTTGATGCCGTATTTCAAGATGTTGCTTCCGAGCCAGATTGCAAGTAAGTTTCATTTCACAGTACTCCATGTGTCCTGGTTGTGTGTGTGAATGTGAACAAAAATTTCAACCCTTTACAATTCCTCAATCTTAATTTTCTCATCTATCGCCGTACAGTACTTTTATCATTTGTAGAAAGAAGAAAAAAAAGATGCACGAGAAAAAAAAACTTCATTGTATAGAGGAATAGAAGATACATTTCATTTCTTATAATCCCATCTAATGTGAAATACAAACTCAGTCACATTCACATCAAACAATCGTAAAAAAAAAAAATCTTTTATTTTATTCTTCTCCTATAGAACTCGCGTACTTACAAAGATTTTTCTGCCTATCAGACTCTCAGAGTTTTTCTCCTGGATAATAGATACTCTCTCCATACACTATACAATTCATGTGCACTCATGTACATTTATTCAGTTGCTCATTTATTCTCCAAGCTAATATAATTGGTATTGAAGAAAAAAACAATTGAAATTTTTTTCCACCTGTAAATGGTCGGTTTTTAATGAATAATGCCATCACCTTTAGCAGTAGTAGTTTTTGAAACAATAACCTGAGCAATATAGCCAATGATTGAGTATACATACGCTCCCACTGCTATTTTACAAACGGAATATATATATATATATCTGTAAAAGAAAGAAAAACCATCTGAGGTAGACTTGTTCATCTAGTTTTTTTTTGTGAACGGAAACCTCAAGAACAGATTGAAATGTGTGTATTAAAGTATTTACCATTATGGCGCCTTTGATCTTGGATGGCTCACAATTGTAATGGCGAAACCTACACATAGACATCGTATATATTTGGTATAATACACGTACACACATTCATATTAGAGTTTTTATATTTCTTGTTATTCTATGGAGTCATTTTGTAAATGGTCAAATCCAAGTTCAAAAGTCAGACTAACATTTCGCATCATTACTACTCCAAATTTTCAATACATCATCTTTATACCAATAGCATCAACTATCCTTTCTTTCAATTGGTTTCCATTCATACAGTTACATATATTACAGTAGTTTTGTTATATTTCATTTCCACATTATCCTGTATCATTTCACCATTTGTCAGCAAGTGATTCAATTAAATAAGAGGGATTTACCATTGCAAAAGGATAATTAATTATGGCCTGCCTCGTCTATGTCAAAGAACTTCGAGGTTCCAGACGGACAATCGAAATGTAACAAAAATGCAATTTAGAATGGTTCTTCAAAATTTTTGTAAACCTTTGAATTTTACAGACAAACGAACATGTATGCTCACGGGAGAGAGAGAGAGAGAGAGAGAGAGAGTTTGTAGTATTTCCCATAGAGCATACACGGAATTATACAAGTATTATTATATTAAAATGCGGTAGGTCTTGAAGAGTTGCATGTGAGAGCGACAAAGTAATTTGCTACATTTTGATTACAATGCACACCCCTCCGCATACATATATACATAGTTATACATGCCTTCTACGTGTACAGCTTGAACGTCGACTCCACATATATTTGGCGTTTAAGTTTAAAGTCATGCAACTCAATACGAGTTCAATTCAATACAAAAATTTCCATTTCACCCTTAGTCTGCCATTACCTACTTCAACGTTTACATGTTCACCTCATGTTCTCTGCCTTCTTCAACTTGAATTTTTGTTTCGAATCAAAAATGTAAGGTAGAAAAATGTACAAAGTCAATTAATACATGTGATATCTCTGGAGAGTACAGATAATACTACATGGGATATGCGAACCAATACATGTCATAGACATGTGAAATGTGAACGCAATAAAATATTCTCATTCACACGAACACCACCAACGCAAATAATAAATGGTTGACTATATACTTTCTGACATAATCATGCCGCACCCCAAACCTATCATTTCATCATAATGTCTAATTCCTTATTCTACTAATTGTAGCATAGCATAGACCATATGGCAAATAAGCGTCAATTTCTCCCTTTCCTCACACAATCATAATTTTTCTCATTTTCCCGAGAAATATCTTGTTATCCTCCGCCTCCTCTCTCTCTCTCTCTCTCTCTTTATCTCTATAAATTTCTCAAAAAAGAATCTTCATTAATCATTTATATGTTGAAATAAAAAAAAACAGGAATCTCTGTCTGAACACGGCATTCCGTTGCCAATCTTACGATTACAACGCCACCGGAGCTCAAGTATGCCGACTTTCACATCACAGCTCTTTGACTCTGACGCAAATCCGTGACCCTTTCCTCGCTGTCCCTGGTGCAGTGACCAAAGAACTGTCAGCTTGTTACAATGTGAGTGTTGACTGCCGAGCTGGGGATATGATTGCCACTGTACGAACATCCAAAATCTTCCAAGGGAAATTGTATGCCAAAGGAG
Organism: Gisinianus flammeolus; assembly: GCA_034699125.1. Lineage (NCBI taxonomy): Eukaryota > Metazoa > Arthropoda > Collembola > Symphypleona > Katiannidae > Gisinianus > Gisinianus flammeolus. The sequence goes on along the minus strand of JAIUND010000014.1, from coordinate 46,843 downwards.
CTCCCAATAGTTGCTCAGTGGATGTTGACAACGCTTTGGAATTTGTTCTCCGACTCCCATACACTGACCTGGAATGTGGTGTTCAACGCGAATCTATGGGACGCTACTCAACTGAGGTAAGAACAACTATACATACTACTAAACCAGGTTACATGCTCATCTCTTGAATTTAATACATGCACCCAGGTCAGAATTTAGAAATCATATCATGTAAATTAAAATAATACTGTGCCTAATACCAGCCTCAATTCCCTTTTCTTGACTGGTTACTGTATACTGTATAGCATGCCTTACAGTATCAAATATGTACACACGGAAATAAAAAACGTCCAAGTAATGGAAATTTTTAATTAGGCACTAACACGCACTCAAATCCTTCCATATGCGATACATACATAAGGCGTTTTATTATTCTTTCTCAATTTTTTCATTTTATGACAGCTCATTATCCTTCGACTATTTTATACAATTAATAATTGAAACTGAATACGGATTGAAAAGGACTCGTATTGAAGAAAAGACATACATGAATGCTTTGTTTGTAACCATCTTCATTCTTCTATTCTTTAGTACTACAGTTATGAAAGGGAAGCTTGTAGGGAAATCTAAATATACTATATGTGCCAACAAACTATTTGATATTCGTCACATTTTCGAGTTGCTAAGATATCTAGAAATATTTGTAATGCCTTTAATAGTGTTTAGGTAATAAAAATATAAAATTCTATGTAAAATTTAGAATATCATGGAAATACAGGCATGTGTTGACTCGTTTATCTGCTCACACTAGATGAGAAAAATGAAAACACTGTAAGGCGTAAGGGCTCTGCTTTGTGCGATGAGTAGATTCATATATGTTCATTCATGATCACAGGACGGATTATAAAAAATTTCAAACCAAGAAAACGTCTACAAAGACAACTCAAGTACTCATTACGAAATTAGTCAAGTTTGTAAACAGAGTACAAATTTTTTTATATCACCTTTCAAGTTCTACACAGACCTGACATTAATTGTCATTATTACTTATGCATAAGCTTTTGAAGTTTGTGACAAGATCTTTGTTATCATAGATAGACAGGGACAGGCAGGACCTTGGTAAGAGAGAGAATAAGAAGAAAAAAAAAAACCTCGGTCGTATATGTGGGAACGTGTGTGAGTATATAAAGAGGGAGAGAGAAAGAACGCGATGAAACCCTAGCGCGTCAAGCATGTATTCATGCACAAACCTTCACTAATGTTGTGTACAACACACGGAGATGATTATCACGCTCTTGAATAATTATCTTCACAGTATGAACACCGAGTCATTCATCATCATACAGAATGATTCGCTCCCATCTCCCGAAACACGGAGAGAATGAATGTAAAGGTAATAAATAGAAGGCATGTGTTGAAATGAGATGATGATGAAGATTTTGATATTGTTTACGTCGGAAACGTAACGTATCTTGCACACAGACACTGCACATACACACACATACAACCACAGTAGTTGGTTATTATTATTATTATTATCATTGTTGCTGTTGTTGTTTATGCCTCAAATGAGCTTTTAATAACCTCCTCATTTAATTTCTCCATTGACTACACAGGTAATTCTTCAACATCATGACCAGATTGTCACAGCTTCCGACATGGGACTCTCTGTCGCCTGCCAATATGACCTGACCAACAAATCCGTATCTAATGAAGTTGATCTCGGTGTCGTTGGAGACTTGAAACATTCGATTGCTCAAGAAAGTATTGTAGACTCACCCAATGTCGCCATGCGAGTAACTGACCGACGAGGAGAAGCCACCGTTGCTGCTCAAGTAAGTGGCAAACATACACATAATAATAATAGTAATAAGTTGAAGAATAACAAGAGAATTTCGTTTGTAACTTGCACAGAAGCGTTATGAATATGGGATAATAATACTTTTATTGAATGGATAGGTTGGAGATCCCCTTTCCCTTCGATTTGACATCATGGACCCAAACAGTCCCTACGATATCTTTGTCCGGGAACTTGTAGCAATGGATGGTGTAGATGGGAGTGAAATTATGCTTTTGGATGGTGAGGGTTGTCCAACAGACCAAAGGATTATGGGTGCTTTGACTCGGGCTGTGGATCATGAGAAAGCTCTTGTGGCTCATTTTGATGCTTTCAAATTCCCTACTTCCGAGACAGTACAATTCCGAGCTTTAGTTACACCTTGCTTGCCCACTTGTCCACCTGTGATTTGCCCAGTCCAAGACGGAGCTGGTCTTCTCCAAGAAATTCCCTCCATGGGACGTAGAAAGAGACGTATGCTTAATACGACTGACGGTGGACCTTCTGACAATGATCTCGGAGATTTCAATTCAGGCTACAGACGTTGGAGACGTGACCTTTCGGACATAAAAAGTGACAGTTTACCAGCAGAAGAAATGCTTTTAGTTCGCTCCATTCACATTTCCGACAGATTTGGAGCAGACAAAAAACGAGACCGTAAACTTTTAGATGACACTTCATATGACAATAGTAATAGTAGACGAGCTCAACAAAACACTAATTCAAATACAAATGATTATGAAGACCATCAAATTGTGGAGAGGAGCGGAAGTTGTATAAACTTATCTACAGTGCTCGGAGCAGGAGCTGTCGTTGTAGGCATTCAAATTGCAATGCTTATCATCGGTGCTCTACTTTTCCTCAGACGAAGAGATAATAGCAAAAAGTTGCTTCCTCAGCAAGCATCACGACCCGCACCTCAACAGACTATTTTCGTCAAAAGGTACTGAACTCCGTCCCTGAGCAAACATCCTCTTTCAAAGAAGAAGAAAAATCAAAATGAACATCAACAATTCTCTCGGCCTTTACATAAAAAACATACCCACTTTATCTTCCACATATGTAGAACTACTTACGAATTCTCCCCAAGTACAAAAAACAGTGTAGTCGGAGGAGCAAAAGGAACTATTTATGTACCACAACATATATTACACTATGCTAAACGTATACATGCGAAAAAAAGATGAAGAAGAAGTACCAGCATAATATTAGTTGGTACAGACATCTTGTACTTGAATAGCAAATAAGTGGACAAAACTTGATTGTGAGGCCCAAAGAAATATATCTCTCTCTCTCTACATGTGTATAACTACGACTATAAAATAATATGAATAATAATGTGACTGTGATGATGGTAAGGACGGAATGGACAAACAAATAACATGAACAGCGTGACAAAGAAAGAAAACTACCTACATATAGTGATAAATAATCAGGACACATGTATGTAAAAAAATATACACAAAATAAGTATATTTTTTTATATATATTGTGTGTAACATAAAAAAAATATATATACGAGTATACGTTGTTACTTTTTGTTGTTTGGGACAGTACCTTTTTCGGTACTATTCAGTATTTTTAATGGTATCGACGACGGTGTGTTCCTTTACAAAACACGGTAGAGTATAGCATCACTTGAATTACTTTTGTACGCATTACAATGTTGGGGCCAAGAAACAAATCAAAAAAAAAGCCAATCTGACTGACTGACCATAATCATACATGAATATGTAGATATTTAGATAGATAGAGTATTAAATAATTTTAAGGATATATAATATTATTATTATCATGTACAGTAAGACTACGGAAAGAATTTTTCACTCTCTTACTTACATGATGATGATTATGATACATAATATATGATATAATAATATTTGGGATTTTTTTGGCTGTGGTATTCTCCCTATGGATCTCTCCTTTCCACATCGACAATTAATTTTTTGTACCAAGTTGAATGCTTGTAAAGCTTGTGTTTTGTGCATATGTGTGTACATAACCATTAGCCATATATATACTTACATAGTTGCATGTTTCTCTCTCCCACTCTACTACTTCCCAAGTTTAAAAACATGTACACGGTATGTGAGCTCTCTAGATGGGAAACAGATGGACAAAAGTAACGTTATCTTCTTTTTTTTGGTTATTATAGTTTTTCTCTACTCTATCTCTCTCTCTCAATACAAAATATGCCCAGACGGTGGTGGTGACGGGAAAGATGGTTTGGTTGACAATAGCTTTAGATATCTCTGTAAATACCTTTTATACAATGGTATATCTCTTTTTGTACAATTCATTCAAATATTACAACTAAGAAAAGTATTATTATTGTTATCTTGTAAGATTTCTCTTAGTCCCTAGCTTACTCGCAAAGAAACATCATTATTTATTTTACAGAAATTAAAACACATTTTTTGATAATTAACTAAAACCTTTTCAAACAAAGAAAACACATTCTCCACACCTACGAAAAAACCAGTATTTTATTCTGCACACACTCGAACCACAACTATTAACAAAAAAAAAACAAAAACATAAAAACACTACTCCCATACACACAAACACATAAGAAATGCTACTCAAACTGATTAAAATTGACACTGACATTACAATATATAATAACAATCGTAATCCTGAGAACTTTGGATGGGAACGGGAAAGGTATATAAAAAACGTCATAGAGATCTTCAAGATGACTTTGACACCCACCTACACTCACATTGTGAGTCTCACACATACACATACACACACATACTACACACACAAACACGCATGTACTATGCAAACTATACACATTCAGTCACACCACAAAATGAACCAGAAATCGATAATCGATAGTAGTAATACCCAATCTGAGGATCTGTGTGAAGAGTGCAATGGATAATATCTTTCTGGAGTATAATGACGACAGAGTAATGGAAGAAGAACAAGTGCGGTGAGCCTTACCTCACGCTTTTATTCCGCTCTTTATTCGATTGAAAAATGTTTCATCTTGAGCTATAGATTCCGGTTGAGAAGTTCTCGAGTGTCATCGACACTCCTTTTCACGTGGAGAAAAGCATTTGTATACACACAACACACAGAGAGGAACACATATACATATCCCCGCACACATGCATACACATTTTTTTGTTCTACAAAAATATGACTGTTCCTTTTATTTCTCATCGTCCGCAGTATATAACATCCACATTACGCAATGGAAATGTTATCTTCGGACAAGCCATATGGGCACACGTATAGATACTTACAAGAACGCACTTTACGCACAAACAGTACGGACACGAAACGCACATATCGTACAGACTTACAGACACACACTTACACTGACACTTGCAGGCTCTCAGGCATTCATCCATGAAATTGCCCAAATCGCTATAGACTTTCCTCCGTTTTTTTTTCCCATCTCACTATACACTAATAATAATAATAATAAAGTATACATGACTTACACAAACATATCAAACATCTTGAAACATATTTATTTACTATATATTATACTGTATTGAAAAGACTTTTTGAAATACTTCTTGTCATATTACAGGACAAGTAAGTGGACTATTGTTCCTACCTTAGATTTATGTTACGCTTACTCAAACTCTACAGCGTGTAATGATGTAGAGTTACAAAACTAAAACTGTGACTCTCGGACCATTTTGTGTATCAAACTATAAAACACCTTACTATTATATTTATTATTACTAAAGACTCTCCTACAAAGAGTACACGAAGAGCGCGTATACAGACAGCCACAAGTAAACTACTCGTATTCTTTTGTTTCTTTTACTTCTACAGCATATGTAGATACTATACAATTACTCACATGAATTGACAAAGGTACAGAACTATATAATTGACGAATATAGGAGTATACTATATTTTTCGTGGTTTATAGAGTATGTTTTTATTTATAATTAATTGGGTTTTTTTTCTATTCGAATTGTTTTAATTTCAATGGAATCAACAAAAAATGTCTATCAGGTATCTGGAGAAATTCTGGTCATGGAATCAGTAGTGGTAGTTGTAGCCTGTACAGAGAAACAACATAGTAAAATAGCTATTCAATTTCACCCAAAAAATAAAAGGGAGCGACGTGAGATTCAAGTAAATAATAGTAATCTAGACTCAGTGGGTATTATATACACAGGCAGTAGGCAGGTAGCTTTTCTATGCATGTTAGCTGACAATTCTGTGTTATATTTATTTATTTTACTAACTTACTTATAGTTAGCTAATAAAGATATGGTGATGAAAAAACACATTTACATAGTCGTGCTACCCCCAAAACATAATAGCTAAGCAAATATTGATATAGAGTATCCACACCACATGGATGGATGGTTGAATGAATGAATGGACTATAGTAAAAAAAAGTAGAAGATGGTCTACTAGCAGGTTGCATGGGTTAATTTATTGTGTTTGTTTTATGCGTGAGTATATCAAGGTAAACATACACGAAGATTTGATTTCATGTTATGTCAGCTTGACGTAGGCGTAGTAAGTACTAATCAATGTTTGAGCATGAGTAAGCGTGAATGTGTTTGTACTCTGTATTTATTAAACAAATGATGTATATGTTTTATAATTGATGACATTATATGTATATTAAATTATTGTAAACATTTTCTAGATAAAGACATTTATAGATATATATAATGTATAAGAATCAAGTACGACTACGAATCCAGGTACCTACCGTATTTATAAGTAATTAAACAAGTATAAAAATATAATGTAACATGATATATAAAAACCAACAACAGTTAGGAAAGCAGATGATCTGTGTTTGTATTTATATTAGTGTATTGATATACGTCCAATCCCAACCGAAACCAAAACAAAACCAAACTTAATAAATGTCTCATGCATAGTAGTACATAATGTAGAACTAATAATTACGTCATTGTGTTGTTATTAAATAAATAAATTATAATAAAAACTTTGTGTTAAAAAATAATACAATGAGTATTTGTCTCTACATATTATAATATAGAATGAATTGCAAGTTGAGATTGCAATTGAAGCCAAGAAATAAAGAATGGATAGGGAATAAGTACAATGTGTACATTATTATTATGATAGCATAAGGTGTCTTTAAGATCCATCGTCGCCTCTCGTCGTCAAAATTACCCAGTAATTCATAATCATTAAAAATTATCTACGACTCTCGAGTGTCTTCCAAAAGCAATTTACAATTTAAATCAAGCAAATACACACAAAACACCAAAGTACATGTGATCATGATTCGTATACACATCATTCATAACACAGCATTGAAGATATATCTGCAGAATACAGACGATTAAGATGAAAAAATTAGCTCCCGGTGTTTTTTTTTTTTGTTAATTTAATTTATGACTGGTCATTAATTAAATGTAATATATTTCCACACCCTGCCATTCAAACATTTTAATAATGTTCCTGTTGATATATTCATAATTTATTAATCAGAAGTGGACTCTTTGTGATAACTGATACTAATTCGTGTTAACTGTTAAAAATGATGGTGAATGTGCTTTATCTGATGTACCTATTCCATATACTCTAATCTATGTAAAGGAGCTACATTTCACAAACCTTGTTAAATTATTTTTATTATTTTGTTGATCACATATATTTATGTCAACTAATGTATATCAATACGAACTTCGTACTATACGAATCATGCTAATTGCTGGTTTTTGTTATCGCTGTTTTTATGATGTAGTAAAAACATGGAATTGACTAAAAGTCAATGACTATAATTTGTACCTAAATTATATTATATTACTTACAGGTGTTTTGTTTTGGATAAATTCACATTGTTGTAGACCGACAAAAATATTTCTTTTGAAAATAAAGAAAAAATGTTAAATATATAAATAAATACGTAATCGGGTTTCAGGTAGTTATTGATTTCCCGTCAAAAAACGGTTAAAAAATTATGAACATCAATATCATCCAAAAATCCGAATTCTAACATGAAGTTAAACATTAATGATGGGTAATGATGATTGCGGGTTTATAAACGGTTGTGATTAAAAGCTGGAATCTATACAAAAAACGTAAACGCTGTGTTTTACTTTATTTTAGTGCTTTGAAGCGATATATATAGACCTGGTTTTTAGTTATTCATGAGAAAACTATTTTTGATAGTTGAGACTGTGGGCTACATGATAATGCAATCAACTAGTACATTTTATATTCATGTGTACACTGTACAGGTACTGTCAGGTACACCTTGGACTTTAAGTTTCTTTGAAGCAAATCATTCAAATCACGAGTAATCCTTACAATTCACTTCGGCTTGGCACTCAATATTTTAAAAAAACTGCACAGAAGTAGAATGCAGTAGTTTGACACAAATTTCAAATGGACAAGAGGAGAATCGAGCATCCTTAGCATTGTTGTGATTACTGATTATCGAACTTTTAGTACAGTTAAGTAGTTATATACCAGAGGCAGATAACACGTTATATAATGCACAATATACAACGTATAGATCCTTCAACACAAATGACATACAGGTGAATTTTTTGCCTGACTCAGCACTCGACTTTATTTAGATATGACTTGTCCACAGAATTGTTTGTCTACCCATGCAGAGTATAATATCCATCGTCTTCTTTCATCCCTCTCATTTCCATTTCCTCGAGCAATTAAATAATTCTATACAACGGGTATGCATAATATACACATATATATGCTATGCTACACAAACAACTCAATAACAATAATAATATCATACACGCTCAATTAGCGAGAGGAAAAAAATACTGAATGCTTCCGTTTTCCATTCGGACATTGCATGCAGACAATAAATTAACTGTAGTCTACTAGTCTCCCTACTGTTGGTGTATATTAGTTCTATCCCAGTATTTTGTTTTATTTTCTCAGTTTTAATACTGCACATATAATTGTATGTTGTTCTTACTAGTCAAAACTCCTGAGAATATGTTATCGACAACTTTTATTATTCCCACTGACTAGTAATAAACATCTATAAAAATTTGGAATTCACTAATTTACATTAACTTGGATAATAACAGTGACATTATCATTCCACCGTGCAAATTTTCAAATGTTTATCTGACTCCATTTTTAGAATTTCATCCTACTGGCCATTGCAATTATGCTTAGGTATGTGAAAATGCACAATAAGATATAGGCTCGTGTTATATATGACAACAAAATAAGACTTTTTACAGACTGTAAAATCTCTAAAGGTTTTTCATTAGGCCAAGAAAAAAACTCCAGAAGAAACTTAACAGGTTGGCATTAGTACACCCATATACCTGTATTGAATACAGTGTATTCTATTTCAACGAAGTCTGTCTCAGACCAATCTTGGTTGATACATGTAAAAGGATACAATCAATAGGGAATTTTTCAAGTCAGCGAATGATGATGATGATTATGATGGGAATAGATCAGTCGACCACCTATAGTGCTTTACCATATCTTTATCGTGATGCATAGATTGTTGTCAGCAAAAAGAAAAAAATGTTGTTTGACTTTACATGTACGACGATAGATTTTTCCTCCTCCATTATCAACATATATATATACCTCCTACATTGAATATTTAAGTTCTCCTTAGAAATCCTGTCCATAATAATTCATTTACAACAAAATATTAACGATGCAGTAGTACTACACAAAGGCAGAGTAGTACTATATACACAACTGTCATTATGTATGACAGTTGTTGCGGATATAATGTACCATCGTGGTTCTAATTAAAACTGCAATTATACATTTTAGACTCATTAAATCCAAAATGTCAACTAATATGATAGTAATATGTATATTACTATCATATTAGTTGTCATTTTGGATACTACATGTAGTATATACGACGAGTAATGTCAGTAACTTCCTATACTATTCTCTGTACTATAAACTCTAATTAATCTTATCTTTCCCTTTCTTGGAATGGAATACAATGTGATGACAATAATAATCTATACGTAAGGCACACCATAGAATTCCCTGTTTTAAGAGTTATTAAAAAAGCTCAACGTTTTTTGTTTGTACAAACTTTATAATATTACACCAACAAGTAATTTTCCGTCACTTTTTGTTCACTGTAAAGTTATAGAAAAGTCCTGTAAAGCCTGAAATTGTAAGCCTTGGTGTGTATTAGTTGTTATTATTTATGATGATGTCAAATGTGTACATCGTCTCGGGAAAGTCATCTCAACATTGACGGAAAAAATTCTTAAATTCAAGCAGATAATCAGTCAGTTTCGGTCACAAAAGGAAAATATGGTGTAGAACGGGACATGTAATCATTTTCAAATCAACTTCTTCTCTCTCACAGTAGTTTCATCCCCAAAATAGTCAAACCTCTCATACATATTGAATGGATGTATATACATCTGTGCATGCATGTACTCAAGTATACATACACATATGAGCATGTCTATACGGTAAAATGAATTCCGCAAATCTCTCTCTCTCTCTCTGATTCCCTTAAAAAATAGGCGAACGACGGAAAACACTCCCAAGTTATGTCATATTTTTGGAACACAAAAGAAAAGGAAACTTTGGAGTGAAGGAAGTAAGTTTTCTTTTTGCATAATTTGCTTAATCTTCTATATCAAATTTCTTTCATTTTACCCAATTGTAAGATTACTAGTCCATAAAAAGTGTATACATAATACATATCTATCTACCTACACTCTCAAATATGTCCCGATTGTGATATAATGTCATCATATAAGTAAACTTATTGTTATTTGTATGAAGAGTACCGTATTTGTATTCAGATGTATCATGACTTTTATGATTCATAAGTCCCAGAAACTACATACATACTTCCACTACACTCCGCAAGTTTATATTAATTCAAAATTGTACATACCTATACTACCGACTACGGCATATCACAGCTTTACAATGTCACACATATTCTTTGATGTAACGGACTATTACAAACAGCAATACAAAATGGGATTGAACGTGCGGATGAAATGGAGACTGGTAAAAAAAAGTCAAGGAGAGAAAATACAAGTTCATGAATTAGCCGGTTTGCATTAAGATATAAAACATTGATAAATGATGGTTACTCTAACAATTCCAACATCCTTTAGATTAAATCAAGAAGCATGTCCATTAAGCCTACAGTCGCTATCTTTCTCCCTTTCAATTCACAGCCTTTCTCAGTCTTTTACACCAACTCAAGTTTTTTTCGCCTTCTCTGCACATGCAGAGAGACGAAGAGGATACACATATTACACATAAGAAAGAGTGAGCGGCTCATACAGAGTTAAATGATTACATTATACATTCTCAAACTACACACCACATTCCACACACCTACAGTAAAAAGACGAAGGAATAGAAAAAAATGAATATTGACTAAGATGTCACAACTGCCTATACCACGACATGACCATTTATGTTCATCGCTAAGAGAATACAAGGCTAATTGCTAGCAGTTCTTTAGTTTGTGAGTTAGTACGAAGCAAAGATAAATGTGTGAATTAGTGAAGGTGACACTATACAGTGGAAGATGTAAGTATGTAATATTCATTCTTTTGACTTTTCAAACACCAATGGATTTAATTCCCATTTTTTTTCCTGTCCGGCTCCTAAACTCCCTACTGTTTTTTCTCTTTCAAATAACTGGTTTTCGAATAACTGGAAAATGCCGATTAGGTAGTGGGCCGACCTGGACCTTGGTTCGCGTACAACTTATGACCACATTGTGTCACCACCACAGCTTTTACTCGTTTTACTCAACAAATCAAATCAAAATTAATGAAATACACAAGAGTTCGATCAAATCTGTACAGTGTACACCTTATAATATAAGGCTTATATTATACTTCGTGAAAAGTTATAAAACTTCCTATGTAAACGTATGCTTAAACATTGTTTGACGAGTGTCTGCTCGATCAAGCTGAAATCGTCCTTTTATGCCATACTTTCGGTAAAATGTAAATATGACACCAAATCCAGACATTGAAGCAAAAGATACATGAAGGCATGTTGTAAATATATTTAAAACACAAATATTGATGACATATGAAATTGTTTATTTGCTATGTATTATAGCATTTCAATGTAAACATAAAAATGGGCGATGAGGTGTAAAACAGTATTATGGGTATATATTATATATACTTATGCTTATTATTGCTTATTCATATTTCGACCGCCGCAGTTCAACATAATATATGAAACATCATAAAATATAGAGACATTTATTAAATGATAAACAATGGTACATGAGTACTTGAGAACCTGACCAGGGAGCGAGCAGAAGGTATCAAACTTCAACGCCAAAATACCGTATTCAATCAATGACACAATATATTTTCGAAATGATGAAGCGAGAAGGAAAATGAGAAAACTTGACAGATTTCATAAAAAAGACTTTCAAAAATTTCGCGCCAACAGCACAAATGTTTTTTTGAAAAGTGTTCCAAATCGTTTGAAACGAATTTTTAGCTTAAAATCGAGCTTTGACCTTACTTGACCCCTAAGTCCGTTCAAAATCAGGCAGAGTGATAGAATAAGGGGAGCTCGCTTCACTCACTCCCTAAAACATGGAAACAGAAAAAATAAACTTCTGCTTACCCGAAGACGATGGTCTTCAACAGTCCAAACCCGACAAGCAAAATCAGTCGAAGTTGCCAAAAGTAATGATCCCGCTGAATCAAAATCTATACTCAATACACTTCCATTGGATCCAGTGAGCATTCCTCGTAATTCCATTCCATTGGCTACACTTTCCCAAATTTTCACTTTTCGGTCCGTACCCCCTTAATCAAAGTAAATACAGACAAACGCTATAGAATAAAAAACAACTTCATAATAACCTAGAAATAAACATGACAAATTATTCATGATATACTATAGAACGTAACATTAAATGGATTCACTGGAACGTAATATTTCAACACGAATTATTGTGTATATTATCATACCAGTTGCAAAATGTCGACCGTTCGGACTCCATCTAATTTGTTTCAACAGAATTTGTTTATTTTGGGGTTTTTATTGATACTTAAATTCATTCCATAATTACTAATACTTAAAATATACCGAATTTGTATCATCATACACTAAAATTAACTGTGTATATTGTACCTGACAGAGTTTACTTCACTTTCATGGGCCTCCTATATAAGAATACAGAATACATAATTTGTGATCCCAGAGTCAATAATTATCTCTCCTTGTGGTTGTTACCGTACGTGAAAATTAATACACAACTTAAAATGATGTGTATCTATTCACTTACAAATTTATGAGCGGCTTGTTTCGGTGGTGTACAATGAATAGCAAGGGATGATAATAAAGTCACATCTTGAGTCGGTGCAATTGATGTAGCAAACGAACTACCAGGAAGTATCACAGTTTTTATTTCAGCAGCTGCCTCTTCTAATTCTTTTTGAACTTCTGCCCGTTTTTTCCTACAAAACCAAATAAAAGCTGTTAGTATACTGATAAAATCACTGGCAGTAGACTGGTAGGATTTTTTCATAAATGTATTTACATCATAAAATTTTCATTTTCTTGATTCATCACATCTGCATGATGTGCTTTAACATCAATGTATCTTTGAACCAATTCCTTATTTTCTAAAATTGTAGTTCGAAATTTGTCTTCTAATGAAGTGTATGCGAGATGTAAAGCTGCATGTTCATCACGTATTAATTCATTTGTAGCTTCCAATCTGTAAATATTTTGAATAGTGTTTATGAAAGGTACACGCTTTCAACAACAAGAAATTATTATCATAATTCGTAATGAAAAGAATGACATGATTAATTTCTTACTCGTGAATTTGGGAATTTAGAAACTTTTCTCTGTCTTCCAGGTCAGCACATTTTGCTACGAGTTCAGCACATTGTGCTTGTGAAGCTGTTAGTTCCGACTCTTTCTCTGTAAGTCTGGCTGATAAAGTTAACACCTGTGAAGCATTTTCTCCTCGTTTTCGATGAAGTTCCGTCAATTCTTCTTGTAAGGCTAATATCTGTATTGAAATTTCAACACGCAATCCCAGAATATTAGTCTTATGACACAAACTCAACAGCAATATATAGTGTAAAAATACGTAAATCCATATAAAAAGTATGTACCTTTTCTCTTTCGTCGGAATTATTCCCTCCACCAATACCCTTCTCCCCTCCAATAAATCCGCGTTCAACTTGCACACTAAGGCGTATGTTTTCAGCTTTGATGGCTGCCCAATTTTCGAAGAGACGTTCATGATGTTTAAACAGTTCAGTGAAACCTTTTTCCCGTTTATTTCTATCATGAAGCAAATGTAATACCTGTCCTCTAAATTCAGTGGACCAGTTATTACTCATCTTGGAATTTTCCCTGCTGAGTCCTGTCTTTTTGTGAATAGAATCTCGATCTGTCTATAAAAAAGATGAAAACGTTTAAGTTCAAAATGTAAACAAATGAAACAACTGTAGTACTTACACAAGAGTTATAAAAAAAATAACAAATAGTTCACCGGTCACATTCTTATCGTTGGATGTACAACCAAGCAGGAAAACGTAATTGACAAATATTGTTCCATTACCTTATTGTTGATGCTATAATAATATACTCAATTCCAAGGTTGACATGTGACTAAATTGTTGTAAAATTAGTGACAAAACGTTGAGTTTTCACTCTGTTGCAAATTGAGATTGTACAAAGCACAAAGTTTTTGGCAAGAAAATATTGTTTTGTGAACGGTTTGAAAACCTTCTCTTTCGTGGCTTTCGTCGTACAAGAAAACATGTGGTCTTGATGCATTGGAATGCGGAATATTTTGACACGAACTTTCAGAGTATACCTACTTACAGCTTCAGCAGAGTATGAGTATACTTTTCCGATTAACGGATTTTAATTTTGTACAATTACTTAAATAAAAGTATTTAGATAAGTATAAATGAAATTGAGAGTTGAGAGACTGTGCTCAATTTCAATGAATTGAGTATTTTGTTGAATAAAAATTATTTATTTACAATCATCTGCGCGTTAAATATGTGATATGGGAAATATCCTAGAAAGTGAAACGTCTTCCTCATCCGAAACAGATAAAGAAGATAATCCAGGTGTGTATATTTATGATCATTTGCTTGCTCATTTTATTCAGTTTTTGTGTATATTTGTTGTAAATAGATTTTTGCTTAAAACTACACGTTTTTTTTGGGTTTAGTTTGTAAACTAGATTTTTGTCTTTTGTGTACATTTACCAACATATATCGCATCGTTTCATTATTAATTTTTTGGTTTTTCTTTGCGAAAGGTGAAGCTCAAACTGAAGCTATGGAACATGAAAAAGAATTCGTTAAAAGGGGGTCGGGTAAGATTTCAATATATCATAATCTTTGCGGCACGTCTCTCTTTACTTGTATCATAAATCATAAATGTCATCTCCATATTGAGTGTGTACCGTATTACATGTATACGTGTCTTTTCAGGTCAAATTGAAGGAGTAGTACCATCTTTACTTGATTTTACAATTACTGGTGCGGAAATCAATGATCCGAGATTAAATAGCACATTCAATGGGCAGACACCTTTACAGAAACCCTTAGAAGATGTGAAATGGTGCTCGAAACTTCCAGTCAAAACAATGGTCTCGACTGAAAAGGAATCACCAAAACAGCTTCCACCGCGGGAAAAATTAATCTGTAATAACCTCATTTTTTCTTACTTTTTCTTTATGTGTTTTATGTTTACATATATACTTGAATTTTACTTGATATTGTTTAAAGTAAGTATTGATCTGTGCGACCTTATTTGAGTGTAAAGCATGACTAATTGATTTCAAATTTTATTTTGATTGACAGATATGAAACCGGCGAAGTCCTTAGCTGAAAATAGCAATAATAATAATACGTTCAGTAAAATTGTGTCTAATTCAAGCAAACAAAAGTATACTTACAATTTTTTACCTTCGATTAAATTGGCCTTTGGCTTTTTGGTCTTTTCAATCTAATCATTTTAAAATGTCCATGTTTTTTTTATATCTATAGGGAACCAAAATTCGTCGCCTACGAGCCTTATCCTGGTAAGCTACCTTATCAGACATTAATCTTAATCTTCTTGGTCTGGTAGTAATTACATTAATTCTTTTGCTGGTGGTTCAGGTGCTACACGATCGATGACAGAAAATTCAACAAAATTACATTCCAGAAAACCATCTTGTGGCTCATCAACTTCGGTAGCTAGTACTTCATCTGCTCATTCAAATACGATAAATATGACACCAGTAACAACAGTAGGAAAAAGTAAAAAAGCAGAAAACTTAATAACAGGGAATTTGAATATAATAAACCAAACGACATCCCCATCCACGCCATCATCATCAGCCCACAGTAATAATTATAATAATAACAATAATAATTTCGACATGGAGCTCCATGGACACTCTCTGCTCTTGTTGAAAGAGAGGCTAAAAATTCATGAAAAGGATATACATGAATTACAAGTGGAAAATACTAAGCTAAAGAAACTCTTGGTGGATTCATTATCCGGATTTGGGACAACAACGAGTACGGACATGTCACAAACGCAGCATACATCCAAATGTCAATTGGAAGCAACAGACTGTAGTTCCATGTCCGAGTCTGTCGATAATCTCACGGACTTGGTCGAAGTTTGGCGTTCCAAATTTCTCTCTACATGTGTCCTTGTTGAGCAGTTGACAAAACAAAATCAAGATACGGAAAAAAGTGTGTCGGTAGCAGCGGAGCTCTTCCGGGAAATGAAACAGAGTTCAGATGTAATTTTAACTCCGCTATTTTTCGATAAAATTAACTCGTGGTTACAAAAAAATTCATCTCATGTTCATCATCGTGGTGATACACTGGCAAATGGGGGGACCAGCCATGATAGTTATTATGCTATGGAAGATTCGATTGATTCAACTCTCAGTTGACGAATTTGTTCAGTGGTGTGTGTACACTATCACAATATAAAGTTGTACGATGATCGGCGAGTTTATTTATTAATTTTAATATTTACATAAAAATCCTAACTGTTATTATAAATAGAATATACTTGTTTCATATTTTTGATGTGTACGTATTCATGATAATAATATAAAAGGAAAAAATAATAACAATTATATAAAAAAAATAAATGAACATTATGGAAACGGGATATGACAATGAATAGGTACTTTACTTATGATTGACATTTAACACGTTCCATTTTATCAAGTTTAAATCATGCATCGTATAGCACTTATTATTATTTAGGGAACCTTAAACTTTTACTCTTGACGTATGCTTACAGATAACTTTTCAAAAAAATTTAAGTGATGTACAATGAGACTTGTGTGAGACGATGATGGAATTTTCTATTGAGCTGTTTAAGATTGAATCAAAATTTATGGATATAACCTTGTAAACTTCCAAGTACTTATTATACAGCGAGTTTCTATTATACACGAAAAAGATGGTTAAGAAAATGTCTCATAATGTACTTGCTCTGTTTTTCACATGTGGCGAAAGTTATACACACACCGACCAAGTAAATATGTATAGATGCGATTCAGTAGCAGCACTATAAAGAAATGTCTACAAAATTATAACATGGAAACGGACACTGGGAATGTCATTAGTACGAATAATAAACATTCTGAGAGATCATGATTGTGCATATAATAATAATGGCATAATAGTACACACCACTAAAAATGAATCTCATCAGAGCTTGGTAGCTTAGAGTTAAGTAGTTAAGGCATATATATACTTAAAACGGATAGAGTGTATAGAATTATTATAACTTTTCACAGAAAAACATATAATTTTCGGGGGATTTTTTTTTTGAACATTTTACATAATAATTTCAAGGAAACGTTTAAACCTGATATATTATTATATATTTACTTATGTGTTCTAACGTGTATTACAGTTCACGCAGTAAGATCGATAGTTAGAGTTTTCAACTCGCAGGCTTCTCTCCTGGAAATTCGGGTGTATGTAGCAAGTAAGAGGGATGTATAATATTATGTATATCCATATTATGCATGATACTCGACAAGTCCTGTACATATGTAGTGTTTTATATTACATTGAGGGAGGATACCAGACACACATATAGATATAAAATAAAAGGAGTAAAAAAAGGTGGAAATATAAAAGACAAATCAATTTTAAAAGACATTACATTTTATGTTGGGGAAAAGTGTTTCATCTGTAAACAAAAGCTCAATTCATACAAATTAACAATTCGTTCACAGAGGAATAAAATAATACCACAGGGCGGACCCGACCTAAGGTAAAGACACCGAAAAAACCGAATCATAATAATAATAATAAAAGTTTTCGCACGCGTTTAAGTCGGTCTATTGGTATTTTGTGGACTAATAATCTTCTTCTTGTTAATAGTCGTTTATCTTTCATTTTCATTTGTCAAGTTGTGAACAACATAATTATATTGTTGTTGCTTATTTATACCCAACCTATCCGGTGAGTATAACTATGGACTTTGATTTTCATATTACTACTTTCACACGATTATTACTTAAGTACTTTTGTCATTTTACTTAAATATATTTAAATTATATAATATAATGATGCGTGTACACAACAATTATATAACTTTATTTATCTGCCCCGATTCCGTCAGTTATATACACCATTTACTTTTTTATTAGAGAATACATCATCAGCTATATATATTATATTAGTAATCACATTTATGAAAAGATTGTTGTTGTTGTTTTATTTTTCGTTTCTCAATACATTATTGCAGAAGTATACCCGTGTCAAGAACAAGTGTTGAGGACATGTGGATTATCCAGCGCAATCATTTTGTATTACAACTTGTAATTTACAAGATTTGAAAAGAATTTTATCGAACAAGTGAATGTTTAGAAATAGTCAACAGTATAATACAACTCTACAGAGACATGTTGGTCATCCGAAAAAATATCAATAAAAACCTTGGCACAGTCATCAACAAAATAAATACGATTATGTGAAGTAGTTTTTCAAATAACTGAAGTTGACAACATGAAACCGTAAATTCAAGACAATTTGTCAATTTGTAGTCATATATACAATTGTTTAAACACAGAAACTTTCAATATATATGTTTGTGGTGTGAATGTGTTATTGAAAGTGCTTTTAACACTAAACTTTTTCGTAAAGTATAAACAAAGTATATATATTTAGGAAAAGTATACGTATCTTGAAATCTAATTCAATGTAGTGGCATGTGTTATATATCTCCTATATACCCAGCTGTTCAAGCAATCAACATTTCCAAACGTCAGACGAGCAGATTCAGACTAAAAATGAAAATAAACATGGAACTAAGAATATCTGACCTGGATGTTATTTAATAGGAAGCTATACTATCACTGTCAAACTTTGAACATTTTCTTCTTTTGGTGTCTCTAGCTCTATACTACAACAAAAATAAATACAATAAAATTCTTTCTGCTGGTTCAGTCAGACTAATAGATGGGCCAATTTATCCAATCCAAAACTATTATCAACATAATCTCTCCTGAGCTTAAAACAGAAATTGTTGCAAATTCCAATCTTGTAATTGTCAAGATTTCACCACCCCATACCTCCACACAAATCACGGCCTCTTCTTATTGGAGTTGTGGGACTCTGAAAAATTGGATTGAACTTTGCTCCATATGAACATTAAATACTTGAGCGTTTGTCATTCTATTAAAAATTAAGTTTATTTTCCTTGGAAAGTATATGAGCCATGATTATAATTCTACAAAGCTTTAAAAAACAAAGTGCTAACCGTTTAAGTAGTCTACAGTAGATGCTACAATAGCATTTGTTATGACACTTGTGTAAAATAAAATCCTTCATCTATAAATTGTGTTCAACAACAACCATCCGGTTTGCCCGTCGAAAGTAATAAAGAAGAAATTCACAACACAATCATGGCAATGACTGATGATGACGTCTTGGATTTTGATTCTGCCTACGCATTAGCAGAGGTCATCGGAAAGTAAGGGATAACATGTCTTTATAATAAAACATTACCACTTGCTAATTTAAACAGTAATATTATTAAACGGATTGCTGTAATTTGTGTGCTGAAATTCATTTACTCAGGGGACCGTACAGTGTCGTTCGACGTTGTATACATCGACAGACCGGGTGTCAATTCGCAGGTGAGTTCTTTGTTTAAACAAATAAATGAACTACTCCATATATTAATGATGCGTGTGTAATTGAATGTTAAAAATATAATATAATATAATATATTGTAAAAATATTCTGTTACAGTCAAAATAGTGGATGTCGCTCGATTCACGTCAAGTCCTGGCTTCAGCCAAGATGACCTAAAGAGGGAAGCGACTACCTGCCATATGCTCAAGCATCCTCACATTGTTGAACTCCTCGAAACCTATAGTTCCGATGGCCTATTGTACATGGTTTTCGAATTGTAAGTATTTAGATACACTGGAGAGTTTGTGACTTGTATGATTTCCCAAACGAGTATTTTCATGTGTTGCTAAAATACGGGCATGATTTTTATGTCTTAAAATAAATCAATTAGGATTCCTCAGGCAAAATTATATGACCTACTAAATAAATACAGCATCCTCTACTAAAATTAATATATAATCTTTGTTTCAGTATGGATGGAATGGACTTGTGTTTCGAGATTGCTTCAAGAGTAAACGCTGGTTTTGCGTACAGCGAAGCCGTGTCTAGTCATTACATGAGACAAGTACTAGAGGCCATCAGGTATTGTCACGAAAATGATATCATTCATCGTGACATCAAACCCCATTGTGTCCTGTTGGCCAGTAAAGAAAATTCAGCTCCAGTCAAACTTGGAGGGTTTGGATTGGCGATACAACTGCGTAAAAAAACAATTTACTACATACATATTTTATATTTTATATTTTACATGATGATATGTAAGTATGCTTATACAGACTTTAATTAAATTGAATTGAATTTATTTAATTATTAATATATTTCAGAGCCTAGTAAACAGAAAATTAAAACTGGACGTGTGGGTACTCCTCACTTCATGTCGCCGGAAGTTGTCAATCGAGAACCTTATGGGTAATAAAAACTAATCCTTATATTTTAACACCATATACAATTTGTAGCATTCATATATATATGGAATATGTTCGATCGAAAATCAAACCGTGTTATAACGGGATCGGGATAAGGACTAATATGATGGGGTTTTTTCAGCAAACCCGCGGATATCTGGAGTACTGGTGTACTATTGCATCTTCTACTAAGTGGAACACTGCCTTTCATTGGAACCAAAGAACGACTATATAATCGAATTTTGGAAGCACAAATCGACCTGGAAACTCCACTTTGGGAGGCTAATATTGGGACAGATGCCAAAGATCTTCTTCGTAAAATGTTGACACGCGACCAGGACAAGAGAATTACCATTCATGAAGTTTTGTCCCACCCGTGGTTAAAAGTGAGTGTCCTCTAGAACTCTAAAATGCAATATTTTTATGCTCGACTGAACAAACAATTTGTGATTAATGATATCAGTAGTGTATTGATGCGCACTTGTAGTGCCTTTATCATGTTTGTTTTTAATATATTTATCTAATTTATGAAGGATCGGGAGAAATGTCCACGAAACCATTTATACGACGTTGTGCAAAATCTCAGGGCTTTCAACGCCCGAAGGTATGAATCCCATAGTAAATTTATAATCCAGTATTTTACGTTATTACCAAAGCTTGTATTATTTGAACAAGAATTTGAATGTTTGGAATGATTAAGAGAGAGGCGGGCAAGTAAGGGCTTGTGGAATAGATAAAAAATAAAAAAAGTATTAAAATTGAAGATTCTTGAGGCTGGTTGGTGGGTATATATATATATCATTCCCATTCATGTGCCGTATCAAGTGTATGATTCAATTTTAATGAATGACTTAATTCCATTCTCAACTCGTCCTCCTATTGATTATTCCAGACTCTTGTTCAAATCCGTCATTGACAATTCAGCTGAAAGTTTTGATTTTCGTTATTTAGAAAGCTCAAAGGTGCCATTCTCAGTGCAGTTTCCTCGCCGCATTGGAACACAGTCTGTGCTGAACCTTATGATGCTGCTGGCACCGACCAATATACTGCTAATGGTAAGGCTAACGAAAAAGGTAGATAATATCCCATGACACAATTTCGTGGAATTGAACTTATATATTATGTACATAGAACGATCGCGTTTTTTCTTGTTTCCGTACCAATATTACAGCAAGTACTGAAACGGCATTAAAACTCTGGAATCTCCCAGCACAATTTTACAATTCTTTTGATTCCAAGGAACATTTTTCCAACGTCAACTGACAATTTCATAAATGAACATGTACTCAATCTTGCCTTTCTTTTTCTGTGTGAATTACACAGATTTGTTCTATACCTCACTCACTCACTCACAGTGAGTACGCAGGCATAAAAGTATTAAAAATCTGTTTTTATGCTGGTAACTCTGGTTTCAACTGAATGTGATTGTATAGACAGATATTTGTATCGTCTACTGGGATGAAAGATGATAAAATTGAGAGTATCCTCTGTGGTCCATATAAAATGTACACTCATGGACGCACTTGAATGTTGTTTCGATCCAGAGTGTATTTGATAAATCCCACAGTCAGTCAGGACATGGTCCGTCGTCTTTCTCCGCATAGCATTTTTTTTCAAGGCCTCAGTGCATTGGTCGTTTTTTTATTTTGTATTCAATGGATTACATGTAACTCCTGTAACTACTTTCTCTAGTATACATAAATGGATTCCCCTGTAGGAATTGTTTTTCGTACAATTACATTTTCCAAGTATTTACCTGTAATTTTTTAGTACGTTCATTTTAGAAATATCCATACATGTATGTTTTTTTTAATTAATTTATTTGATTTTAATGGAGGACGTGCTTTTGATTTTTGTATGATTACAGCGGTTTCCCTGATACTAGACAGTCTGGAAGATATGCAATTATTAATAACTCCTTACAACGCCCAATTACCTCCTGGAATTTTAAATGATTCTAAACTTTCATCCATCCTTGCTATTTTTGACATGATCTCAACGAATAATATGTCGTCGTGCGGGAGGATTCCTCTACCGGACGCCATGGACACGTGTCGAGATGTTCTGGACATTGTACTAGACTCACTAGAAACGAGAGAAACTTCTGACGCAGCGCTCACTCAATTGGAACAACTCCGTTTTCTTCTGTCACAGCCACATTTTCAGGTCAGTTCGATTACAATTCATGTCATTGTTGGCTATCCATGTTTAAGAGAAAACCGTCTTTCCGTCCTACATACATGCATACACGTGGTGTTGGTATAGCATAGCATGCTCAGCTCTATTATTTATCCATCTACATTCTAGAGTCTTCCCTTTTCTACAATACATGTGCGGAAAGTAAATTCCTCTATACATGTACTCATATGTATATGTATCGGTAGTCTGTAAGATTGTACAATACATACATAGACCGCATAGGAAATTTTGTAAGAAAGCTGGATACTTTCATGATTTCATTTCCCATACAGCCATACATATTTATAGAGGATACTCCACATCCACACACACGTTGTGTATTACAAGACAGTTTGTCGACGTTACACGCATAGAGTTGAGTAGGTAGATATTATCTTTTCGTTCACTGCTCCCTTCCTTAAAATCCGTTTTAATTCCCTTTCAGTCCATCACCAGTGACGAAAATCAATGAAAGGAAACGCAGCCCATAACAATATTTTCAAATCGCGAAGCATTTATGTAAACACATCTATAGGATGGTCTAGCTGAAAGTAAACAGAAAATGTGCAAACAATTTTTTAGTCGTAGAAAATGTCGTAGTTTCAACATTTTTGCTATGTTTATTGGATAGATAATTGTGGAGAACAACTGTATTGGGGATTCAAAAGTACATTAGTGTTTTTTGTTTTGAATTCTATTGCAAGGCTTTTCCATCAAATAAATTTCACGATCGCATGCCTGTAATTCGTGAAATTTGTGAAAGTGGAGACATAATATCAAATTTCCCGAATACGTACAGAAACTTTATCAGTTTTCTCTGTGAAGTTGGAAGCTTTTGAGCTTGTTTTTAAAACTCGATGGTACGAAGGCCATCAATTTTTCCAGCTCGGAATTTTACGGCCGATCGGCTAGAATGACATCATGTGAGAAAATCGGAGTGTAACAGCTAGGAAAATCGAAATAGAATACGAGTATGAGAAGAGTATAGTATGGGGTGACTTGGCTGAGTCAAATAGTACCTCAGGCGTGTAGCATATGGAGAAACGAGAGAAGCGCAACACCGGAGTGGTCCATACAACTACAACTATTATTACCATGTATATACAGCTTTGATACATATGTATCTAAATAAGTACACGACATTCGTATGTAAGATACAACATGTGAGTGTATGCACACATGACACTGATATGACCAAGCTTTTTGCACTATTCCATTCCGTCTGAATGTGGAAAGCTAGAAGAAGAAGAAGAAGAAGAAAACGAAGAGTGAGATGGAGGATGCCAATATAACGTAGAGTGAAGTTGGAGTGAAAGTTGGGGTTGTTTGTATGCATACAAATAAACATACATTTCAACTTATAGCATTTCAACTTGTATGATAGAAATGATGATGATACGATGGGAATTGGAATAGTCCCGTTACTATCTATCGCTCTTCTGTACAGATATTCTTGCTCTGAGTTGGCGCTTTGCTATCAAGACTACTACTAAAAACCATCGACAAGTCTTAACTTAACTTAATGGACGTACTACAGGATCTGTAGTAGTGCAGATTCAGATTCTATGCGATCATCAAGGCGTTTGGGTGTGGGTACTCGACTTTCTTTGGTTAAATTGAAATAATTCGAATGTATATTCACATTTTGTTATTTAATTAATGTCCTCCTCCTCTCTCATCCCGAGTCTACTTCACATTCATTCTCTCTATCTATACACTATGAAAACTGTATATTGTGATGCACAATATAGAATTTCAGTCCAAGAAAAGAACTACAATGAAGTAATAAACTCTCAAGTCAAAAAATGAAGGTTTGTATCTGTACATTCGGTCCTGGGAAAGTAATTCTAATTCAATAAGTTGTTTTAAAAATACTATTATTACGTAGCGACATAATACGGAGTGGAGAGAATCCTTTTGGCATTGACTTGTTTGTGTGTCGTATTCTCGTATTTAGTTTTGCTGTTATTGTATTGCTTAAGAGCAATGCAATATTATTGTTTTCCTCAAGACTTCTTTGCGTAACTGGGTTGAACGCTGAAATATTTTGTATTTTGGATATACCTATGGATATACACCATATTACACATGTACATGTGTATATGATTGGAAACATAGAGAGAAAGGAGAGAGAGGATAGCAATGGAATTTTTCGGGGAAAAAGGATGGACCATGCGTGGAAGCTGGTGGAAGCTAGACGGATGTACCGATTCGTTATTGAATCACTTGTGCTTGCCTGAGCTTTGCTCGCACATTCGTTCCCCAGTCGCTTAAACATACGCTTTTCCTCAAATATTCTTATTGGCATTGCGATTACTAAATTCTCTCTCATCAGCGTCTTTGTTTTTTGTTATCACAATTAGTTTTTCCCCCCAATTAAGTAAACAGAAAAGAAACTATCTTTGGGACGATCGAGGATAAATATTTTCCGAATAATACTTCTCCCTCGTCTTGATTCCGTTCATCATTAGTTCTCAAGTATAATCATACGCCGCCACACTGTCAACTCAATAAATAGTGTCGATATATATATAGGATTCTCTTTGCTTCTCTCACCTCTAGTTTTACGAGTTTGTATATTCCGAAAACTGTGTCAATACAAAGTAAATTATTAGTGATTTCCGTGTGTTTTTTGTGTATGGAGTGTGTACGAGTTTGTCTGTGAATTTTAACAAGTCGGATGGTTTTTTTTTCGTATATAAATTATATGTACGTAGATTTCCACACATTTTTCGGGAATCGAAAGATTTTACACAGCGGCGACTTGAGTGTGAAGAGTGACGTCCATTTTATACTTAATTCAAAAAAAAAAGAGTAGAAAAGAATAACATTTGATTTTAAAAGGAACGGATTCCTGGTTTTTTTCCGACAACGTTTTTATTTTTTCAATGAAATCTTAAAACTGAAAACTGGAACTCGTATTGTGTGGGCGATGACTCGTTTTTTCATTGGTCGTTGAACATTGAACCATGATTTTTATTCGGTTTCTTTCTCAATATACTCAACACCACAATGTAGATAAAATTCAAAAATCCAATTTTGTTTTGTCCTGTTTTTTATATACACACACACGAAATGATCCAACGGAAGCACACACGGAAAATCCTTCCATATATTAAGCTTCAAAGAGCCAGAACGAGAACAAGTTGAATATATATATATGTATATATATATTGTGCAATATCTCTTGTTTCGATATTCTCAAGAAGATATACATAGAAAATGACGACGTACAGATATTTACGCTCCTCAAACCATTTCCATGAATATCCTGACTTTGTTGGCTGCCTGAATCGAATTCAAAATGCAATTTGTACTGAAGCAAATATTGAAGTGAAGTTGAATTTATTTGCGGCTTTGGTAGGAGGGCCATGTTGTGATTTAAGCTAACAATACTTGTATTCACATTGTCCTCATTCCGTAATAACTGAGGAATTAAACCTTGCCAAGATGTAATAACAGTCAGAAGCTGTCCGTCTACAACTATAATTATATATATATATAATATACACCTGCATATCTATGATTCACCTTTTCCGACTTGGAATTCCCAACCTCAATGAAATAATCTTGTTGAAGAGTGAAATATTGTTATTATCTTCATATAATAATTTTCTTTTGTTTATAAAATAATCTAAAATCAAATTCAAATCAATAAGAGTTAGTTTCTACAATGATGTACACCATCATTGACGGTGCTAAAAGAGTGGTGAAATCAGAGATGAGCCATTGAAAGAAAAAGGAAATAATTATTGTAAACGACGACGAGGACGACTCGTCTTCATTGAAAACGTGTGTATATATAATGTAATAAATCCAAAGTATTTGACGAGTGGAACAGCATGATGAACATCAGAAGTGATTTTTATAGACAGACCAAGTTGTTGGGATTGAAAGGAGAAGGCTACAGCTCTGTCTACGAGTTCCCTTTGGTGTACAAGTTCCAATCCAAGCCCTTGTAGAATATATAAAAAATATAAAAAGAAAAGAAAAGAAAAAGAAAGAAAGAAGAAAGTTTCTCGCACTCTTTTCCTCACTCACAAAGATTTCATTTTGACGGCGTTGTGGGTGCTGAAATTGATCCGGATTTTAAATGGAGTACCCTGCTCCTTTTTATCACCCAGAGTATTTGGATTACGTCCCCCCGCCTTGTCCTATCCACAATCCTATGCCCAATGGTTACTTACCGCAGCACCAACACCAACATCAACAACAAGTTCAAGTGCAGGTCCATCAACATCAGAAACATCATCATCAGCACCATCATCCTCACCACCACCATCATCCACATCAACATCACCATCAACACCAGGCAATCCCACTAAATCACTATCACTCTGTTATATCACGTTTTTATTTTTATTTCAGCATTATACTGATTTTTATGTCAAGTAAAATCTAATAAATTATAATGGTATGTATGAGGTAAGGGAAACATTTAACTTATGGGGCTTATGGGCTCATTGAGCACATTTTGACAGCATCAAGATGGTTATGTTTGCCTCAAGAGAAAGTGACCTTATCTTAATTCAATTTAAAATACCATATAAGTGACGAGATTGTTACCAATAGAGAGAAGAGTACACAGGATAGAATAGAAGAGACATAGAAAGAGAGAGAGAGAGAGAAGTAAGAGAGTGTGTGCGAAAAAGAACGAAAGAAAGGAAAGGAGTGAAAAAGAAAGAAATGTACACATGGGCAGGCAGGAGATGAGGAAACAGCAGGGGCAGCAAGGAAAAACCAGCGAAAAACTTGGATTCTTTCCCGATTTGTCAGACTTTTACTCATAGGAGCTGAGGATGAAATGTAATATAATGAAATGACAAAGCGATTACTTCCACTCGGTCTCAATTCCGACTTGAGTCTTATATATATTTTGATGTTTTTGTCTGGGAGAGTTATCCGGTTGCATTGAATTGCATAGGTTGCGCATTGCGATACGGACTTGATGTGAGAGTAACATGGAGCCACGTATTCATTCTTCCAATCTTCCATCGCTTCTCGGA
This sequence comes from Gisinianus flammeolus, assembly GCA_034699125.1. Classification (NCBI taxonomy): domain Eukaryota; kingdom Metazoa; phylum Arthropoda; class Collembola; order Symphypleona; family Katiannidae; genus Gisinianus; species Gisinianus flammeolus. The sequence goes on along the minus strand of JAIUND010000014.1, from coordinate 18,843 downwards.
TTCTTCAAAATGTTGTACATGTACAAAAGTTGTAGTCGTCGTCGCTTTTAAAATGAAATGGGAATAGGCTTCTCGAATTCTTCTTCTTACTTTTCTCCTTCGTCTTCGTCTTTGTTTTAATGTTCTGCAGAATTGATACTCAGAAATAGATATTCGAATCTTGTTTCGCCAATGCGGTTTTGACTTTGACTTGACTCGACTCGACTTGCATGCATGTAAGACATCATAATATGCAGGAACCACTTGAGCGTCTTGAGCACTCGGGTTCTCTCTCACGCAAAAAAAACCAAACGAGACGGAGAGAAAAGAAAGTCTAAAGGAGGTAACTTGAGCTTTTAGTTCAAAATTTAGCTCCACATGGTTAAGTTAGAGTTTGTATATATATTATTATATACTCAAGTATCCGTGTATATTGTATTCATATACATACACGACGCAGAGAAGAAAGTTTAGCTATGGAAAAATTTATAGTTTGGAGTAATTACAGACGCAGTCAAACTTGGCCTGTAACTAAACAGTTGATAATTTCTTGGGCGTAAAATATTGTGGAAAGAGAGAGAGAGAGAGATCGTCTCAAAATGAAATGAATGGTAGATATATTATACTCGGACTCTAATCTTTGTGTCTGCAGTCAGTATACATTTGTGTCTAAAATATAGCCTCTTACATTTTCACTGCATACAATGGTATGTGAATTCTTTGTCGATTCGGCATACCGTTGACTAATGGTATCAAATATCCCATTGTTGTTCCATTATGCGTCTCCCCCCAATCGAATGTGTCAGTCCATTCGATTTTTGTTACCAGAGCAATTTCCATTTTGGTCTCCATTTCCTATAGTAAATGTAGATTCAAGAATTTTGCAAGACTTTGCGGGAACTTTTTTTTTTTTATCATAAACAGGATTTTTCCTACCAGATTTTCAAATGAATGACTTCTAGCAGTAACATACGCATAAAAACATATACATTGGAGCGTTGAGGCAGGAAGGTTTTTTTATCTTTTGAAATGATGTATTTTTGTTATTATAAAAAGTGCGGCTGGAAAGTAGGAAGTTGTTGTACATTGTGTAACCTTGAGGGAATTTTACATAGTTTGGTGTTATGGTACAAGTATTTCTATAACGTGTTTTGATTTATTATTCGAGCACATTGATAATAACACATTCAATGTTTCAGACTCCATGACGCGTTTAATATATTTGCCTACTCATTCATAGGAGTTATTAAGTCATCGAAATGTGTGGTCGACTGAAAGAAAGAGTAATAGAAGAAGACTAGGATTTATTTTTCCCCTTATATTATTTAGAAATGTTCAAGTATTGATCTGGAGTGTCATGAATGAGAAAAGATGGTGGTTGAACAAAAATATTGGCGAGACTTGAACTGAAATGTTTGTGTGTGGTGTGTGTGTGAAGAAAGGAAATAATATTTTTTGAAGACGAAGGAAGAAGTATAGTTGGTAGAAAGGGGATTACTAACAGACAGGGACGATCCTGTGTAAAGTGGAGAGATCCTTCTCCTGTCAAATACGATTTTGATTAGAAAAGCATGAATGATTTCCTGCATGTAGGTACATGCATCCTACATATGTCTGACTGCCCATATGGATATTCTGTTGAGTTGAAACGGAAGGATGTGTTCTTCAAGTATACAGTCAAATTCAAGCGGATTTTGTATTAAATAATAATAATGGCTGGGTACAACCGAACAGGATCGTTATAACAAGTTTGACTTCATAGTTATTTGTGATGGTGGACTGTAGATACTATAACAATGGGAGGGTATGTAATGTGTTCATGGATTTGATGATGTTGGTGTCAGAGACATTAGTTGAGAAGACAAACAAGTTACTTAGTTGACTTTCTTTGTGTTCTTTCTTCTCTGCCACGTCGCTTTCACTCTCTTGGTTAATCATTACGACATGCATCTTTCTTAACAAGTTCTTTTAATATTATCATTAAGCTGGAGAGGTTGAAAGAAAGTCAAATGTTGTGACTGGAGACTCCGAGTTGTGCACGGACCAATTCCATAAAATGTTCGGTTCCCTGGATTTTTCCTTTGTACATTTGGTAGTAATCTCCGTGCATAATATACGTGTGTTGGAGATTAGATGTCAAGTTTAATGGACGTAAGGAGAAGAGGAAGTATGATTATAGTGTGCTCACCGAGTTGTCGTAATGCACGGCTCATTGTTGGACTCGTTCAGCGGGACTGAACACGAGACTGTGGAACTAAAAAGCTTAGCTCGCCGCGCTCTGCATAAAATCAAAGGAAGTACAATGGAGGAATAGAGAGAGAGAGAGAGAGAGAGAGAGAGAGCGAGGGAGGGAGAGAGAGAAATGTAATGTAAAAGAGCAGGAGAAGGAGTAACATCGGGTGAGAGGTCCTAGCTTTTAACATTTCCCATGTACCTTTTGGGTTAGGTATATTCGTTTCGCTTCCAAAGTTTGTCGTCTATATAGAGCAGGAGGAGTACGGGGAAATAAGTTTCAGCCCCTTCACCAGAGTAAAGTAAGATGAAAATGTAGAGTCGAGGATTCTCAATGACATGATGGCTCGGTAAAGTGGGTCGGAACGGAAACTCCGACGATCCGACGACTAAGAAATAGGTTAGATTCCGTGAGACAGATGTGTTTCAAGGGATCCCACTTACTTTCCACTACCAGTCCTCTGATTCCCCTTCCTCTCGTCCATCCAAACATATTATTTCCTATTACACGGAATTTCCAAGGCTTCCTTTCATTCCCTTCAAAGTAAAGTGAAAGTAAAATCTTGTGCTTTTTTTCCATGTCTCAAAGTCTTTGTACGAGAATCAGTCTGAGCATAAATGACCCAGAGAAATTCGTGAATAGCCACCAATAGTGCATGTATGAATAAGTATGTACTATCTTCTGTGTATTATCATCCCGTACAGCTTAGTTAGGATGGTGATGACGACGACGACTCCGTCTGTCCGTCCGTTTAGTGCACTTTTTCCTATTCATCGTTTAAATTAATTGCAGTCTCTGTCTGTCCTCCTTACTCGCTTCATCTGGAACTATTCTCTCATAATAAGTTGAAAAGATAGAATTAATCAAGAACAACTATTTGAAAACTTTATTTTCATTGTTTTGTTTTCCCCGCTTTGTGATCTAAATGATTGTGATTGCATAACGGAATAATGTTGATATGATGTAGGGTTGTAATTTCAGCCGCCACTGTTCTCCTATTAAATTCCTATATCATCATCGTATGATTGCAGAAAGAAAGTCTTTGTAGTTGGAGTATCCTTGTCATTTGCTACATGGTATATATATATTTGAGTAAGAAAATACGGAGAGGGCTAAGGTGTTTGCATACAAGGAGAAAAATAGATGAAATTAATCGGATTCTCATAACATCATCTGCATGTGTTCCATATATACGTATAAATAGGCAGGTTGAAGGCTCGACTTTTCTACATGTACAATTTAGACGTGGATATTCAATGAATTAGTTCATTTTCCCAGCAAATAGAAAATAGAATGTCTGCTTTCTGGTGCTTTCCAAAATCCGTTGTAATACTTTTGCATTTTCCTCTCGGAAGCAGAGGTGAAGCTTTTGTGCGGGTGGATGAGAAATACATGGGCGGAGGAGTCTATCTCTGCTTGCTGTCTCTCTCTGTCTCTCATTCTCACCATTCCATTCCGAAAATGTATGCAATAGATTCGGTATGCTAAAGGATCAATGGTTTCTATGGCGCTCTTTCTCTCTCTCTTTCTCTCTCCCTCTCTCTGACTGTATTATCTTATAAATACTATGTAGCTACAGCACATAACATGGAGTCGGAATCCTGAGAGTAAGGAGAGATGTACGTTGAGTATGTAGTGTATCAGTGTAGGGAATGGGTACAGGGCTCGAGTTTATTATCATATAACGAGTGTAGTAGGTGCGGTTTCTTTTCGTATAATACATACATCAAAATGATATAAAGCTCGACTTGAGTTCCTATCACCAATACCACCTGTCTTTGGGTATCTGTGGTTAACATTTGTCCTCATGCTTTTGCTCCACTGATTCCTCACTATAAATTTCCTCTGTCTCGAATATAATTTAAGCTGCCCTCGTGGTTTTTCATATCCCATACTTGTCCTTGTCCCACTCCACTCATTTTAAATGAATGAAATAGGACACACAGATTAAATAATAAATGTATTGTACAATACAATGCAATGTGCAAATCTTTATTTGTTTTGCAATAATTATTAGTTGTGTCATGTGTGTGTTTGTGTGCGTATTCGGAATACGCATACGCCGTCCTATATTTGATGTCGTTTGGTAATTTTGGTAACATTTGCTGTACGTTCCTATGGACATCCTAAAACTCGAGTGGATCTTCTTTTCTCATCCTTTCTCTTTCTCTCTCTCTCTCTCTCTCGTATAATATGCGATGGAGAGTGGAGAGTCATACTTTACCTCGCTAGAATAGCAAGGCCGTATTTTGTGAGTCAAATAGGACACATTTGGTATGGATGTACGTGGGACATAAAGAAGCTTATGTATTTTGTAGCTGTGACCACACAAAGTGTCGTCTCTTCTTGGTCTGTATTCAAGACAAATGTCGGAAATGGAAAATTGGACGGATAGAGGGAAAAAATCCTTTGGGAATTTAACTGGACAGCTTTGTATTCTAGTGCATTTATTCTGTCTGAAATAGCAGACTGGGTTATCCTGTCCACCAAGTGCGACTTCCAACCATTTAAATTTCTTAGCCAAACGTCTTTATGTGCTTATTATTGACATTGACACAGGCTGATTCAGAGCAGATGGCCTCACAAGGTTTTTTTTTTTAATGAAATATAGAAATTGAATTCCCAGGTAAAATTTGAATGTGGAATTGAATTGAGATATGATAAATAAAGTCGGGGAAATTCTACCATCAACTTTCGCAAAGGCTTTCCTATGTTAAACTGTGTTTTTTTTTCTATTCATTCATATCCATGGAAACCCGTATGTTTTTGTACGCTTTTGTTTCTTTTGACTTGTAAAACTTGGAGGATGTGTAGAATGTGTCCAATTTTACAGCATACGAGTTTTGTGATGACGATGATACGAACAGACGAGAGCTGGATGGTGAATTTGAATATGTGTGCTGTTTGAGTAATTTTGGTTAAATTCATTTCCAATTTCTAAATGGATACTTCATAGAAATAATCATAGGGAGGAAAGTATAACAGATTAGTTCTCTTATCTTATATGTTATTATACATATATGTTCATAGGAGGGGGTAACAACTTTTTAGATTATTCATGTTGAAAATTCGTATTTGAGCTCGTAATTTAGTTTCTGGATTCATGTGGGATATAGTTGCGCAAGTTTCTTCTTGTGATCTCTCATGTGAACTTTGTAATGATAATACTCGGATAAATTGTACACTTTTTTTATGGACAAATGAAATGAGTGAAAGTTCTTGTATGGAAACATTTTTTATGGAGCGAGATAAATAGAAATGGAGAGAGAGAGAAAATGAAAGGAGGGAAGCAAAAGGAGAAAGAATGAACGAACGAACGAACGAGTGAAAGGTATAAAAGAAGAAAGGAAGGACAAACGAACGAAGAGAAAGAAAGGAAGAAAGAAAATAGATTAAAAGAGAGAAATTATTGTGCATGTTGCAAGTATGATGTGGGGATTTTAAAAGGATGTGAATTAAATTCATGTATGTAGTTCTGGAAGAATGAATGAAAAATGAATGTTTTTTGTGTTTGGGGGAGAGAAGAAGAAAGGGATAATAGAACAAAGTGATAATAGAATTAGTCAAGATGGTGATTGGGTAAAGCGTTAATGAAGCGGATGAGGATTCATTATAAATGTGGTGTTGGGGGGTTCGTTGCGTTTGAGAGTATACACTCCATAGTTTGGCATAGAACTGCGAGAAATTGACGGAGCATTTGTGTTCATGTCAAATAAATAGGGAATAGGATTTTGGCGGTAGTGTGTTCGTTCGGGAGACCTGTGATTTTTGAGGATGTAGTTGCATTAGTGGTGGTCGATATCATAAAGATTGGCGATAAGGATCGGAAGAAATGGGATCGAGTACAGAAGGAGAATGATGATTAGAAATGCAAAGAGTGTAAGAGCATTTATCTCTGATTATACAGAGACCACGGGCCTATGTTTGGAAGAATGGCAGGTGGATACGGCCATTTATTCTCTGGTGGAATGGACGTAGGGGATATTCTCTCTTTCTCTTTCTCTCTCTCTCTCTCTCTCTCCCTCTCCCTCTTCTGTTCTTCTGTTTGCGTGTGTATAGGTATATGGACTGGGGCACACAATAAGGCTACTTCATGGGGATGAGTGTAGAAAGAGAGGGAAAAAAGCTCGTTTTGGTTAGTTGTCGGTGAGTGTGTATGCCTGCTAATGTGTGTGTGGTGTGTGAAGCAATTGGTGAGGAAACTCTTACATACTTACATTCTCCCTTGTTCAGCACAGAAAACTCACACACACACACACACACTTTCTCTCTCTCTCTCTCTCTCTCTCTCTCTCTCTCTCTCTCTCTCTCTCCCTCTCACACACACACAACTCCATGTAGTCAAGGGATAGCGAGGGCGAACGCAACGCATGCGGGAGGGAAATGCATACGAGATACCCCGGTTTTCACGAGCCCTTTCTTTCTTGGTTGAAGCTGTGATCGATACCTAGAGAAGTCATGCGGGTGGCTGGTTCAGCCTCCGAAGGCCGTCTCTATGGCGATCCATCCGATCCGTCTGTTCTTCTTCTTGCTTTTTGCATCCTTTCCTTTTGAATCCTACATTCGTTCTCTGTGTATGTGTGTGTGTGCATGTATATTTGCACCAAGTAGCAAGAGTTTATACTGGGAAAATGTATACACAGGGACCTGGCTATGTCTACATTTCCAAGTATGGCAAATATTGTGTAGCTCTCACTTATGTATATAGATAAATTATAACCAACTCTCTCTCTCCTTGTTCTGGCTCCACACCGGTCCATGCCAATACTATCCGATATGCATATTAATACTCTCCTACTCGAATGCATATCAAGAGTTAAGTCCATTGCACATTATTGGAACAACTTCGACCTCTCTCTCCTTTCTCTCCTCGCCTTCCTTGCTTTTTCTAGATAGAATATCTTCTTTCTTATTGTAGTTTATGACGGCGGCCGCCGCCACACACTACCTTTTCCACTTGCACCAAAAAAAAGTATAAACTCTATGACCATCGATCCATTGAATGGAATCCCATTCCATTGCTTTCCAATTTCAGATGAAAACATGGAAAAGAATGTGTGTTAGAGAGAGAGAGAGAGAGAGAGAGAGACTATGTGTATATATACTGGCCTCACTTTGGGATTCTATTTCTCTCTAGCTGGTTACTTCGTGTCTCAGTTCTTTGTGTGTTATAACACATCTAAAGCGTTACACAAGCGGAAGTTGGTTTTGTTACGAAATTCTTCAATTTTTTTATATTATGGTCTGGTTTTTGTTCACCTACTCGACCTTTTTTGGCGATATTATTATTATTATTATTAGTTTGGACTAGAAATAAGATGTTCCCAGTGACACGATATTGTTTCACGGGATAAGGAGAGGCGACGACAGAAATGATCCTTTATGTATGGATATTCATTATTCAGCTCTCCCTTAAAATTTAATCTTTATTTTCATCGACGTAATGCAAATAAGCAGCTTTATGGGGGACATTTATTATTTATAAATTTGATCAAAGCAAAGCACATTCCTTTTTCTTCTTCCTCCTCCCCCACATCTCTCTCTTTCTCTCTTTCTCTCTTCCTCTTATTCTGCCATTAATCACATTGTTTAAATTTTTCATCGATTCGCATTCAGTTTGCACAAGCATTGCGAGTCGCAATAAGTCATATTTTATATGAATTATATGTATGTGCAGGCTGTCCAGTAGTTTTCCAATTTTCTTTATTATTTTATATCCCTGGTTAGTGTCCATTTGGTTTTTTAGGTTTTTAGCGGGTATTCTATCGTACTTACACAGATTTCCATGTCGTTTTTCTTTTTGTATGGGAAGAATTTTGCAAACATTTGTACGTTTTTTTGGAGGGTGCGCGTGTACTATTGTGTCATAGCTATGCTCTCACTCCTTCTGCTTTCCCCTACCTTTTACACACAGTCTAAAAAGACAAGTTGTATTGGGAATATTATTTTTTGTTGGGATTAAATGCGGGCCATGCCACTAGGTACTTGGATATTCTGGTGTGTGTGTTCGTTACTAACTTTTTGATAAATCTAAGAAGAAGAAAAGGAAGAAAAAGAATGAAACTTGGTTTAAGCAAAGTTTCCCATGATTTTTGTCGTGATGCAGTGGTAGTTGGAAGTAGAAAAAAAAAACTTTTGAATTTACTTGGGATGACTACGTGTGTGTGTGTGTGTGTGTGTGTGTGTGTGTGTTTCAAAACATCCAGAAAATTATCAGACTGTGTAGGGATATATAGTGTACGAGGGATATACATGATAATATGCAGTGGGTATGTTTAAATTATATCGAGGGCAGATTGTGACTACATGTGGAAGAGTAGGAGAAGTGCATACATGTACACATGTATACCATTTTCAAATTCCTATGCTTCTCGTCAACATCTTTTCACAGTACAAATCTCTTTTATAGTCAAACGAACGGAAAAGAAAGGAGGAGAAGAAGAGAAGAAGAGAAGAAGAAAAGGGAAAGGAGAATAGAGCAAAATGCAAGTTCCTCTAAGGCTGGTTTCTTTCCGTATTGCATGTCATCCATTAGAAGCACATAACTTTCTTTTTATATCAAATTTTAATAAATCATATGCATAACATGGCATGGTCGGTCTGCCTAATGCTTTGCTTCAAATCTCACATTTCTCTCGTGCTCACTCTGTTAAGCGCATACTTTTGGTCGCATTATTATAGCCATCGTGTTATTTTTCCAGAAAAGTGATTTGTATAATGAAAAAAGAAACTGGTAGAAATGGGATTTGCCTTTCGTTTGCTTGGTAAATTGGAATAGTAGAAAGATCATTCGATTGCCAAAACCGTGCCAAAGTCAAAGCTTTTTCCAGCTCTCTCTCTCTCTCTCTCTCTCTCTCTCTCTCTCTCTCTCTCTCTCTCTCTCTCTCTCTCGCTCTCTCTCTCTCTCTCTCTCTCTCCCCATGTTGGAGAGTTTTTGAGAGAGAAAGAGAGCGAGGGAGAGAAGTCCTCTTGAAGTCTAATCTGAAATTCTGATTATTTCCTCATTCTTCCTCGTCGTATAACCTGGAAAGGGAGAGAGAGATTGGGTGAGTGAGTGAGTGATACTACCGATAGATAGGGAGAGAAAGCTCTCGCATAAAATGTGAGAAAAAACATTAGAGTAGAATGTATGCAAACATAGAGAAAGAGAGGGAGAGAGAGATGTCTGGTCTGGGTAGAGCTGGAACTGAGTACGTTGTAAGGTGTATAGTGGATGGTTGGGAGAGGTACAAGAGAAAAAAAGGAGGACTTGGTGCATAATGTATATTGTTGAGTTGTCGAGTGGAGTGAAGAGCGAAGAGAACCGGCCGTTCTCTTCAACTCTCAACTATGAGTGAAATGGAAAACGGGTAATTTCAACGAAAATGAGGAACCATTTGAATGGAGTACATACGAAGAGGCAAAAGACACGCGATGAATCGAGGCGGAGCAATGAAGCTGTTTGTTAATGTTACGTATTCTCTTTCTACTTTCCATTTCTCTCTACATCTCTCTCTCTCCCTCTCTCTCCATCTGTCTTGTTTTCTCTCTGCCTCTCCCTCTACTCTATTTTCATCGGAATAATCTGAACAATAAGTTGAAATTCAATTCAAACTGTATGTACACTTTGAGAAATAAATGTGTTTATATAAAATAGCTGAGCATTGAAAATTAAACTTGAGTTAGATTAGATTGATTGGAATGAATTCTGTGGAGGGCCACATTGCGTGATCCAAATTCGTTTGCACATAAATATACTTACCCATGTCGTTTTTGTATGGAGTGAAAGTCTGTTTGGTTCAGGTGGAAGAGCAATCGAGGATGAGATGAAAAGGGAGAGAGTCGAGAAAGTGCAGAGGGAGGTAGGGAGAGAGAGAGAGAGTGGATAGGTGTAGTTGACTATAGGAGCGTAGTCAATGAGGTTCTCAGAAGATAAGGTTGGTTAGATTTTGTGCGATGGAACAAGTAAAACATAAAAGTGGAGAAAGGAGAAGAAAGGGAAAATGAGATGATTCCTATTTGTATGCATCGTACACAAGGATTTTCTCTCTTGCTTTTTCTTCCTAAAAGAAGCGTTTCAAGTTTCTTGGCTTGGCTCAAGTCTCATTTGCCTCCCCTTTCCTTCTCACTACAATGAAATGAAACGCCTGGAGAATTCTCGTCCTTGTTCTCCCCCCTCCTGTTTTTTTCAAATAAAAAGAAGTTGTAGAAAAAAAAAATTCAGTCTTTATTTCATTTTTTTATTTTTTTTGCGGGAAAGTCAAAGACAAGAGTGTGTAGAGTGTCCCACATCAATCAGGGTCAGGAAAGCGAAAGAGTATAGGCAACAAGAAAATAGTAAGAAGTGGTGGGAAAGTACGAATGGAATGGCACGGATTACTTATGGGCAAGAAAGAACAAGTATGAAGAATTTGTGAGGGAGTATGTACTCACCTGAATACACAATGGTTGAGCTGGGGATGTGGAGAGGTTTTTTTCAGATGAGTAAAGCACCTTGTGAACGTTATTAAGAAAGAGCTGCAGAAGTTTTTGGGTTCCACCAACTTTTTTTCTTTTTATGAAGGCAGCATGCCTCACCATACCATACCATACCACACAATACCACCGCCATCAAAAGTACCAAGGCAGTACATACGGTAAAGGTGTGACCTAGAAACTTTCTTGGTCCACCTCCTTTCTCTGTTGTAATAGACATGAACCCCGCGTGTCTATGTATGTATCACTTCTACCTTACACTCTCGGAATATTCTCCTTGGTTCTCTTCTCCGTTTTCCCACTCTACTCCTTAGTGAGTACAGGAGTGAAGTGTGAATGTTGGATGTAATGGATTGTGTCTTGTAGGAGAATGAGCCATCCGCCCTGATATTCTTTTAGCGTATAAAATCGTTATTAGTACTTATTTAATTTCAATAAAAAAAGACGATAAGAAATACTTTGGGATATGTGGATAGTTTTGATACATTACATATTTTGTCTGTGAAGAAGGAAACTTTTTTTTTTTTTTTGGATTTGTTGTATAGTCATAGTTTGTAGTTTATAGATCATAGTGCGTACAGAAACACGTACATTTATATGTATGAGATAATATGGGGAAGCATGACATGAATTACAATCAAAGTTGGGCTCCAACAACGGGATATGAATGTTTTATCTTGCTCCTCACGAGAACTACTCGGTCACAAGTTGTCATTAATAATGTCTATTCCTTTATTATCTGTCTGATTCAGTCACATAAACAAATCTTGAAGATTTCAATTTCCTTAGAATATGATGTAATGTGGAAATTAATTTGAAGTTTTTTTTCTTTCCTTTGTGGATTTATAGGGAGTACTACAAGCTCACGATGTGGCTGTCCATGAAGTGTATGGAGAAGATGCGATACGTGTTACTCCACCCGGTATATATCAAAGTTATATGAATGGTGGTGTGGCAGAAGATGCCGAGACTGATTTGGAACAACAGGCTCAAGTGACCAGGGTACGCCTGGTCCAATTCCAGAGGCTCTCGGACGAGCCGATGGGGATCACGTTACAGTTGACAGAAGATGGACGATGTGTTGTGGTATGTTTTTCTTCTTCTTTCATTATTACTCACTTTCATAACTTACTCGGTATAGTTTGACATTGTGTGAGAAAATCCGAAAGGGAAAGCTAAGAAAATCCAAGCAGAATCGATACATGAGCAGTGGGCAAAATGACTGACTGTCTGACTTGGCTCAAGTTAAACCATAAGACTTGTACTTCCAAAACATAGAGATACAGAATACTAATAAAAAAATCTCCACATGGAACCCAAAATGGCAATTTATGTACTTACTTGACTGGGACATACAACAACATTTTACAGGACCAACAAAAAAAAAAGAATTACGTTCATATGCACTCGTTTTAACAGTTTTACAAGCATACGAATTGTATACTAATCAATTTTTAAAATTGCAGGCTCGCATTCTTCACGGTGGCATGGTAAGATCCGTACATTTGAAATATATAATACAATATTTCTATAATTTTTTCTTCATCTCAAGGTTAGGTTAGGTGAAAGTGCATTGTGCTTACATTCAGTTCTTGCAGGAAAATATATTTTTTTTCCTACTTAATATTTCTTTCTTCTTATTTTTGTATTGGATGATCAATGCACGTATACAGTGAATGCTCTCACGAAACCTTGAGACAGACATGTGTGAGATGAATAATGTGTAGCAATGTTTCAATATGATATGATGAAATTTATTTGCAGATACATAAGCAGGCAACTCTTCATGTTGGCGATGAGATTCGGGAAATTAATGATATTCCGGTGCACAATCAAACTGTTGATCAGTTATCAAATTTGTTGGTAAGTTCAAAAAAAAAAACAAGTACCTCGTGTTTCATACCTTTCTTTCTTTGAGTAAAATATGGGCTGTTTAATATATTACTCACTCTCACAAAGTTTACAGCCCAAATTTTACTAATGCTCTTAATTATCTTTCACAGTTTAATATTTGAGTCTTGGTTTATTTAGTTGATGAAGGGAGAAAATGCACAATTATTAATCTATAAAAAGGAACTCGGAGGAGAGAGCACTAATGAGCCTCAATTTATGCATGAGTACAATGGACGTACTCTCTCGCTCTCTGTGTGTGTCTGTCCCTCTTCATATAATACAGAGTAGCATAAAAATTTACCAGCTCTGCTGCTGATTCCTACAAATGTTAGCGCTATAAGCTAGAGAAAAAAGGTTCTTGTATAAAAATAAAAGTTCTGGTATAATAGAATGAAAAGACTGAATAATTGGTGCGCGTATGCTTAAGATTAGTTGTAGTGAGCTCGTTGTATCATTATTGTGTACAGACTGTTAAATAGTTTCAGGAATGACGACTGCAGCAGCATCTGATACTTTTTCTCTTTCCCTAATAACTACTTAATGAAATAGCTCGCTTTTCTCCCCATCACAGACTTTTCCCAAATTTACCAGAATCTCTCACGTTTCTTGGTTTGTCTTTGCACTAATTTAGCTATAGAACCATGTTCGTACCGAGTGGGTGAGTCAGTGCTCTTTTACTATACACCTTTTTATAATAAAAAAACTGTGCAGTCTAGTATACGACAGATATGACTTGACTATAAACTAGGTGGATGAGAGAGGATAAAAATTCCTGTTGTCATTGGAAGAGATTTAATCTGGGGTTGTGATTTACGTAAGGCAGAGACTCGCTCGTATTTCCCGTTTATAATCAGAAGAAAACAAGAGTTTTTCAAGTACTACAACTTACTAACTGTACGATTCCAACTTTCACCGAGTCTAGAAAAAAAAATCCTTTTATCATCTTCCGCTTGTCGTCATATTTCTTTCTCCACAAGAAATATTACGTTTGTGATGATGCGAATAGTCTTTTCACTGTATAATTTCATTTTCATTGTTTCCCATCCAGCACCCCGACTAACAAAAACTCAAATATTATGTGTGTCAAACTTGAGAGAGCATCAAAATAATTCTGATATTAAATTTTTGAATTTGGTTTTTGGTTTTTGGTTTCTGGAAAATTTCAAAATCAAATAAAAAAACTTATCAATTTCGTAATCATTTCTACATTACAGAAAGTCATCCGTGGATCGGTAACTTTCAAGATCATTCCTTCGTTCCGCACATCTGTTCCACCTTGTGAGGTACGTTGTTTTATTTTATTTTTTTAAATTATACTCTAATTGTTTCATTTTTGAAATTACTTACTAATGAAATGAAGAGACTGATAAATTGCGAGTCATAACGAATAATGGATTTTACTTTTAGTTGATTGTCCAAGTTTTGTTTTTTGGTTGTTTGTTTTTTCTTTCGAATTTTTTGTATGAGTGTGAAGTGTGTGTTAATGTGTTCGTTAAGTATGAGTTGATGTAGTTATAAAGAAGATGGGTTTCGTCGTGAAGGGGAAAAAAGAAGGCTCTACAATCAATTCAGAATTGATTGGTCCTCTAACTCTTGACTTGACTGGGATTTACTACACTGGCAAAAATCTTAAGTACAAGACCTGACAAGAATAAAAAAAACGTGTGTAAAAGGGTATATATATATATCGTGACTATCTCCAAGTTTAGATAGATGGGTTTCGTGGCTATCTCGCATGCCTTGGAAATTCAATTTTGAGTGACCAGAAAAAATCGTTTTTTAGTTTGAGACTTGTAGGAGAAAGTTTCTCAGTGAAAGCCTCCAAATCGTTCTATCTGACATTTTTCCCCGTGTGAAGAGTGAACATTTAGAAAGTCGAGTGGACTTGTCACAAATTTAATATAAAACAGTCCTAATTTTCCTTGCCATTCTATTTCCCTCGATTTAGACGTTGTTCCAATATTCCTTTTCACTTTTTTCCTTTTGACTCCTTGGGAACAGCAATTCTATGTAGAACTTCCTATAAAAATCTACATTTTTATTTTGAGCATACTTTTCCCCTCGCTTTCCTCATGATCAAACAAATTCTGTAAAATACAACAGTCAAACTTATGATTCTTGTACAATATGTTGTATTTTCATGGTGTTTATGATTAATTTTTATAGTGATATTACATATTTGGAGACGGCATTTTCTTGTTAGCGGATATTTCAGGAACAAGTAGGTAGGATTTCATTTGGTGTTCATTTTTCAATTAGAATAATGGAAGTTAGATTATTGTGACTTATTAAGGTAGGATATATATATATATATATATACTTTGCTTGCTTATTAATCTAACCAAAAAATGGTGACAAGGAGAATCGTTTTGTCAACAGAGAATGGCATTCTCGGTCCATTACTGTCAGCCTTTGAGTCCTTCCTTCCTCCTCCTGATTTGAATGTTATTATTCTTTGTCATCCTTTCTTAGCCCACCTCTTTTTTCTTTCTCTATTTTCCTTCTTATCTGATTACATGGCAACATTTCTATCTGTTTCTACTTTCTATCCAAAAATTGCTATATGGTAGTAAATACAATGCATAGTAATTTTATATAGTAAGCACATTTTGAAGAGTGAGTGTCGTCTATCCATGGAAATATATCCAGAGTCAGTAGTCGTCTACATGGAGAGATTATTTCCTTCTTTTTCGTCGCCCTTCTTCTTGCATCTCATATTTTATTTTCTCCTGGCCAACCTCCAGGTCTTTATCTAGAAAGGAAAAGAGAGAGGGGGGAAATGGAGAGGAAAGGAGACGAGACGAGGGATAAGAGAGGAAGAGTAAGTGAGTGAAAGGAAATATGAAGCTGGACTTCTCTTGACGAACGATAGATAGGAATGAGTACAAAGTTACAAATAAATAGGCCAAACATTTCTGCACCATGTTTCATGTGTTAAATCAGCGTACTTCCAGCGTGTGAAATAACAAGTTGGCGCATAAAAATCTTCTCTGTCTCGTTCGTTCGCTCACTCGCTCGCTCGATCATACAAACACATCTTCCGTCCAATTTTAATGCGTGTTTTTCTAGAAGAATTCATGAGAGTTGGAATTCTTATTATGTAAACAGAGACTCTTACGTCTACTATACTTTCTCTCTCTTGGTTATTCGAATCCTTAAAATGACGGCGAGCTTTTCAAAGATAATTTTTAGTTAGTTCAAGGGCTGGGTACTGCATACAGACAGACAGGCAGACGGATGGACGGACGGACGGACGGGCGCGGATAGAGAGAAAGTAAAAAAGAGTGAGAGGGAAAGTCAAAAGAAACTCCGACTACTTTCTATTTCTTGTTGCTTTCTCCCATTTCCACATCGATGTATGATGATGTATTCAAACCAAGAACCTCCTTTGGAAGTCGGCCTATACCATTAGCTTACTTTTTGGTTTTCACTCACTTTGTACATGTCAGTGAGAATGAGAAAGAAGAGTTGAGTTAAAATTATTATCATTTTGTCTGCGAAAACCTATTTCCCACCCACCCACATCCCTGTACATACTTTCATGTTCAATTTGGACTTGGCGTGCGTACCATCCTTCTTCTTCGAGGTACAACTATACAACTATACTTTCGCATAACGTTATTCTCCACTCTATATGTGTAGGCATCCCTATGTATTATATTGACGAGGAAAATTCTTTTTCCTCTTTCCCTTTTTCGGAATTATGCATATCTGTCATCTCATGTATATCTATAACTATTCAATAACGTCCTATACATGTTCCATGTATCCATCCATGTACACGTTGTCTTCTAGATTTTGGTTCTTCTTGTACATTGAATTTTTTCTTTTTCTTTCTTTCTTTCTTTCGTTCTTTTTTTCCACCAAGAGTATAGCATTATACGATTCCCAAGGCTTTCACACTACTGCTCATTTTTCCTTTGTAATCTTTGTTGTCGTTCGTTTGTAGTCTGGACTGGTTCTCAGTCGTATTCGTCTTCATTATCTTATCCATGCCGTTTTTATGTCCATAATTCATATCCTGGAACAATAACAAGTCCTTGTTTTTCAATGACTTCATTTCCCTCTCACTTACACCATCTTACACTATCTTTTTCTCATATAAAAGAATCCCTTCCTCCATCCCTTTATCTTCTTTATTTCATGTCAAATCATCAAATTCACAAATTATGGTTCAGGGAATGTTTATCCTCGACAGAATACACAAGTTGTGTACAAATGTAAATACATCAATTCAATACATTATTTTCCTCGACTAAGACATTTTGTGGCTTTATATGAAGTTAATATTATCGTACTTGATGGGTTTAAATGGACTTGTGTTGATGTTGAAGAATCTCGACCGACAACTGCTAGTAATAATAATCTATATATGCTACTCATATTTAGTGTTCCAAAGAGAATTAAAATATACCTATTTCTCTTTCCTCGTTTTTTTTTTGTACGAAATTCTGGTGGAATCTATTTGGGACTGTGCAAAGTGGCTTTGACTTTTAGTGAAGGAAATCAAGGTTAATCGTCATCTGATAATGAACTTAATCCCTTTTGTGTTATGTCACGAAGTACGAGTGAAGTGTGTCAAGTTATGTTTGACGCCTTTTCTCATGAGCGTGTCTTATGTATGTTGTGATTGTGATGAACTGTCGAACGTCTTTTATGAGTTTACTTTGTGAATAAATGAGTGGCTTAATTTTGCTTGTTATATGCGTTTTATAGTCTCATATTTGACTGGAAATTTTTTGTAATATTATGCAAAACTTAAAAAAAATTCCTTAGTATACAGTCTTTCCTTTTGTACTAACATTGATGGCTTGTATTTTACAAATTTGGGTTTCGAGATAAATATAAAAAATAATAATAGTAGTAATGTATTTCTAATATATACATATATTTAAACTATTTCTATTAGCGTGTATACGTTGGACTTGAGGTCGTGAATTGAATGTTGATTTCTTTCTGTCTCATTGATTCTATCATATAGCTGTTCCGGATTAACCCCGAACCAGTTTTAGTAAGTCTCTTCACTTACTGTGCTGCTTGTCACATTAATCATTAACATATACTACCCACACTATACTCCTTTTCAAGTCTTCACTTTTTTATTCGCATAATAAAATAAAAGGAAATGACAGATATAAAACTATTCCCGTATTTTTCAACCATATATTTTATGAGATTAAAATGCATTAAAATGACATTAAAATGCAATAATGTGTACAACTAAGTATGAAAAATGGAGAAAGTCTACACGTTGTAAATTTTATTATTTCTATACTAGAAATGGAATGGAGAGAGGAGAGACGAGTGACGACTGACATTAATAATTTGTGTATTTTTGCGTAGGCGTTTTTATTCTTTTCAAGTAGAATTCTGTAAAGGTCAGACAGAAAGATTTTTTCTCTTTGTTGAAAAAAGAGAACAATTTGCATGTGTATATGTTTTTTTCCCACAAACGAATTTGAATTAGTAACGGTCATACAAACATTTTGATGCCGTGTACAGTGAAACTTTTCTACGTTTTGAGAATGGCTTTTAAACTCTGAGCAAAGCGTTTTAAACAACTTTTCATTTTGGGGGGTTGTGGAAGAGCTATGGGAATTGGGGTTCGGGTCTCGCGTATACTCTATTGAAATCGACAATACATTTTTGATATTTCCCTGCATTATA
Organism: Gisinianus flammeolus; assembly: GCA_034699125.1. Lineage (NCBI taxonomy): Eukaryota > Metazoa > Arthropoda > Collembola > Symphypleona > Katiannidae > Gisinianus > Gisinianus flammeolus. Next base: position 617 of record JAIUND010000014.1, on the reverse strand, counting down.
AATGGCCTAGAACTGCATAACTTACTTTTAATGTGACATTTATATGAAGAGAATTGACTGGGGATCAGCTCAATGTGCGGAAACGGCACGCATTATTTGATTCCCTTTGCTTTGAAAGAATTTAAATAAAAGAAACGATTTTTACAACATGTACGTATATATATATATACATGCGTGAATACGAGTTTATTCAGGCTGAAGGGAAAAAAAGGCTTTTCCCATCCCATTCCGAAATTAAACATTAAAATCCATGTTGTCTCTAGAAAATCTGCCAGTACAATAATAATAATCTGTCTGCGTATATATTTATATATATATATATACTTATGGTAGACTTTACGCATTCATTTCATCTCCATGCTCTTCTATTGTTCACGGAACATAATAATATTTTGCTCAGAGTTTAAATGACTTTTTGTTTGTCTCGTGTTCTGCCACCTTTCTCTTCTTGTTCTTCCCTTTTTGATCTCTGAAGAACATTTAACTATTGTAGTGAGTCAGTGCGTTTGAGTGAAACAGTGATTATATGGAAATGCGATGTACAGTCCGTTTATTTATTCGTGAGACTTTTGTTTTCGGCGAGAACGCGCGTCGAGTCGATGATGCCCTTGATTTTT
>JAIUND010000013.1:0-218542 GCA_034699125.1 Gisinianus flammeolus | reverse complement strand
TCTCTCTCTCTCTTTCAATAGAGAGAAAAAGTAAAGATTCTCTTGACGAGAATGTAAATGTGCATGTGGAGTTGAATGTGGGATTAAATCTGTATAGTACGAGAACTCGTTAATGTATTAGGAATCGTCATCATAGAAACAGCAAGATCAATAGTCAATCAAGTTTGAAGCGCGGATGAGATGGGCATGAATGGGGAAATGCGAGAGAGTAATAAATCAATGGATAATGTACAAACTATTCAAATTAGAAAACCATTAGTTTTTACACACACACAAAAACCATGGCAAACCTAATGCTCATTATCATTGATTTCAATTCTACAAGTTTAAAAGTTGGAAAAGTTCCTGAGACCTGAGCATATGGCACCATCGTATAGGTAGTAGGTACACATAACTGATATTTACCACCTTCAAATCCACATCGGGACATTAAAAACTGCTACGATCATTAACTGCTAGATTCTATATACGATACTTTGCGCAAGCAAAGGCATCTAATTTTAAAAGTAAACAGTGATATCATAAAATGTAAATATGGCAACTTTGATCATCATCATAAGAAGGTAGTTTATTCCGTGAAATCCTTTTTGACTTTTGACAAGTGTAGAAATTACGAGCATCACTTAAACGTGAAAATTGTATACATATATACGATATGAAACCAGTTTTGGATAATTCTAATTTATTAGATTATTATGAGCCATTTTCAATTTTTTTTTTTGTTGTAAAGACGAGTTGAATCTCTCAAGCATGTTGTCCTTCATCATCTTCATCGACTAATCGTCAGAAATGTAATATTTAACAATATTTCCCCTCCACTTTGATGATGATCATCAATTTTGTCAAATAGATAACTCCACATTTACTAGAAAAATCTATTAGAAAAACGACAATGTAATTGTTATTGTCCAGTTGCGTGGAGGTGGAATGTTGTAGAATTTGTAGATTGTGGATTGTAAAGAGTACGACGAAGAACGAATTTCTTTGGGGCAAAGAAGGAATATTTTGTATTTATAAAATACTTATGATTACTAATTAATCAGAATGCCAAGAAAGAAAGAAAGAAAGAAAGATGAAGATGAAATTCTAAATACTCGGTGTAGAAAAAAGTGTCATTTGTGAGACGGTCGTGAATATCTTTTTCCACAGTCAAGTCAAAGGGATGGACATGGTTGAGAGGATTTTTTCTATGTGTGTGTGTGTGTAGAATGGAGAGACGGTGAGTTTTGAGTGTGTGGTGATGATGGTGTGTGTGTGTGTATTGAAAAGAGAGAGAGCACGCATAGATGGATATTTACAAGGCGAAACAGACAGGTAGTCAAAGAATTAATTCGGTGATAACCGAAGCCCTGGTAATGCACAGCTCTCTTCAACTCACTGCCTAAACTCTTTGATGTTTCGCCGCCTATTTTGAGCGAAGCCTTTTCAATTCAATTGATGTGGATGGTGGATATTCAGAGAGAGAGAGAAGAGTCGCATGGAAGCCAAGGGAAATCGTTACAATTCAATATTATTGTACACACTCACACTCACACAGACAGAGACACAGACACATGAAATCTGTCTCTGTAACCAACTCCAACTCCACTCCCAACAACACAACAGAAAGATAATGAATGAACACGATAACACTGGAAATCTCTACGTCTACAGATAGCAATGGCAATGGCAATAGCAATAGCAATTGTGATTCTAATGTCAATGGAAAATAATGCTCATGATCTTTCTCCGTCACTTTTTGAATTTATGGCGTCGCCATAGTCGTCTCTCTGGTTCACAAATAATTTACACACAATGCTCCAGTCGTGTCATCCTTCGTACTAAATACTAAATACGGCGACTGAACGCACATCAGTATACGTAAAGTATCGTACGTTTGGATAGAGTATAGGGATACAAATGGATGCGAATGTCATAAAAATATGGGCAGTGGAAAGGTAAAAGTCTACATAAATAGTTCACATGTTCATATCTGTATGTGTTATTGCGTGCGGGATGTGTGTGCGTTTGCGTTTGGTGGTCGAAGTATTATATGGAATGGAATAGATCCAGCAGGATTCATCATGTATCACAAAGGCTCAATAATGAACACACACAAATGTGCATGATGTACCTACATTACCTACATACGGACATTACATGTAGACTAGCTAATATAAGTACACTTTTTTTTGGATAGTACGAATTAAACTTGAGCTGCCTAGTCTGTCTGTAGGTCTCGAAAGTAAATGAGGTGCCGGGAGCAGGGTAAAGGAGATAAAAACAATAACAGCAGACAAGCGGAAAAAGAAACTACATATACAGCATATACATATTGTGGTAGTGTGGTGTATAGCTGGCCATTTAAACGGATGCCTTTTTTGTTTTTGCAAAAGCATCATCATCATGTTGACTGTTGATGTGTGTTGGTGGTTACTCATGGTTGCCGAGTCATACATACAGAATACAGATAGCGAATGGGAAATTGTTATGTGTTTTGGAGTGCAAAATATGATGAAGAATGAGAAGAGAGAGAAAGAGGGAAATGTAAAATAAATACAATAATACATAATATACAGATATTGTTTTTGGAGTTTTCAACTTTTGAAATTGAAAGAGCTGGAGCCCAAAATTGAGTGAGTTGAATTTCAGATTTGGATTTTTGGTGCCGGCTAATTTTGCTGGTGGTTTTTTTTTTTTTTTTTGTGTTTTGGAGGATTGTTGACCCTCGAATGGTAATTAGAAGGAGAGATGTTTCAAGGAACTCATCATGTCAGCATTCAAAAATGGTTCTTAATTCTCATTTGACTCTGACCTGGTTCGTCTGAACCGCTAACATATTTATGTGTGTGCTCCTGGGACAGCTTCCCAAAAATTGTAAAAATACAACATAGAAGAATACAAAAAAGAAGAACTAGAGAAAAAACAGTTGATTCTTGGAAGGTTATAAATTTACTGATTATATATGAATGCTGTAAGAGTAAGGAACTAAGAAAGTCTATTCTATCTGTATTCCTTTCCTCTTTTCTTTCTCTCTCTCTCTCGTTTCTTGTTGCTCTCCTCATAGTCATAGTCAGAAAAGACAAAAAAAAAGAACGTTTTCTTGTGATGACGGCTGTCATGTCAAAAGTGCGAGACTTTTGAAATGTTGTTGAGCCATTTTCGACGACTAACTGACTGGCTGTAGTGGCTTGAGTGACTTGACGCGGCAGAAGTTTGTACATATATACATATGTGTATTATTATGTATCCCTGTTATTCCCTTTATCTCTATATCATGTAAATCTATATATCAAAACTATATAAAACCCACTGCTCTCACTTTATTCACATGTATGTATAGAAAATGGAAAGATTTATAATGTATATTTAGTTATGATATGAATATACGATATGTATCGTATATATACGATTACTTACATCACGTCACATCATATGATGTTTCGAATTTGTTCTCTCTTACCTCACTCTAAATTCTAAATTGGTCTAGCTGATGTGAGGCAGGAACTCAGTCCGTCTCATACTAGCGAGTAGAATACCAAAGAGAGAGAGAGAGAGAGAGAGAGAGAAAGAAAGAGGGAAAACAAAAGTAGGAATGAAATGAAATGTTTCATTCCATAACCTAAGCCTACATTTTGGTTTTTCTGTGTTTCTGGTTCCCGGTCGGTTATGATTGGGCTAAAGTGCCAGAGTGCCAGAGTGGTCGAGAGAATTGAGAAAAAAGGGAAACAACAGACGGTTTCATCATAATTATCCAACGTGCATTTAAACGAGAGTCACACACACACTGTCTACAAGTCTACATATAACACATTCAAGTCCACATGAGTACCTGTGATGAGTACATTTTGAGACTTTACTTGAGGGGTCACACACACAAGTAGGGAGAGTTTTTTGGTAGTTCCTTCGTGTAACTATTACGATTACGAGTATACGAGTGCTCTATGATTACTTGATGCAAGGAAAAGAAAACGAAAACGAAAAAAGGAACCCTTTTCCCAATTTCACATGGCTATTTCGAAGAAAAATTCTCATTATGAGCTCGAAACAAATGGAGAGCTCGGACTGTGGTGCGCAGGCAAAGAGAAGAGACCGAGACACCGAGACGAAGACTGCATGAAGATGGAGAAATACAGATAGTTAACAAGGATACCAAAAATATGGAGCGGAAATTAGACACATTCGTATAGTCAGCAACACACACAGACCATGAACGAACCTCAATTACAACGACTACAATTACCCCTCATGACGATGACGACGACGACGACTTTAATGCACTCCAATCCAATCCAATTCAAACCAAATAAATAAATAAATAAAAAATTCCAACAGTTAAGTATATGTATCTGTATATTCCCACTGCTACCTGGATTTGGATTTTTGGATTTTAAAGTTTCATCAGTAATGTATAAAAATTGTTGAAAAATTGTCGGTGTATTTCATGGAGAAATGGAGAATGAAATGTGAGGACGAGAGAAGAAATCCGAGTTGAGTTTGTGTTCAGTTGTTGGTGGAATATATATTATATATATATAGCAGCGAAAATATTGAGGAAAGAAGAAGAAAAAGGAGAATAAAACAAGGAAGAGATTCAGTTCAGATTCAAATGAAAAAGGAAGGGAAAGTTTTTAAAATAGAAAAAGTTTATTCTTATATTCGTATGCGTATCGTATCGTATATATAGCCTTTATACAGAGAATATAAAATATATATATTTCGGTAGGTAAAGTAAAGATAATCGAGCTTGGGGTTTCGGGGCTTGAAGTTTTCCATGTGGGCAAGAGAGACAAAAGGTGATGATGAGACTTGGACTGCTGTGTACATATATTTGTAGCTGTACATTGTGTGTAGAACAAATTTGGGAAATAATAATAAAAGGTGATCAAATTTCACTTTACTTCGGTGTCTCTTTCATCCAGAAGACGGACTGTTCTCTTCTGTTCTCTTCACTTCAGCACTCCACTTGCACGTGAATACAATCGACTGTGAAAAACCTTTGGGTATTCATGCAGTGCAAACATGAGTAGAAAAGTAAATGTATTTTTTGGTATGTATAGATACAGAATACAGACATTTTATCCCGTCACATACACACACACACACGGACACACAGAATAGATGTAGAACATACAAGTATAGAATAGAATAAAATCTTAATGTAGTGTCATTGTCGTTTCCTTGAAAAACTTGAAGACACACACATTCACAATTCACAATCCACAATTCAGATACTTACGATATATGTAGGTAGTTCCATTGAGATTGCAATTGAGACGGTCTCAACTGATTGTGAGCTCAACTGAATGAGACCCATCGAGTCGCTTTAAGAAGTAACAAGATAAACTAAACTAACTACTTTCAACAACTTCCTTCTCCTTCTTTTTCTTTTTCTTCTCCTCAGCCTCTCAATCCTCAATCCTCAATCCTATTTCCCATTCATCCATTCACTCATTCAGACATTCAAACATTCTAAAAATGATGCTAAAAGCTCATTCTGAACATTTTTAATCCTCCTCTTGTTGAGTTGAGGATTGAAATGAACATTAAAATAATCTGTGTATTCATCCTCCTCCGTTTTCCTCTCCTTTTCTCATCTCACCACCACACCAACATCATGTTCATTATTTATTATTATTTATTATTATTATTCATCCTGTAAACTCCTACTACCATTTCAAATCCTACTAGACTAGTAAATATATGCTGTAATTGTATAAAATAAGCAACCGCATGAAAATGTCTTGAACACTTTCCTGTCAAAATATCTGAATACTCATTCCGATTAATGTCCACAGAAAAAAACACATCCTATGTCAACCAAAATATTAAAATACTGATTAAAATATTTCAGTGGAGAATTGGGAAAGTGTATGGATAATTTGCCGATCATTGCATGGAAGACGTGGAGTGGAATGCCTCTTCATTTCCTGTAGAGGTTTCTATTCGTCTCCAGAAAAATCAATGTTCTCTGACTAATTAGTAATTACTGAAATTGGTTTCATTTGTATGCATCGAGTAATTGAGAGGATTTAAAAAGGCTTGTGTATATCATGTGAATCTGTTTCTGTACGTGTACGTAAGTTAGACTGTGCTTGGATTTATGAATTTGAGAGAGAGAGAGAGAGAGAGAGTTGGATCGGGTGATGGGTGATGATATAGCTGAAGCTGAAACTGAAAAATCCTACACCTCATCGAACGAAAGGATTGAAACACGTTTTTGTTTTTGTACTTTGAAGTTTCATCAAAATGTTGTAAAGGAAAAAAGAGTTTTGACTAGATTAACTTGAGACTGGACGGGGGTTAAATAGTCAAGTTGAATTCTTCGTTGAGATTCCACATTCAACATTCAACGTTCAACGGAAGATTGTTGAGAGATGAGATGAATTCTCTCCTCTCTCTCTCTCTCTACTTCCCTCTGCTTACATAATACATTTATTGCATGCCTCACGAGAAAACTATCGAGAGAATCGAGAGAGAGAGAGAGAGAAGCCCCAACCAACCCTGATTCATGTACATATGGACAGTGCTTTTCTACTTGTCAAGTGTTTTGGTGTTTGGTGCATTTGATTGCATGGGGAGATGCACTCTGAAAATGGAAGGCAGTTCACTGTGTGTGTAGATGATTAAGGAATGGATTTAGGATTAGTACAAGGTCACTATTACGTTCATAATTGATTTGCGTGATATGCCTCGAAAGTGGAAACGGGTCTGGGTTCTCTCTCGTCTCCTTCTCATCCTTCTCCTCATTCTTCTCATTCTTCACCTTAGTATACGATACGATATGTATGTACTTCCATTTCGTCTTTTTGTATAAACTCTCAAACTTCTCTCACTCTCCAACTCTCTTCTGTACGAAAATATTCCCTGAGAAAATCCTCTCCATGTTTGTATCAGTGCACTCTCCATCTCAACTTTCAACCATACAACTATTTACTATACAGATATCTGTAGTCTGTACATGAAGGAAATCCACCTTGTAAATTCTAATGATCATATAAATATCAATTAAATATCATTAAATTATTATTAAATCAAGTCGGACTTTTTTTTCTTCCATTCAAATATTTTGAATTAAATGAATTGCAGCTGGCCGTATATTGAGGAAACATAAACAGAGAGAGATGAGATGAGATGAGTTGAGAGGAGAGGAAAGTGGATTGGATTTAGATTTTATGGAAATTTATGATAGTCAAAGAGACGGACGAGGAGACTTTTGATTTTGAAGTTTGAACAGAACTGGATTTATTATTTATTATTGTGAGAGTCATTTGCATTTCCATGTTGATTTTATTAATTGAAAGCAGTTGTTGGTCTCTCTCTCGCTCACTCTCTCTCTCGGCCGTCCGTCCGTCATTTCTCGCGTTTTTCGTTTTTGATATTTGGTATGTGATAGTTGATAGTCAATGAAAATGCGAATGGGAATGGGAATGGAAATGGTTTGTTTAAAATGAAGAGAAGAATCAGCCTGCGGTTGATTGAAATGAGAGTGGAAGTAGCGTAAAATGAACATAAATGTGAGTCAACATTAACATTGCATTGTGAATCGAGTGATGGGATATTTTGGAATGGTAGTAAGAAATGAGAGATGTTGTGAGTGTGTGAACTGTGTGTATGTGTGTGTGTGTGTGGAACTGTGGAGAGACATAATAAATTTTATGGTTATTGTACAAATGGGGAAGTCACGTCAAGTCAAGGGTGGTGAATGGAGTTTGAGTTTGCTGGTTTTACTTTTAGTTTAAGTTGAGTTTGGTTCAACGTTCAATGTCAACGAAAACTAGAATGACGACATGGACAAGGACAACTAGAGAGAAGAATAGAGAATGGGACGACGGAGAGATAGGGAGAGAGAGTTGAGTAAATTTCATTTGATTCTTGTGTCCTCCTCAAATTTTGAAGATATAGCCGTCCTCGTCGTCGTGGTCCGGGAACGGATTGTGTAGTAGTTTGTGTTTAGAGTACTGCTGTAGAGATGATTGTGGATTGTGCATATGAGGCAATTAGACTTGAGGTTGTACGTAAGTGAAGTGCGAGCGAGCAAAAAGGTCCTATTACACTCGATGGGCTTTATGGGGTTGACGGCGAGGCACTTTTGGGGATGATTTGTGTCCTTTTGGCGGTCGGTAGGTCTGTAACCCAGCAGGAGTTCGACATCAATAGTTTTCCTCGGCCAACTTCCCTTCATCTATCCACACTTCCCCAGCAGTCTACAGTCTACACTTCTATACAGTCTGTCCACAGTCGTCTGCAGTAGCATTATACGATTACGATATGCATTCCCTTATTACCATTACTCGAGCTATCTCTATCTCTACTAAATACTACACGCACTCGGAGATTTTACAGTAGTTACAACTCTGCTAACATTAAGAGTTATTCTCAGCACTACTGTAGTCACGTGAACATCGTCATCATCATCATAAAGATGATGATGACTCTCCCTGGAACGACACACTCTCTCTCTCTTTCTCTCTCTCAAACACACGAGGATGGGAAATGACTAAAGGGTCATATGTCTAATTGGAAGAAATTTGTTCGTACAGATTATACGAATCCATGCTGTACTAATGACTTTCCAACCCAACCAGGGAATCTGAGACAAATCTATTCCTGCCTGACTATTTACGATTTACTCCTTCCCCACTGACTGACTCCATTCCCTCACAATTTTCACCACAAACTAAAAAATTCAAAATCCAAAATCCAACTCATTTTCTATATACACAATTTATGTATGTACCCTTTATTAACGTATTTGTGTACAATATGTAATGGCAGCAGCAGCAGGAGCAGGAGCAACTGCATTGTATCTTTTGATTTTGATTCTTTGATTCTTGAATACATACAGAGAAAGGTGTAAAAAGGAGAGTAAAAAAATTTGTGTGTGGAGAAGAGTAGAGTGGAGTAAAGTTAGATGATGTAGCCTGATAACTCTGATAACTATAGAGAATATCGAATATGGTTGATTTGAGTACAGACGAAGACGAAGAAAAAACTCTCGAGTCGTATTGACTAATGACAAGCCGTGAGAAGAAGAAGCGAGGGAGAGAAAGAGAGAGAGAGAATATATAAAATGGAGACTGTTGAGGAACAAGAACAAAAGTGAGGATGTCTTCAAAAGTTTTGTGCGATTAATTCTGAAATGGGCGTGAATTTTCAATGGAATTCCAATTAATTGATAGGCGATTTGGCGATAAATGAGACTGTTTGACGGGAACTCTGATTAGAAAAACTCGAAGCTCTCTCTCGTTCGTTCGTTCGTTCGTTTGTTCCTTCTTTCAGTCGTTCTTTCTTTCATGGCTCATGACTCTCTTTCGTATTCGTACGCACTATTATTCCGTCTCCTCTCTTTTCTTCTACATATATATATAGTCGGTAGTAACAAGTTACAACTCTTTCGTTTCGTTAGTGTATACTTGTGCATTGTGCATGGTGCATGTAGGTATACATGCAGACTAAAAAATCATTTCATCTCTTTCATGTCTTTCATCTTTCTCCACTCAGACTCCATGTTTTTTTTATATGTTTGTCTGTTTATATATATTTCAACTTCCAAGTCTCGCTTCTTCTTCTTCTTCTTCTTCATCTTCCAATTTTCATCTTCACTTCATCAGAATGGAATTCTTTAATGACTTGAATTTTCACTCTATCACTTACCATTAGACCAATTTAAAACTGGAATAGTTAACCAACTCTGATTTTTTCCCTTCCCGTACAATCATCACCATCCATCCCAATTTGAACATAGTTGGAATTGGAAGGTGTTTAAGACCAAAAAGGAGGAGAAGGAAGAAATATTCAGTACCTTTACTTTTTCTATTGCTATATTGCTATTTCTCTTGCTATTTTACTAGCATCTGTTCAGACTGGTTACTCGTACATTTTATAGGGGAGGTCGGGGCAGGATGATAATGATGGTTCATGGTGAAATTATTTCCGCTCTCGTTTCCAACATGTAATTTTACGATCCAGAACAAATTTGTAAATTTGATTGCAAAATGTGGTTACGTTTTCGAGCTCGTCTCCCGTCTTTTTCCACATCCTCGTCTAGTTCTAGTCAGTCATAAGGAAAACTCATCCTTAGATTTTTGCAAATGTCAAAAAGAGATAATTCTATACCTTAAAAAAAAACTAAAAATCTCCTAGAGGAAATATATATGTATTCTTTATGAAATACAAAATACATTAAAAGGAAAGTGAAGGCGTAGAAAAAAGTGAAATTTCTACTACAAATGTAGACTATTGACTTTAGTTTTCACTGTCATTTAGCTATCAGGAGTATATGTACAAGTCAACACGTTCTGTGTTTAGTAAACTTGAAATGTTTTGGGAATTCAATGTTGGGGAGGAAGCGAGAGGAAAGAAAATGAAAAGGAAAGGAAGAATATCTTTATGTATATACATAGAATGTGTGTGTAGAAATGGAAATAAACTCGTCTGCCATGGTTGTTTGTATCGTAAAATGAATATGTGTGTACTGAACTGCTGAGGATTGGCTTGGTGAGAGTTTAGTCGGCTCTTGTTTGACCACAAAATCGAAATATTGACCAAAAAATGAAAAATGGAAGCACGTGGAGAAGGAAGGCGTCAAGTGTGTTGTACACACAACACACCAATACATATACAACTCTCGTGTCTATGTGTGTGTGTTTGTGTTTGTGTTTGTGTGTGTGAGTGTGAGCGAGTGTGTACAACAAACTCGCATTTATTGATCCACAGGAAAAATCCACAAAATCCTCACACTAAACTATTTTCTTTGCTCGAGACTCGACTAACGATAAGTTGTGTGTGTGTGTGTGTGTGTGTGTGTATGTATCCCCAAAAAACACAACAACGTTGAATGCATCATCCCCAATCTACGACCATACAACAAGCAACTTTACGATATTGTGTGTGTTATTTACACACACACATTCTCATTCTCTTCCCTCTACATTTATCACTACTACTCGTATTTCTACGATATGAAAATGTTACCAACTTTCCTATTTACGTGTAGTTTTGTATTTGTATATTTGTATTTGTATATGTATGTACTCGGGCAATTTTTCATTGGTGAAGAAACTCAAGAGACGCACGAGTTCATTCAATTCTATTATTAGCCTCCTTCGCCATTTGCTTCTCGCATGCAAATTCTTTAGAGTGTATAACAACCAATAGAAAAGGGGACTTTAATTATGTTATTATTAATAACACACCACAACACACACAAAATATGAAGATGAAGAGGGATTCCAATCTTTGTTTTATGTGTGAATTTCCTTCATGAGTTATCTCAAAGTGTTCAATTAATATTAGTAAAACTAGAGCGGTGATTAGGCCATTGAGAGTTCTTGATCTTATTGACTGTACACCATAAAATAAACTTGAATGAAATTGCGTGTATTTGAGTATTTGTAATTGTATGAACATGAATGAACAGAACATTCATAAAATGAAATACAAACGTATGTATGTAAAATATGTATGTACTTAACTACTCTATGCTATGCTACCTATATGTACCCACATTAAATGTTAAAAAAAGATTTTAATTTTGATTGTTTGTTTGTGTTTGTTATTGTTGGATGAAAATAGGAGCATCCAGGTCTGAGAGGAACTCCATTAGCAATGTTGGCAGCACAATGTAATAAGCTAAGCTCAAAGAGTCCACCTCCACTGGCTGATGCAGCGGTGGGGAAAGGATTTCATCCATGGAAAAAGTCACCATCGATGGGACTTGGTCCAGGAGGGATTCATTCAAATGTGCCGACGACACCCACAAGTGGAAGTGGCGGCAGTGGAGCAGCTTCAATTGCCAACTCACTTCCTCATGGGGGAGTTTCTATACTGAGCGCTGCTCAACGAAGTCTAGCATCCTCCGTATGTGTCACGTCCGCCGCCAATCATAATTCCTACAGTAGAACTCCTGTTTCTTCCTCTTGTGCAACCACGCCCACCTACGGAGCTGATCTCTACTTCCACGGGTAACTTACTACATATACTTTTCTCTCTCTCTCTTTCTCTCTCTCTCTTTCTTTCTCTCTTTCTTTCTCTCTTCACATATCTCACCGAACAAATTCCAAATTCCCCATAATTTTACGACTAAATTCCCTTGTCACTATATATCTTCACATCTCAACTCTGCTGGAAACTCAAAACTCGCAACTTCACACGCACACATAACACACACAACAACCAACAACCAAAAATAAATAAAAATAAACCACGAACCCTGTCACAATCCTTCTTCTACATCCAAATCCAAGAAATGTACAAAGATATATTTGTATTTTGTATCGTATGCAGCCAGCCTATTTCTATTTCCTTAACTTTTTAAATGCAAAAACCTACATAGATATTCCTTGTAAAAGAGAAAAAAAAAAGAATTGCAAAAAAAAAGTCCACAGACTAAGAATTTATATACATAGCAGAAATAGCAGTAAAAGTAATTGGAGGGAGAAAAAATAAACGAGATTTCATTGAGTATTTGTTTAGTACCTACAGTAATTTTTCTATTATAAAAACGGTATTTTGTTTGCAGTGTGTATACGATATGTAAAAAGTGGATGATTGTATTGTGAAATATGGAGGTAGAGAAGGACGAAGAAGGTGGGTAATAGTAATACATAGTAATATAAAACCAATATTTGAGTTATAATTCATTTTATGACTTGAGGAAAGGATTATATGATAATCTGCATATGTAAGATGAGTTAAAACTTCCTTTTCCTTCCTTAGAAAGAAATGATTACTATGATTAAGATTTTCTGTACTAGAGACTGTCCGTGTGGTATGTAAACGATGCCAGAGAGAATTATACAGATACTGCATATAGGGCATAGGCATATAGGGATAGGGAAATACAGATACTCAATAGTAATAGTGTGCTGTGTATTGTGTAATGCGTATGTAAGATATATATGTGAGTTTGTGAGTATATGTACGTGTATTTGTATGATGATGATGTTGAATCAGAACAACAACACACAATGAAATTGATCGTTGGTTGTTGCAATGGTTGATGTTTTGATGGTTGATGGTTGATGGTGGTTATTGTTGTGATAGGTCGGCTAATTCGACTTCTTGTGGGGATCAAAGTCCACCTGGTTTTATTGGGAAGGTGGAAGGTGGTGTTGGGGCTGTAGGTGTTTATTCTCGTGTCGCGTACGACTCCTGGCCCTTCAATGCCATGTCCGGAGCTCACACAGGAATCAAACCCGATGTAAGTTCAACCCTTGTTTTACTTTTTTTCTTTCTTTTTTTCCTTCTTTCTAATCATAAAATGTATGTACATATGTACAACTTACTTTATCCGTACGAATTTATATATACCAAACACCAAACACCAAACACAAACGAGACAAGAAGAGAGCAGTCGAATCCAATTCACAATTCACTTACATATCAGTGAGTATTTGGATCAAAATAACAAAACAAAATAATAGACACAGACACCAAAGTCCATTCAAATGATGATGATTATCTCCTTTTTACTTTAATTATTGTGATTATGATTCACTTAACTATATATTTATTGTTTGTTTGTTCACTGACTTTGTTTTAATGTTCTTGTACGTGTGTTGACTCTTGACCTTCTTGCCTTGTCTTGTGTTGTGTCTTGTCTTGATTTGCAAATGCAAATTGTATATATATGGATTGTGTATTGTAATTTTATACCATAATAATAATTTTGTGGTAGATTCCCATGCATTTGTGTATCGTACAATGCAATGTATAGTGAGTTTTATATGATTTGGAGATACTTCATATCGTTATCGTACATGTAATTTACTTAATGAAATAATAAAAGAGTTTTTTTGTATGAAATGCTGACAAAGTATCGGTTTTTGTATGACGATCAGATGTCAGGTATGAATGGTTCGTCATGGTGGGATGCAGTTCATGGGGCAGCAGCAGGTAGTGGGTGGCTGGACGTTGGAGCTGGAAGTGGAATCAATCCCGCGGCGGTTTCAGCAGGAATGCATCATCCTCATCATCCTCATCATCAAATGTCCAACTACAATGACTACTCCTCCCTCACTCACTCCTTGGCTGCCTCCAACCCTCACATACTGACCTCCGGTCAACACCTTCTTCAGGTCAGTTACCAAAACACTTCTCTCATTTACTCATTCCTCTCTCTCAATCTCAATTTATCTTATGTCTGTATCTGTATTCTGTATGTACATTCATCGTCAGATTCAGAACCCAAGTAAAACAACAAGGAAAACAAGTAGCTCAAATTTCAAATCTTATCGTTAATTTTTAAAACAAAACCGTCTTGATTTTGTGGTTACTTTCCTGATAGTGTCTGTAGTGTCTCTATGAAAACTAAAACTAAAACTAAAACAAATTAGAGAAATAGAGATTGAATAAAGTTTTTCTCAGTCAAATTGGATTGTCTATATAGTAATTTTTGATCTATAATTGAAATGAATATCGTGAATCATGCTTTCACGATCCATCTAATGATGATCATGATACGATGAGGATGAGGATGAAGATTAAGTACGAAAAACTATACAGAAATAAAATGTAGACAACTCTTGATTATATACAGATAGCAGATAAATAGAGAGTAATAAAGTAATAAAATGTACTTAAAGAACTTAAAGTAGGTATTTTATTCTTATGGCTACCACTCTTGTTCTCATTCTCATTCTCATTCCGACTCTTCTCATTGTCTATATGATAATTTTGTATGTACAAATACGTGAAATACGAAATAAGAAATACATTTCTTATATACACATGTGTATATATTTATATATGGAAAAACTAATGATGGATTTCTCTTTTTTTGGCTATTTGGTCCTTTTATATTGGGACTGAATATGTATAGGATACGTACAAGTCAATGCTGCCATCACAAGGCGTCGGTGCAAGTGTTACATCTCCTTTTGGTTTAGGTCAAGCATCTTTGCCACAGGTTAGTTCACTTCCAAAACCAACCATTCACTCTCTTTAACTCAATATCTGTTCTGTACAAAAATGCTGCATATATATCTGTATGTATACGATAGCTAAACCGAAAACTACTATTCACATTCTCCGTCTCCTTTTCTCAAGATAATCTGCAGATCCTCTGTCAATGGAGCAGAAGCTCATCTTTTTTCCTCTCTCTCTCTCTCTCTCTACATACAATGCTTGCACTCTTTTAATGGTTCTATCCATCTATCAATTTAGTCCCTCCTCTGTAATTCTCGATTCTTTATACTGTGCTTAGCCCCCTGTACTTGTACATACTTGTACTCTGTGCATATGTATAGTTGAGGCAGAGACTCTCTGATGTATACAGATTTATATGCTAAATGATTCTAGGGAAAAAGTCGTGACTTACCAGTATAAAATATATTGCTTGTTCATTGAATAATCCACTGCCTATTCTCTTTTCTCTACCTACTTGACAACACTCTCTTTTCTCTCTCTCTTTCTCGATTCCCTCGTCTAACCATATGCTAACTTACAGAACATGCATGATGGAATTATGTGTATTATGTATGTATTATCTATTATCGCTACATATCTATCTACCCCCAGACGACGACCATCTCTATATCTCTATAAAATCCTAATCCTATAATTCTAATGCTTCCTTTATCATTTTATGTACATACTAGAATGTATGTACTTTCAAACAAAATTATATCTGTAGACCTATAAAACAGTTTAAACAGAATCCTTTTTTTCTCTCTCCTTCCATACGAGTATGAATTTGTATGGTATCTGTAGGATTTTTGTGCTATAGGGATGGGGAATTAATTCATAAAACATGAGGGTCTATATTCTGTATGGTAACGGTTGTAGTTAAAAATAATATGATATGATATGATATAATGGAGAATGAATATATCTGTACGAGGAATTGGTGGTAATGGTGCAAAAGTAGACGGAGGAGGGAGGCTCACAATGTGTGTGTGTATGTGTGTGTGTAAGTAGCAAGTAGCTTTACCATTAGTGCTCTCACTCAGTCAGTGCTCATCTTCAGTGCTTTCCCACCACCATTATATCGTACATGTAAATATTTAATGTTGAATTCCTTCTCCGGTTCTTCTCCTTCTCCTTTTTTTTCTTCTCGTCTATCGTCGACTCTCTCCATGTTCTATTGCTCCGTCGTCTAATGTCTAATGTAATTTAATGCATGGAATAGATGTAGAGTTGTTGTATTATTACTTAAAAAATTATGGACTCGTCTTCTTGTCCTAGTCGTGACATCATGCCGATGCCGATGCCGATGCCGAGGAAAAGAAACAAGTGTAGCATATAAACGAAGAAGAAGGAGAAGAGAAACCCCAGCTCTTGTTGTTGTTGTTCCTCTCTATTTTCATTCCCTTCCTTTTTCACTATTATAGAACTACTTAAATACTATAGTATACATAGATACTTCTCGCTTTTCCACTCCACTTGAAAATTCCCTGTTGTTGTTGTGCAGCCGAGTTTGTTTGTACGTTTTCCCTTGTGCTTATGCAAAATACAGAATAAATTCAGGGCTAAAAGCTTTAGTTTGAAGTGAATGCTTATTGCGATCGTATTATATTGGCTTGACAATATGATAATCATTTTTATATCTTACACATAATGGAAATGTTTTTGACGATAAAATGTGGATGATTTGGAGGGGAATTAAAGATTTGAATGTGGTTATTTGTTTAGCAGGTGCCTTCACCTCGATCCCAACGAAGATACACTGGTCGAGCAACCTGTGATTGTCCAAACTGTCAAGAAGCTGAGCGACTTGGACCAGCAGGTGCTCACCTCAGAAAGAAAAATATTCACTCTTGCCACATCCCCGGCTGTGGAAAGGTCAGTCGTCGTCTTTCTCACTCTCTCTTTCTCTTTCTCTCTCTCTACCTTTATATCTTCTCGTTTGGAACCATTTCCAATAATTTCATATGTAAAATAGAAATATTGACTTGACTACTTGACTATTTGACTCATTTCAACCAAACTATACCAAAATCCCTTGGATCAAAGTTCTTGTTTCATAGTTTCATTCATATTTGTAACTGCCTATTTTGCGCAAATATAATTTACAATACCTACATAAACTATACACACAATTCTTATTATAATACCATTTGTTTAAGAATCAGAGCAAACTTCCTCGTACGAATGGTTAGAAGGTGCATAAAAAAATTCGGGAATGACTCTTGAGATCAGTACAATTAGTTCAATTGAATGGAGTGGAGTGGATACACAATACACTAATACACATATCGTAAAAATCCATTGACTTTGAATCTTTGTGGTTTATCGTTTCCATAAAAGTGGTTGCTGCTGCTGCCGAATGAATGAAAAACCAGGAGGAGGATTGGGAGGTTGTTCAGTGTTAGTAAGATACATATTTCAAAGGGTACGTCACATATTTAAGTGAAGCGAGAAGAGAGCCAAGGGCGATATGTATACATGACTACATGAGTATACAATACATACGATATGAGAGTATAGATATTTGTTTGAAAGGATTAACGATGAAGATGAGTGCGATAAGAAGGATAACGATGAGAAGTAAGCTGATGATGTGCAAATCTTGCAATTTTGATACAAGTTTCCACCCATGAAAATAATCTGCTCATTCATTTGATTATACTTATCTATGATCTATCATCTTCCTTCCTTCTACTTGTATACTTCCAACTCTACCTTCTTTCTTACACTTGTACCTTCACTTCACTCTTCTGCTTCTGCTGCTGTCGTCTCCATTGCTCCGTGTCGACTCGACGGATATGACTCTGACTGAATGTTCAAGTATCTCTGAGCTTCACCACATGTGTGTAATAATCTCATATATATAAAATATGAAATACAACATTACAACAAGAAGAACAAGAGTTAAATGATCATATGCGTCCTCTGTCTCTCTCTTTGTGTGTTTGTGTGTTTCTTTCTCCTTACCTGAATACCAAATACTCGATAAGAATACAAATACGATAAGAAATAAGGATAAGGGATAGAGTGCCAACTTGCTGTTGTTGTTACTGTTGCTGTTTGCTCATGCTATACCTTTTGATTTGTAGTAGTAAGAAATTGATATCAGAGTTTTTCATCTGAACATCAGCACCATTGGAGCACCATTGGAGCAGTAACAGCAACAACACTGAGGATATCATAGAAATTATTGTAGATTGTATAGTATGTAGTAGGAAAAGCAATTAAGTCAAGTAGTCGTAGTCGTACACTTACATGCACAATATACACACACATTTACCTATCATGTGTGAGGATGAGGACGCGGACTGGCCATATACACAACTGGTTTTTTTTTTACTTTAATTAATTTTTATAATATGGAATGAATGGGTGCCCTGGTTGCCATTAACAATGCCATTCCATTTCCACTATATCCACACACACACATACACACACACACACACAATGTTTTATGAATTCTCATCATATTCTTGCTCGTCTTGGTCGTCCTCACGAATTCTCATCCCTTTTCTCTCTCTCTCTCTCATCGTCATGCATCAAATCCTCTCCAACTCCAACAATTCTGTTGTTTGCAGTCGTTGTTACCCCATTAAAACCATTTTGGAAAACTCTTTTTCTTCCATACAACTTGAGAGTATGTAGAGAATAACAGATAAACAGAAAAACATACAGACATTTTATATTAACGATTAATTAAACTTCAAACTCCATTTGTATTCTGTTATTAACTTTTTTGAGATTCCACATGAAAGTCCACTTGGACTCTCCTTGTTGAAAACAAATAGTAATAAATCTCAATATTTCCCAGTGACTCCTATATATGTAATGCGCACACGTATGAAGTATGATGAAAATTATGAGTTTATGAGGGAATAAAATTAAATAACTAACAAATAAGGTAACTGACGATGTAGATGAGATGTAGACTCTACATTAGTCTACATTGTAGAGTGTGAAGGCTTTTTTATGAACATACATATAGTCGAGATAATTTTGTAGAGTAAAGTAGAAGTATATTATAGATAGCTTGAGAGTAGTTGAGAGTGTCTGTGTCTACTAACAATAAGTCTAATATGCAGATGGAGATTGTTGAATGACGTTTTTTTTTTTTGAGTTGGAGTTGGAGCAGAATCAAGTTGAGCGAGTTTTGGAGCAAGTCTATAGAAGTATAGGAAAACAGATTGAGGAAACGGAAGGAATTCATTTGAGTATGTATTTGAGTTGTGATATATTTTCTACTTCTCCTTCTTGTTCTTCTCTATATTTGCGCAAAGCGATGATAGTAAATGGTAGCAGCTGAGGAATCAGAGCCAAAAAAGAGTGCAAACGAGACAGACGAGACTATGTGGAATGGTGAGACAAGAATGAGGCTGCAGCATTTGAAGAATTTGATGGGTTATTGGTGGGATTGAAAGAGAGTGTAAAATGAAGGTTGAGTCTTTTTATGTGACTCTTAACTGTTACATTTATGATGATGATGATGAGAGACAGCGAGGACAGGATTGAAAGAAAGAAAGAAAGATAGAGTGTGTGGATGTGTAGCGTCGTCGTCGTACGTACGTGGTTCGGATCGGAATACACGAGCGATATGATATGTTCATGAAGGCTCACGGTACATATATATACGGTTGGACTCGTAAAGGGCTGACCAGGACTAGAGAATGTCTTTGTGTGTGTCTAAAAGATGCAAACCAATGATAAATTTTTACGCCCGTTATTATATGACTGTGATTAGGATTTGGTCGGTCGGTATACGTCGCCAAACTTAAGATAGGGCTCATAATAAATACATGGCATGCGTAAATGTGTAAGTGTACATTTAAGTTTGGCATTGGTATCGGCATAGGAATTTAGTTTATTTAGTGCACAGTGAGGAATTCGTGTGAGATGCGTGTTCACATCCACATTATGAGCAAACATTACGAGAACTTTCGTTTTTTCTTCCTTCTCTCTCTCTCTCTCTTTCTCTCTCCCTCTCATGTCATGCATGCATGACATGTCGTTTTCGTTTTTAAAATTCTCCAGACGATTGTCTCCATCGTCCATATGCATAATATATTATATCATATTTTTCTTATTCTTTTCCCCTTCTCTCTCTCTCTCTCTCTCTCTCTCGTTTCTCTTACTCGTACACTTGTGACTTATGATAAGCGTTCGCTTATTTTATTGGATACAAAGTGAATGGCGACTCTTTGACTCGAGTCGTCAGAGTCACCAAACTATGAGCTATGAGTTGGGTTTTGGTGGCAGGCAGGCAGCAGGAATACAGAAAAAGTACAAAAAGGAGTTACTCCAAGTTTTCAATCATATAATTGTACGTTGTCTCCCCGCACGTGCGTTCACATTTTCATACAGATATATGAGATATATGAGATATCCTTTTAGAATGGTTTCATATAGCAATAGCAATAACAATAGTAAACTCATGCATATATACCTATACGCTAAAACAAAAACCATACATATCTGTACATACATTTTAATGCACGTATTGTATATGTGTATGGACACAATCAACCTGACTCATCTTTTACACTCAACTAATATATTTAACTTGAGTGTATATGTAAAGTCTAAATACGATACGTATGTGTATGTGTGTGCGCGTTTGCATATCGTATATGTTTATTTCGTCAAATTGGAGGGACAGGAAACAAGAGCCCAATGTTGCAATTACAATTAAATATTTTGTGTGTGTATGTATATGTATATGTTTCATGGAGCTGTGAGCTAGAGAGA
Organism: Gisinianus flammeolus; assembly: GCA_034699125.1. NCBI lineage: Eukaryota > Metazoa > Arthropoda > Collembola > Symphypleona > Katiannidae > Gisinianus > Gisinianus flammeolus. Next base: position 197,911 of record JAIUND010000013.1, on the reverse strand, counting down.
ATCTTTAAAGAATTATCCTATTTATTTTTTTGACAAGGCTATTTTTCTCTGTTGTTATTATAGCACCCAAAAATTACATGGCATTTATATTTATTTATTTATTCATATGGTTATGGTCTTATGGTTGGTAATAAGATTTTTGGAGGATGATTTTTTTAAAGCTTTATGTGGCTATGCTTCTTTGAACACCAACTACCAACTACAGAGAGTATGACAGGCTTATTATTTTATTATTAGGCATCATTATCAACTGTATTAACTTTAATATTTTGACTTTTTCTCTTAAGTATATAGTGAATAGTTATATAAACGAGCGGAATGAAAAAAATCCCTATATTGTAGTTAAGATTTACATCTACTTACGCATTGTGTCCTTTTTTATTTGTTTTCTTCAACGGCAAGGAATTTAGATTAATAAACCCATGACTGATTATTGCATATCATAAATATATCGTATACCTATACAAAAAGAACTGAGACTTGACATGAGAGGAAAATGGTAGCAGTTACATTACATTAGGATCTCTGACAAGAACAACAAGGAAAACACAAAACACACATGGAAAATGAAACGGCCAAGGTGTTTTTTTTGTGTGTGGACAGTAAAAATGACGACGACCACAATCACTATTTTACATATGAGATTTTGATTGTGTTTGTGTTTAAGTCTGCTGGTGAATTGTGAATAATGACCTGCGTTAAATATAATTAAAAAGTGAGGAAATTATAATAACCATAATAATTATATGTATTATAATGTTTTTTTCTGTTTCTTGTGTTTAGGTGTACGGGAAGACATCCCATTTGAAGGCTCATTTGAGATGGCATACGGGTGAGCGACCGTTTGTTTGCAATTGGTTATTCTGTGGGAAACGTTTTACTCGGAGTGATGAGCTTCAAAGGCATTTACGAACTCATACCGGTAAGAATTAATTAGTAATTGTCATTCAAATATATATTATATATATATATATATATTCTTGTGTAGTGTACTTTTTTTTTTGATCCGTTACATTTTTTGCAATTGAATGTTTTCAAGTGAAGCAGTATGTTTTTTTTTATTTTGTTTGTATATTCCTCTCAGTCCTCACATTGTCAAAGAAAAGTCTAAAATTATTGCTTTTGTTTTTACGATTTTTATTTTTCGGTTTTTTTTCTCTTTATAAATATGTATTTTTTTCTATTTTTGTTTATTGTTTTTATTGTTTATTGTTCAAGGGGATTTTTTTCGTTCTTTTTTTTTATCTGTTTTTTTTTTTTTTATTATAAATAAAGCTTTGACTTTTTAACATTTCTTTGCAAAGATGTGATATCAATTATTTTGTACAAAATCTCGTATACATTTTATATATATATATTATTATGACTCTGAACTGACACCCAAACAATATACAGATAGAGTAATTAAAAAGCCGGTACATATCAATAATTCCCACATGCGCAGTTTAGTATTTAGTGTTAGGTTTTCATTGTACAAACTATATAATTAAAATTCCTATATAAATAGTGAGAGAGAAAATCAGAATCAGAGAGACAGATGAGGATTATATTTAGGATATTATAGAGCAAAATATCATGTTAGATGATGAGTGTGTGTGTGTTTAGCTCCTTTAGTCATTTTTTTTTTGTTTTTTGAGTTGAGTTTTTTGACATTTATTTTTTCAAAAACAAAAATCAATTATGTAAATAAATAGCCCACAATTTTTTTTTTTTTTTCGATATATTTCAATTGAAATGTCCATATGGTCAGTTATATCTTTATAACTTGTTATTTTTTTTGAAAAAAGGAGAAAAACGATTCGCCTGTCCCGTGTGTAACAAAAGATTCATGAGAAGCGACCATTTATCCAAACACGTGAAAACACACAATTCGGCGGGTTCGGGTAGTAGTAGCGGTGGACATAAGAGAAGTGGTTCTGAGGACGATGAAGATGAGGATAATAGTCAGTCAGAGGCCAACTCTGCCAATAGTCCCGCTTCCTCGGTCACTACACCGCCCCTGCCTCCACATGCACTCTCCCCTGCAGTTGGCTTAGGATTACAACAACAAGATATCAAACCGTCGATTTAATTATAACAAATATAATAATGATCTCTTATAGGAAAACGGAAAACAGCAGCAACCCTCAGAGATATTATTACTAAGGCTAAAGCATGACTTTTTTTAATCTCAAAACAACAACAACAAAAATTCTGGCAACACACACATTTCCCTCCACAAGTCAATAATATCAACAGCAAAAGACAAACAATCCATATAGTGACACACAAAAATAGCAAAACCGAACCCCAACAAACAAACAAAGAAACAACAAAAAACTACACTCTCTGTCTCTGTCTCACCCACACCCGCACCCGGCCCAGTCTCTTCATCTTTTGACATCCCTCGACCAAACAACCAACCAACCAACCAGCCAGCCAACCAACAACCCACGTCCATCCTTTGGCTTTCAATACCTCTACTCACTATCCTCATTGTCATACAGAAAGAAAGAAAGAAAGAAAGAAAGAAAACAACGCTACTAATGTGTATTCTACCTATTTAATACAATTTAATCTGCATATCTGAACATTCTGAACCACCCCCAGGTGCTACGAATTCTCATGTAAACACTCTTTGTTGTATTCTGTATATCGTATATGTATTTACATAAATCGGAAAATTCCAGCATTCTCTCTATTCTCTATATAATATAATATGATCTATATCTGTATGTGTATGTGTATGTAGTTGTGTAGTTAATCAAAGGCTCTTTTGGACATTTTCTCATAATCATAATATATTTGATATTTCCTTAAATTCTGTCAAAGTTTTCAAAATTTAATAAGCTATCATCAGTATTGACATCATTTCACTTCTCAATTGTTCATTCCATTATATAAAATACAATAAATGCTGGTACTTACTCTCACTCTCCGCCTGTCCGTCTGCCTGTCTTTCTCTATGAGTGTCCTCGTCACTTTTTGACAACTGAAAGTCAAATGTCCATTTGTAAGCTGTTACGAGGGAACATGGATATTGTTGTAAGGTGTCGTATATACCATATATATATATATACATATATATGTATACTTAGGATAAGTAAATTGAGTTCACACAGTCAGTCCCTTTCATATACATACATAACTGTATATACATAAATACAGAAATTACAAGGGAAAAGAGAGGACGATAAAACAAGTACATACATATAAAAAGAAAAAGGAAAACAACCCTATACTTGACACTTCATAGTCCAGACTCCATAGTTCCATGGTTAGAAAAAAGCTAACGATAAGACACTACTAAATAGTCTAGATTGAGAGAAAGAGAGAGAGAGAAAATAGAAGAGGGAGAGAGAAATGAACGGCGTCAAGTGACTGCGTGCATGTCAATCACCATAATATTCAGTGCCATTATTTATCTATCTTGCTCTACCTCTATACTCTAAACCTACTTGAGTCTCCTTACCATTTAACTAATAAGCAAGCTTTAACCACATACGTCCACACACACATTCAGCATCGTTATGTACGTATAAATAAATGTGTGTGTGTAAAGTGTGTATTCAACTTAAGATTCAAACTCACTCGTTTCAAATTTTCAATGAGGGAGTATCTGTACACACACTGCCTATTATCACTCATTGCATAGTACTACAGCTTACAGCTAACATCTAATCAACTAATAGTTACAGTTTACCGAGTTCCTTTTCCTTTTCCTTTTCCTTCTTCTTCTATTTCTCCCCAAGTTGTTGTTTTTTGAACCATTTCAAATTTTATAATTTGATAATTCCAGATTCTGGATAATTTTTAAATTGCTCTCGTAATCCCGTATAAGAGACTATTTTTTTTTCTCTCAAAAGTTTGGAATTATTGTTTCAAACAAGTATTTTTCTGACATTCTTCATAAAGGCTAATTGAATCTGTCGTATATATAGAATACATGTATGATGATTGTACTCCATACATTATACAGATATACAAATGGAAATAGCTGATGACGACGTATATCAAACTAACACGATTTTCACTAATTTTCCAAATTACCTCTGGAGTTACGACAAAAATGGAACGTTGACTGACAACACCAAATGAACTCAAAACGTAGGTAACAAAAGAGAACCTTTTATTAGATTAAACATATAGGGAAATATTGGGGGGAGGGGGGAAGAGAAAGACAGGACAGGAAAGGATACATCTTTTTTGTTACTCTTACTGACAAAATGAGACAATGAAATCCTAATTTAAACATGACAGTTCTCTTACTAAATTCTGAATTTTTGGATAATATTTGTGGCTGTTGTGTACTAGTATACTGTTGTTGGATGATGGTTGTATCTTGTATGAGAGGGAGAGAAAAAAAATATGTTACTATCGATTTAGTTTAGTGTCGGCGATAGTCAAAAGTCAAAAGATTCTGGGAAATCCACTACGGGAATGATTGTTGTGTTGTACCACAAGCTTATACTACATACTTGCATATATACTATATATTATATATATAATATTCATCTTCATTATATACATATGGTAATTTGTTAAATAGCATTAAAAAATGTCTTATCGCTCACCCCACACACACCAAAAGTCACACCAACACGAAATTTAAATAACATATACATGTATTTATATATATAAATATACGTAACGCGAACGACACTTGTTGTACTCTGTATGCAAATGAGCAATTTTAGTATTAGAGGAAGGGGAAAAAAAAGAAGAGAGAGACTATTATAATATTTAAATACAGCATACACACAACAAGCTACATAATTTACCTCATTTGGTCAAGTGATATTTCACACCTGTTAATGGTTGAACACGTAAACTTCATACTTACATTACATTACAGTACATATTTATCGTTAGTGTATAGTTTTACAACCGTGGAAGATGCTTGGCAAGTCTTCAGGTGAAAAACATATATATATCTATGTACTTACATATTATTTATTAAAGATTATTATTATCATCATCATTATTACATCGTATTTAACTATATATTAAATCATTATGATACGACTAACCGTATAAAGACTATAATGAAATGTTTTTTTCTTTGTCAATAATTGTACTACTTACTTATCAGTTAGAGTACTAATCATGAGTTTTAATTATGTATTTACTTACTGAGCTACGTAAATAGACGCGCAAAACATTTCCTTAACTTTTAAAAACAATGTAGGTAAAAAAGCTTCAAAAATACACACATCATATATACTATACACACTTTTTTACTTTCCACTAAAACAAATCAGCAACCTACAGAAAAAAGCTCTTATTTGTTAATTAATCAATTAATTGATATTATTATTATTATTATTACCTACCTACCTACTACTATTAAATATCCTTTATGAAACGTTGTATGTTGATAGTGAATAGTTATAGAAAGTGATCGATCGAGTATCATGAATGATTGAATGAATTGAAACCCAATGAATTTCCCCTGTGACGTATATGTACATGTAAAAATCATATATAGGTACTTAATTATACTACATAAATGTACATATAAATATATATATCCTAGATTATGTACTATATAGTTATGGTAATTATATAAAAAGTTAACTGAATTAACGTTAAAGGATAGTGAATAAGTCGCAGTAGACCCCCTATATAACTGCGTGTATTGTATACGTTGTACAGTGTCAGTATATACTGATATAAATATAGATACAATATATATAAGAAAAAACTCTTTTACAATAATAATTATTATTATTACTATTATGTACATATGTGGAGTCTATTAGTTAAAAGCAGATTGTAAGTTCTTAATAAATATCACTAAAAAATATCCAAAAAACAATCCCCCCTGAAGTACGATATATTATATTTATTATTGTACATTTACATAAATAAAGCTTTGAAAATTCCCAAGTAACCTGTATGTATGTGTGTGTGTAGAGACATGATGGAAAGAAAAGAAGAAGTGGAAATGAAAAAACCGTGTGTACTATAACAAATGTAGAAAATTATATTATAATATAGAAAAATGAAATAAAATATTTAATATTATGATGAAAAAAAAAACAAACAAACAAACCAACAAAGCCGTTGGCTTCATATACCGACTTATATATCTAGAATTAATGTAGATTTTAGATTTGAAACACACACAAACAAGAAAAAAAACCAAACGATATGTACAGTGGGCAAATGGTTATGACAGTTGATAATTTATATCACACTCTATAAAAAAAAAACTCTTAAATGCAATATCACACATACATAAACTCAATTAATTACAATTATTATTGTTACTTTTTATTATGCCTAAATTAAATGAGTAATTATCATAAGAATGTGTACTACGAGTGTGCTAAAAGTGAAAAAAAAAAACAAAACAAAAGTGAAAGACACTTTCACTGTGAAAGTGATCAAGTGAGTGACAGCTCATGGCTGACTATTTTATGACGTTTGACTGGATTTTTTTTGTTTGGAAAAATATTAAAATGAAATACAAAAAAAAAATATATATACATATATATGAACCCGACTGCTCATCAAAGTAACTGAATTGTCGTCATTATCATTATCATATCATTATCATCATCATCATGGTCATAAAGTTTTTTTTTAAAAAAAGTTACTTCATACAATAATTCAATGGATATGAATGATAGAAAATATTATTGTGCTGTTGGACACATACATATACATACATTATATGGAAATGAGAACGAGAAAAAAATGAAGAATATATAATTTTAATGTAAATGAAATCAAAATATATGAAGGATTTTGATGATGAAGTAAAAGACTATCCCCCGTACGATATATACGATTTGACATTGTACACTTTTCTCTTTCTCATCTTATTGACAAATTAATTCATAACATCATTAATAACATAATATATTTCCATATGACGCATGCATTTGGCTTATCTCGTCAGAGAGAAAACATTTTTGCTTTTTCAGTTATCCTCAAATACAAAAACAAAAACAAAAACTGTTGAGAATGAGAAGTGAAAGATGGAAAAGAAATATTGAAAATGAGCAGCATGAAAAAAAAAAGCCTCCGACTGTTTGTGGGTGTCCATGTACTGGGTTTGCATGTGTGTGAAGACAGTAGGTGGTCTCGTCAAGATCAAATGATATGCAGATAGGTTCTTTTATTCTTAAGTAATGCAAACCAGCAAAACCAAACCTCTTCATTCTCTCTCTCATTCACTTTGTAAACGTAAATCATGATGTGTGTAGATGGTAAAATGTAGACATTTCTCTACGCTGTCTATACTCTATATGTATGCTCTAATAGTTACATATCAGTAAATACAAAGATGTGTGAGTGCGTACGTGCCTATTTCTATATCCTTTTTACTTTTGAACATGCCACTAACAATCATTGTGACTTTTGCAATTCTCATTTTATCACTTACAATATACGAAATGTACACGCACACATATCACATATGTACATATTCCGTAATACATACAGATACATACATACATACCTACACACATTCAACACTATTAACTGATTCCTCTCACTCTCTGACGGATGTGCATAATTGCTTGAACATGATTCTCCGAGCCATTTCTCTGACTAAAAAAAACCATCCGCAAGTTACATGTGTGTGTGTACATACTATGTACATATATAGGTAAGTATTAAGTATGTACATTTCTACTAATGATTAGAATCTCATCGTCAATCTCAAGTTTGTATCAATATCGTCAGGGGATTCGAGGATATTATGCATGTAATTGGACTTTGTATATTTGGCGTGAGGAGACGTACATGTTACAGGTACGATATATATCTGTATAAACGAGTTCATCATTGTGGTGATGTGATATGTATGATGATGTGAAAAGAATATTGAAATAAGTAAGTAATTAAGCACTGCACTACACTACACTGCACTGCTGCTGCTTCGTCTTTGACTCCTCATGATGATTCCTAATTTTGTTTGTGGACCACAACTGTTTTTATATGTACATATACATTACATGCATTGACGAGGAGCATTCAGGAAAAAGGTGAAAACTGAGACGTGTCGGCATCGGCTTTTATTCAAAAGATTTCAAAAGATGTTCTGAAATTTGGTGTGTAAATGTGTGTATGTGTGTTTGTGTGTGTGGGACAGGACAATCATTTTATTATTGCTCACTTGCTACCATTTCCCCCTTTTCAATGCAATGACAATCATATTGTAATGATTTATCGTGTAACAAAAAAAAAAACTTTAGGGAGAGTGTCTTTGTAGAATAGTGAACAAGAACTACAGTTTTCCTCCATGTAAATGTCCATCACAAGGCAAACTCATCACTCACCCGTCTGTCTGTGCAAAATTATTTTGCTGTCATTACAAAAACGATGTGCATTTGAGTTTAAAGCATGTACAGTTACAGTTGTAAAGGGTAAAGCACTGAATGAGCACGAGAATTACTCGACTCTCCACATAAACATTCGAACGTTTAACTTTACAGTAAATTGTACCCATGTACAATTTACAATTTACAATCCGTTTTTGTTTCGTTCTGTGAATTCCCAAAGGTTGAATAAAAGAATTGAGATGAGGGAAATGGGAATAAAATTATTTCTGGAGGCAACTGCGGATTCAGCCTAAAGAAGAAAGATTAAATATTTTGCATGGGTCTGGTGATTGTGTGTGGATTGTGGATTGTAGATTGTAGATTGTAGATGTTCGATGTTCGATGTTAGGGAGATTTGTTGACGTGGATGAAGACGGTGTTGAGGCGCATACAAATCGGTTCTTTCTATCTCATTAATTCTCATTCATTCAATTCCACTGTTGGTCAGTGGAGCGTACTTTGGGTCTATGCATCTCCCTGTACAGATAGTCTATATATGCTGAATGGTGCCTTCCTTCTCCTTCATCGTCGTCAATACTTCAATACATTGAGTAACACCATGCAAGTAAGATACACAAGTATACAACATGCCTTTAGTTTAAAATGTTCCCAAATGCAATCCCATTTGTATTAGTATTACACACCCATATGCATCTTTTGTCATGTATTTTTAACTCTTTTTTTGTGACTTGATGGTTCATACATTTACATACAAATACAGATCCATTTAGTCACTCATTCTTGAAAGTCAAAGAAAGTCGTTGGAGTCCTCTCCCACCCCATTTCTTCAATTCCCTATTTTTTATTCTTAATAATTGTGATTTGATACTCGCCACACCACACAATCAAAATATTAACTATGTTCCATGTCAAATCATTTGAAGCCAGAAAGAAGCTCAAAATCAAAGAGTTGCTTCTGTCCTGTCATTTATTCCCGATCAACTACAAAAAAAGGCAATTGTCTTTCCGGAATTTCCTGCCCAAATTGAATTTTCAATCAATCCTGAGGATCTCACATTTTAAATACTTTTCCACATTTCTTCGTTATGGATGATGAGAATTTAGCTTTTAGTTTACATTGAAATTAGAGAGAGAGAGGGGAGAGGGAGTTGATTGCATTTGACTTATTTAAAAAAAGAAATGAGATGGAGTTGTATATATATAGTTAGGTATTTGGATTGGAGAGAAAGAGACAAACAAGGAATTGTTGTAGAATTTGAGGAGAGAGAGAGAGAGAACAGGGATTTTTGGTTTAAGGTAAAGTAAATGCGGCGGCTGATTGTGCGTGTGTTTTCAGTGTTGTACATACATAGTTTAGTTTTGTAGGTAGTATGTACTCTGATTCATTAACTCGGAGGAACTTATTAAGGTTCTTCATGTGGCTGCCGTCGTCTTTCTCCTAACGAAGCTGACTTGTTATCTCTCTCTCTCTCTCTCTTCAAGTAAACTAAATAACTACGTGGCCAACTCCACATTGAAATACTCAGAAATTCACATCAAACCGTACACAACTCACACCGAAATCCGTATACGATGTATCTCAATATCTGTAATATGAATATAGGTATGAAAGTAGATGATATTTCTCTTCATTTCTTTAAAGCCTTATCCAGAGAAGGAGTTTGAATTTTGGATGATGCATTCAAGTAGCTGCAAGGATAATTTCTCAACGAGCCCTCTCTCTCTCTCTCTCTCTCTTTTCTTATAAAGATAAGGGAAAATGGTAATTCATCTATCAATCTTTGTTTCCACATTATGGTGTGCATTAATACATATGGAATTAAGAATACTACAACATATGAATCGTATGATCAAATCCAGTTTGAACTCCCTGTTTCCTCTTTTACATCACACACACATAGCACATTTGTTTGTGGGTTTTGTACTTGTACAACTTGTACCTTTGTCTCAAATCTAAAGTATGTATCTGTACATGAGCTACAGCTAGAGCTAGGAAGATTATACGAGAAAATGTGATGAGAACCGGACCTAATGATATGAAGTCATTTACTCATTCATCTCATTTCATAAGTTCACATTTCTTCTCATTTTCAGGTGTGCTTTTATTACTTCTCTCTTGATTCTCCTTCCAATCAACATTTGAAGCTCACTTTTCTTCTCTCTCCCTCTCTCTCTACATAACTACAGATATATCCCCATGTCTTGTGTATGTGTGTTTGTACGTGTACACCCTTCAAATTACTATTACTAAATATTTTGTGGCTATAATATAATATCTTTGGACTGTTCTCTCTCTTTCTCTCTCTCTCTTTTCTCCTCATTACTATTTTATTACAAACGAAATACGAAATATGAACATCTCAAGCAAAACAAAAAAAAAAACTCGAAATTTCTCTCACTCGCTCGTGGGTTCACGTTTGAATTCTGTGTTTTCTGTACATAAAACATAAGGGAAGTGATAAAAAGAGGGAATGTGGACGATAGGTGAGTCCGTTTAGAGGTCTGGGTGATTGTAACATGACAATTTGTAGGGTGAAGATGAATTGGCTCTTTAATGTAAGGTCGATGGGGTCGGAATAATGGAGTAGACGAGAGAAAGAAAGGGAGAGAGAGAAAGAGAGAGAGAGAGAGATTCTCTAGACTTGTACAGTTTTGCGGTGAGGAAGAGAAGGGAGAGAGAGAGAGAGGGATGGGAATATGTGGATTTTGTGGATGTGTGTCCAAAAGGAAGGAAGGAAGGCAGTAACGAAACGAAACGAAACGAAAAAGACTTGACTGCTGTGACTCGGGAAACTTGTGTGATACATTGGAGTGGGAAAGTGGGAAAGTGGGAAGTAGTAGAAGAGTTTTTCTTATTCTTCTATCTCATCTACTTGGTCAACTTGTTCTTCTCGAGTGTTGTTGTGAATCAGCTAGGAGAGAGAGAGAGAGCGAGAGAGAGAGAGACAGAATTGTGCTCGGTGAGATATAGTTAGTTTTTAGTATAGAACCGACGATATATTTCCCTGGGAAAGACAAGCCCGAGAAAAAGAAGGGAAAGAAGAAGGAGAGAATAGGATAGAAACTTCCAAGTAGTCCAATTCGAGATCCCAATCCAAAATCGAGAGAGAGAGATGAGAGAGAGAGGGAGAAGAAGAGAGTGGATTTCATTCCATCTTGGTACATAATCATGTGGCTCGTGGAAGTTGGAAGTTCCAGATAGAAGTTGAGGAGATGAAGAGAGAGAGAAATAATATAGCGGGTAGAAATCCATGTGTATACAGAATCCATAGGTATAGAATACAGATAGAGATAGAGATAAAAGGAAAAGTCATATGAGTTCCAAGTAAGCAAGTGAGCAAGTAGACAGACACACATTGACTACGGACGGACGGAGAGTATAGTCTCTGGGAATAGAGCCAAAAAGAAGAAGAAAAAAAATGTTCGAGCCCCGATATGGTCCTAGGGCGAAAGAGACAAATACAAATTTCGGAGCGACACGCCTACATTTGGGCTTATATAGCCCGCAGACGCCACTCTCGGCCCATTAAAAAGCCCCAAGATGTGCTCGCCTTTTGTTTTTACTCCAGCCACCATTGCCACTCTTCTCCCTCCTCATCCTGCCTCTTTCTACTCTTTACTATCACTTTTGAAACTTTTTCTCTCTCTCTCTTTTTCTCTCTCTCTACCTCAACCAAAATCATTCCATATCCATCCCATGAGCCAACTATCTATTTTTATTCCCTTTGTCTCTCTCTTTCTCTCTCTCTCTCTTTTAAGGTTTGGACTTTTTAATTCATCGCCACACACACACACACACAAAACTTAAAAACGTACAGTTACAAATCAATCCTCCGGATTCCATTAGAAACAAACTTTAAATTACACTAAAAAAAATTCATTGTTACATAATTCATGGTGGAAAAGGAAAAGGACTCGAAGATGAAAACTAAAAATGCCGTACTGATAATTATTGATTACCCGCAAGTCACTTAAGAAATTCTTCCTCACAAGCTCGTTTGACGCTTCCGAAGGTATTTCTGTACATATGTATATTTATCATCCAGAAATGTAATCATGATGATGATGATTTAATTGGGCTATAAATGAATTGAAGTGGAGGCTCCACAAGCTCGTTGATCCCCCATAATTGGATTTTATGACGATGAAATCAGATTTGGAAAAATAAGTCCGCGTGTTTGTGTCAACTGTCATCTTCTCCCGAGGGACTTTCATGATCCCCATTCAAACAAATTAAATATGTATCATTTTTTCCACGTTTTTACTCAACCAACAGTCAACCGTGGAATCGAGCATGAAAATAATCCTTCGGAAATTCAATTCAAATGCAACTGAACGCACATTCACACATTTTCATTGTGATTTAATTGAAAGTGTTGTGCAAGTGCAAATGGACAGGGAAATGCTGAACGTGAATTGTATCTATAGAATGGAATAAACTATGGACGTCTGTTTTTGTCTATCTGTCTGTCTGTCTGTCTGTCTGTCTGTGTGCAAGTCCAAGACGACGGCATTAAGAAATTATGTAGAATGTGTAATTTGATTATTTATGTAATGTGTAGAGTTGTAGTTGTAGTTGTGGAGTTACAAGTCAGCGCTGGGGAACTCGCAATAACTTGAAGGGAATGGAATAAATAAAATAATAATAATAATAATATTATGCGAATTAACAATGGAAAATATGATGAGATTTGCATCTGCTTCAGTGGTTGAACAGAGCCAAGAGAATATTTATTGCAGCGATTGACTTTGACTGTTTTTGTGTGGAGGAGCTTCAATAGACAGAAAGAGAGAGAGAGCGAGAGAGAAAGAGAGAGAGAATAGCTGGAGGAATGAATGGTGGGCATTTTTAGTAGGTTGCTGCTCATTGACATGACATATGTGAGAGTTTTGTAGGGCTGACTGACTGTATTTTGTATTTATTATTCATACCATTTAGGAGCTGGAGGGCCTATCATCTGCCTTCTCTTTATGCCCCATCTCCATCACATCCCATATTTATGTACATACTTTTTTTTCGTTTTTCGTTTTGCGTATGGCACTAAGCGAGTTCCCATACTTGTACTACTTCTAATACCTAATACGATTGCATATAAATATAATAATATATAATATATATACCTTTATAGTTTATCTTTATACCTATGCCCACATATGACAAAACTGCCTTGAATGATCGAATTATTCTATACGAGCAGCCAATTCCACGTTTGGTAAGGACCAAATATTTTTCAATGTCGTCGTCCGTCCACTCACACACTCTTTTATGTACTTGTACTTACATCTCCCATCCCTCCACATTTTGTTTATTTCATTTGAATCAAATCATCCCCCACCTTTTCAAATTCTGCTGTCTTTTTTTATTCTCTTCAAAACTATATGACTACCTAAGTACATAAATACTGATAGAATATCTCACTGTATCTTATTTCCAAGAAAGTAGGTTATAAATAAACCAATAAACCATTTTCCATTGGCATATTGGCAGGATCATCTCTCAAACCAAATATTCGTACTCGTATTGTAACCACCGCTGTATAACATCATATGATGTAAAGCGTCAGTCAGAGTAAATTCCATTTCACGACACCCCATAAATACACAAAGAGTGTCGGATATTTGCGAACTGTATTTAATAGACTGTGTGTATCCTCATAGTTTTCTCATTAGAAAGTATAAAAAAAACTCGGGCTGTAGCTTGTAAATGAAAAGGGAAAAACATGTTGTTGGGTTTCCTTCTGTTTGAAATATATATTGCATCCACATTGATTATGATTCTGATTATGAGCTTGTTTCTATATGTACAATATGCATAAGTTAACATGAGTGTGTTGATGTAGAGCGCTGGGAGTTTGTGGGTGTTTGTGTATAAAAAAGGAAATGAAGTTATAAACAAGGAGGATTTGGCGGATTCATGGGTTATGTATGATATGTCTTTAGGTTTGGATGGGAATGGGAATGCCCCATCGATTTTTCAATGACTTAATTAAATACACTGTCCAAAAAAAAACCTCCTCAGATTTACGTGTGTGTACATTTTGAATAAGCAATGGGCAATGAGTATACCTACAATTTATGTGTCCACCAATACGTTTTCCTCCTTTAGAATAACGAAAACTTGGCAAATATATTATATTATAGGATCTCTTGGTATCTTCGCGCTTTATAGTAGGTATTTTCATACTAAAGTGAAACGAATCCGGGATATCATGAAAGTGCACCACTTGGAGATACAGATATTTTTGGCTGTGTGCAAATTGCAGATATTTATTATACGTTTAAAAATGATCAAACTGGTCCTGAGCAAAAAAAGAAAAGAGAATGGGCGAGTGCGATGATTTATGATTTATGACACCAAGTTAATTTGTAGTTTGTATACTCGCTATAGTCAACAAAACACTAGACAAAACTTGAAAAAACAAAAAACAAAAATTTGCCCACGCGACCAAAGTCAATCTAATGTGTGTACCTGTCAATTTTAATTAAAGGATCAACCTTTTTCATTAGTCTCATCCGTGATTTGTCTGTCATTGTCATTGAATTTAGTGGAAAACTGTCGTTCGTATGTATATACATATAATATAATATCCTGCCCACATTAATTCTCTCGCTTGTACTCATTTTGCTCTCTTTCCTCTTGCTTGCCAAATCCTTTTTTACTTTTTTTTTCTTTGGTGGGGGGGGGAGGGTGGGAATCTCTGGAAAATATAATACAAATTTTAAAAAGAGATAAAAACATATAATAATTCATAAATGGGGAATTCACAAGTAAGCATAAAAATTAGTAATTATCCAAAAATATCCATAATAATCTCAAAACCTTACTTCTTGACTTCTTGTTCTTATATCTTATGTTTGTACGCACAATTATCTGTGTATCTAAATTTGTATGTAGGAAATCCTATCCATATCTATACATAAAGGGTCATTGAATTAACGGATCATAACAAACCATAACCGTACATAAACTTTGATTTAATTTCCGTTTGGTATTTATGTATAGTTAGAAACGGAGGAGGATTGGGAAAATAGAGTTGAAGTTGGAAGGAGAATACAGCAGACATATCTGTATAAATATGTATAGAAATATACTCGTGGCGGTTGTTTGTTTGGAGGATTCAAGAATCAAGAGAGAAAGGAACCGTGGAGAGGATCTTAGACCCCCCAACTTGTAATTCTATGATGGAAAGTACATGCAATGCACCATGTACATAACATATACATATCTGAATGTGTATCGTATATTAGTGTATAAGTAATACTAACAATAAGTACTAATCGTAAGTATGTAGTAAGTACTCGCAAGTTGTATGGAAAACAAGTCCAGGCACAGTGCAGGCTCAAAACGTCGTCGCAAATTCAGTGAGTGAGTGAGGAAGAGGACAAAAGTAAATGGTTAAGCGTAATGACCCAAGTGGAAAATGAGGCATCGATGAAGATTAATGAGACAAACAATGACGACATTCCCTTTTTGTTGGGGTCCTCGTATCATCATCACAACCACCCTCCAAAACATTGTATAAATGATACAGAACATGATCCAACACACTCTCAAACTTATCATTTCATTTGATTTCATCTCAAATCCATGCCGATTCTTCTCAATATCTTTTCCCTTCCCACACTCTTCTCTTCTGGGTTTCAAAATGAAGTCTCCATTTCCCATGCTAAAAACTAAAAACACAATGTGACAATTGTGACAGAATTCCATGATTATTTAATTGAGAGATTTGAGAATTGCTAGACAAAAGTACGAGCTACTTTTTTTTGTTGTTGGTGGGAGGATGGAGGCAATGAGATTAATTTGATTGGAAATTGCTGGTTGTTCGTCTGATGTGAGACAGAGTCAGAGTATCTGTATATGTATACGATAGTATATGCGAGCTGTGGCGAAAAAAAAACATCTCATTCCGCCCACTTTCTTTAAATACATCACACTCATTATTTCTCTTTTCCCAATTTTTTAATACCGAATCCTCATTCTTCTGTGACGTAGCAGACTTTTCATGTACACTTATTATTCCTAACCGCAAACGTACAACATTGAAAAATGCTATTGGGATTTTGTCCACAGTCTCAGCCACAACAGACGCGGCGAATTGGTACGTACACATACAATTTTTTTTATCTGGTGAGACAGAAAAGACACGGTGGAATAATTACGAGAGGATTTATCTGTATTTATACGAATATGACACATGATTCCAAGTTTGATGAGACTGCCGTTTTGCGTGTTGCGTGTACGCATCTTGGATATTGAGATCCAGATAATAAATAAAAGGGGATGAAGATGATGTGTGAAAGTGTAGAATTGCACTTGAAAATTATTGAAGCAAGATTTCGTGAAAATGTGAGACGTATATGAGACTGTGAAACAAAGTGACAGAGTAAGAGAATTATATCTGTAGAGAGAGAGAGAGAGAGAGAGAGAGAGAGAGAGATGCGAGTTAATTATAACATGAGAAGGCAGAGAGAGAGAGATAAGAAGGAAGTTTTGTTTTACCGTGTTTTTTTCCAGAGTTTTTACACCCACATACATTTTTTTTTCAAGTTCTTTGTTGGGCTTATGATTGTGGTGAAGGCAAAAGGAGAAAAAATTCGAGTCGGGATGGAAGCAAGTGGAGCTGTTGGATTTGGTAGTTGGAGCAAGCAGACAATAAAGGTTTTGATCTCACAATCCTTCTACATTGAAATGTACGTGTTCACTCGTCATGTTACATCCAGCTCTTCATTTTGCTATACCTCTGACTTGCACACACGTTTCATCGTTCAAATGCTACATCCATCTGCATTAGTATATTTTCATAGGTATGAGAACTGAGAGGAGACTGAAAAGAAGAGGATCGAGGAAGGAACATCCTTAGAGAAATTGGCCACTGTTCAACAACTACCACAAAACTATACAAAACTACAAGCCAACTTGTCAAAACATCCCTTTTCCTCTCCTTGCAAATCCTTTTTGGAAAACAAAAGTTTTACTACATGAAAGAGCGCATTGAAGCAAATCTCTCTCTCGCTCGTTCCTTCGTTCGTTCGTTCTTTCTCCATCTCAACCGATTCATGCGAACAAATAAGAAAAATTAAGTCCGGAAGCAAAGAAAGAAACTTGAGAGAGTTCAAGGCGACGGGACAAAAAGTCACAAATGAAAACAATGTCATTGTCTACACTTCATTTGAATTCATGTTTGAAACTTTTCTTTTTCTTTTTCATTTCTCCATCCTTGATTGTCCCAACAGGGAGAAACATAATAATTTTTGGATGCTTCTTCTCATTCTCTCTCTCTCTGACGTCGCTCGACTCTATTTTTTTTTTTATGGCGGATCGGCACAATTTATAGTTAATGGTGATGATATCTTTTGTCTCTTGACTTTGTACACTTGACGCACACAGTGTGCTGCAGTGTGCGGTTATTCATTTTCAAATGGTTGTTCTATTCTATACCGAGATTAGTTTCATTTTTTTTTTGTTGATCCGTCGTCTGGGTTTTGGTTTTGGTTTTAAAGTTACCAAACTCAAACTCGAACTCATCTTGTGACAAATATGAGAGAGAGAGAGAGATCAAATGACATTGAGAAATTCTCATAACTTGAGTTGAGTTTCCCCCTTTTTTTCTCATATCGAAACTCAACTGTCAACTCTCAACTCTCAACTTTTATTACGGATAATCCTCTGCCTTGTCTTATTATTTCTTGTATATCAAGAGCTAATCGAATCATTTTGACTATATAGGAAGTATGCTTTTGGAGTCGCAAAGTCTCTCATTTGAAATGAGAGAATGAGAGAAAGACTGATCAAATAGTCATGATAAAAATGTGGACGGTAATGCCTTGAATGTGTAGTGTATGGATGAAAGCGTGTGGCGGCATATCAAAGCTCTAGTTTCTCTTCTCACGGCTGACTTTAGTTGACAGAGTAAATAGCGAGAGAGAGAGAGAGAGAGAAAGAAAGAGAGAGAGACTGTTGACAATCCATATGGCCGTTGTCGTTGTCGTTTGTTATCCCTGACTTTGGCAGTGTGGTACATTAAATCTATTTCAATTCAAACAATAGTTTTGGGGGGTTTGATTGTAAATTTAAATGTAGATTTTGTTAATATGTTGGATGTTGTTGGATTTTGTTGGACGGGGAGTGAAAAGTGAAATGAAATAAAATGAAGGGAAGAGAAGAGAAGAGGGAATTTTAGAGAAGCGTCAAGTCAAATGAAGTATAGGAAAAGCGAGGAAGCATCACCACCACCGTCAGCGAGAATCAAATATACAGTTAGTTGTTGTCGAAGAATAGAATTGGGGGTAAATTCATATAAATTCAGTGGAGCAGCCTTTGATGACAAAATTTTGTATCCGGGAGAGTTGGGCTGCTCTCTCTCTCTCTCTCTCTCTCTCTCTCTCTCTCTCTCTCTCTCTCTCTCTCTCTTTCTAAAAAGAGACCGAAGCGAGTTGCTGAGCACTCACTTGGAAATTACATGCGCGCTCTCAACATTCAATATCGTCTTTCTCTCTCTCTCTCTCTCTCCTCTTTCGGCTTCGGCTTCCTTTTTCAATTGCATCACATCAACATCAGCTCACCGTCTCCAAATCCAACACAGCAGAGCACTGCACTGCAACGCATTCTACAAACTATCTTATCTCGTCTTCTTCTTCTTCTTCTTCTTCTTCTTCTTCTTCTTCTTCTTCTTCTTAGTCTTCTCCTCAGGTTTTTTTTACTTCTTTTCTGCCGGCATCAGTTTCCAATTTTAACCAAATCTAGCTAACTTACACACAAAGTGTCCACATCCTACATCTCCAATAACTCTTCCTCGTATTATGTATTCCCCATTCTCTCCAGCTCTCTCTCTCTCTCATGCCTTCAAAATGTGAACGTGCACAAGAGTATACACACACAAAGAAAATCCATAAAAAAAATGACACGGTTTTTTTATTAGAGAGGGAACCGAAGCGAAACGCATACTCTTTTCCTTAGTTGACTATATACTTGATATTAAATGTGGACTGGACGAACGCTGAATATCATGATCATGAATAGGATTCCAATGCTGTCCAATTAATACATTATTCCTGGTCTCTTTCCCCCGCTGCACTATTCATTCATGTCAATTTGAACTTGTTTTATTTATGTTTGAAAATTCTAAATTTCTGCCTAGAATTGAATTGAATTGAATGGAATTCTTTTTCGAAATACTGGAAAGGTCTAATATTGAATGAAAAGATGATGAAATGATGGTGTGACCCTTGAGTTTATGGATTGACCTTAAACACACACCACACATGAACACATGTGATGTGTAACTGTACAAGCCCAAGCACACGCTCACACGAAGTTGGTGTGTGGAAATAAATGTAAATGTATAGAGAGAAATGAAAATGATTTGTGCACGAAGGAACTGGAAGGTAAGTAAAGTAAAGTCAAGTCAAGTCAAGGAAGGGGAAATACATATATTACATATACGATATGGAAATACTGGGATATTGTAGGATTTGTAGGTACTTACATGTGTGTGGATATGAATGGAGAAATGTGTACATGTGGATTGTGGACGTGAATTGGTGTGGTGGCTTTTGCATATGTACAACATCGTACTTGGTTTTCTAACATCCATTTCGAGGGAGAAGAGAGTAGACGAAGAGAGAGAGAGAGAATGAGAGAGAATGAGAGAAAAAAATTTTCCTCGTGGAATTTTCGCTACATTAACCACATCGTTTGACTTATCCAAGTCATTCTTTCACCAATCGATAAGCCACAAAGATGTACCATCTCATCCTAAATAAAAGTTTTAACAAGGAACGCGACCACGAACCCACGTCCAACTATTATCATATTATGTTATATTCTGCAGACAGCAGTCTACAGACTTTTTCCCAAACGCAAACGCACCTATAGAAAAACACACAGCTATAAGCCTCCGTCCTTTCTCTCTCTCCCTCTCTCTCTCTCTTGCCATCCCTATAAATCATTTATATACGAGTCGAATGACAGTCTTACACAATTTTGTATTTTATTGACGAATACAAGTAGCAAGTAGCACCATTAAACCATCAACCATCAAACCATTTCACACACACACACACACACACACACACACACACACACACACACAATCACGCATCTCTCACACACACTATACACTACATTTTATCCCACTTATGTATGTATGTACAAACCTCATAACTAGCCCCTTCATTTGTCAGTCATACAAATATCTATCCAACTATTTAGCTTGCAATACTGCACCCGCCATTCTTCACGTAGTAAATACATTTACATTTACTGTAAATGATTTACATTTAAATCAGCAATTTTCTCCCTCGTAACTTAACTTAAAAACACGTCAATTTGAGTGCTCAGTCCACCATAGATAGATAGACAGACAGAGACGGTAAACAACGAGCGTCTTAAACACCATCGTATTTAATTACTACATTAACTCCTATTTACATTTGGGTATGTTGACCGCATTGCGAGTGTAAAAACAGGCATTAAATTTAAGTATAAGGATATGCATTGTGGGATTTGATTAGAAGGTACAAACTAGAGGAAAGTGTTAATGTGTAACATCAAGAAAGTCTTTTCATTTTTATGACGTTGTTGTACTCTTTTACATATATACTTATTGTTAGTATGTACTTTTGTACCTCCAGCCCGACCCAAGTCAAAAGCTAAAGACGGGTTAATGTCATTGTACCATTTGTACAGATACCTACAGATTCTGATTGTATATTAGATATTAGAGTTGTGCTTGTCATTGTCATCATGCTCAGATCCTTCTTTTGAATGAGGGAATCCACAGTGGTCAATAGTTTTTGAGATGTACATAATAAATACTTAATACAAGTCAAGAAAAGCAATGGATTTTCATCATCATGTTTGAGGGTGAGGAGGAGGAATTAGTTTGGAAACTGTTGCTATACAGATATTTATGTACTGCTGTAAAGTCACTCAGTATTGTCACTATACATTCAATCCATTCCATTACTATCGTATATGACCATTTCTGTATTCCATTCATTGGAAATTTAAATGAGGAATGAGGATCATTGTGGTCACCATGAATGTTTACTCGAGAGGATGAGTACTTTTTATATGGTTTTGTGTGTGAACAGTCTGAACAGGCGATAAGTTTGACCACCAGCAACTATACGACTTGTCTATTCCCATTTCTCCTATTCTGCTGCTCTTTGTGGTCATTCAGTCATTCATTTTTCATTTGTTAGTGCGAGGAATACAGCAGGAGACGGAATTGAGGAGTTGAGGAGAGTGAACATTACTTATTCAAAAGGACATGGAGAGGAGCAAAAGCAAAAGCAATAGTAACAACAACACTCCACAGTGAACACGGCAATATTTATTCATGCGAACAACACCTAAGTAGACTACAAACTACAAACTATGTACAAAATACGAGCAAGTCGTCGTCGTTGTCCATCCCGTACGGATGATTACTTTGCAACTTATCTTAACATTCATCTCTCGCCTTTCAACTCTCCATACAATACTCAAATACACACACACACATACACACACTTTACAATACTCACAATTCAATTCAATGCAACACATGAAAATGGCTTCAAATCCCATGGTAGACAGTACTAGTCAACTCTAATGATGCGCATTAGGATTCAGCGTTCAACAGTAAATAAGTAAATACATGACAAATATTCCATCGACTATTTACTAGTTTGAATTCTCTCAAGACACCTTTTCACTTCACAAATTTATTCATAACCAGACAACGATGACAAAGACGTCGAGCCAAGAAGACGACGACGACGAAGACGGAGAAGAAGAAGAAGACGAGGAAAAAGAAGAAGACGACGACACTTTATTCAATTGCTTGGCAAAATTCAAAAAGATGGTATAAAAAGATGAGAACATGTTTTAACACACCAATTTTTATAATAATAATATAATAAAATAAAATGAGCCCTCGTAATGTAATGTAATTTAATGTATGTATGTAATGTAACAGTATAAATAGTAAATCTAAAGAACCTCCAGCGAGCCGTTTTGACATGAAAATATTCTTGCCATAAATCTAATTGTTAGTTCACAAAATAAATAATTGAATGCACACACACATACACATACACAATGTATTCAGTATACATTAACGGGAGATACGGGGCGTTCCCATTTCCAAATTTGTTCAAATGAATATACAGAGCGATGGTATATACAACTACAGATACTTTTTATGTTCATTTGAACATCAAATGTGGATTTGGATTTGAGTACAGGGAAAACTGCAGCTACTCTACCAATAATCCATTTACCATTTACCATTTAATGCATAGGCAAGCCAACAATGTTCAACTAGGTTCATTCCTTTCATTCTTTCATTCATTCATTCATTCATCATCATCCTAAATCCTGATGAAACTGAACAATTTCCCATATGTTCGCTACACATTCCAAATGTAAAGGCAAACTATATTTGAGGAGTATTTTTTGGGTTGAACCGCATGAAAATTATTGAACGAAATTCATTTGAATTCAATGAAGATAAAATTCAATTGAATAAAAAAAAATAGTTTCAAAACACAAACATATATAAATACATTCGGTTTGAGATATTTATGCTCATGTGATTTTAACATGACATCTAGAAATACATTTTTACAAGGGAATGAGCAGTGAATTTTTTTTTAAAGTCATGTCTTTTGTCATTTTTTGTGTGTCCGTTTTGCACTTTGCATGAAATGCATGAAATGCAAGGAAAATATAATAATGGTGGAGATGTAAAAATATAGAGATAGAAATACAAAATACAAATAAATGTACAAAAAAAAGGTGAGTTGTGAATTAGAGAGTGGAGAGAACGAGAACGAGAGAACGAGAGTCAAATATTACAATATAAATGGAATATGTATGTACAAATGTACACAAAAAACATGGGTAACAATGAGAGGTCGTGAAAACATTGATTTTGCAAAGAGCCTTCTCTCTGTTTAGGTATGTACAAAAAAATATATATTGTAAATAGTTTGAAATGACGCATACCTTAGCCTAACATTATATCCAATGTGTAACGTACAATTTTCCTTGCCCTGTATAATTATTTGGAGCGTTTTTTGATCAAGTAATGTTAATGTTGTGTTGTGTACTTTTCGTATCTCTCTCTTTTCTCTATCTATTAGTGTACACACATCTCCTATATTTACAATGAATGTATATGTGAGAGCGAAAGAGAGAGAGAGAGAGAGATAAATATAAAATGTTGTGTTTGGTGTGTGGGCTCGAATGATGAGCGTCATCCAAATTCATGGTTTGCTCTCACTTCCTTTCACGTTTCAAGTGACAACATATTGAAAGTCACCAACTAATCACAGCAATTATTCATCTAATTATGTGAATAATATATGGAATCAACAATAGAGAAAGAGGGAGAGAGATCCAGATTCGTTACGTTACGTTGCCTTTCCTTACATTACGTTAGAATAAAATGGCAAAATATATAATAAACTGTGAGCTTTTCGTGTGCACACACAGCACTGGATGACTTTTCCCAGTCCTCACAAAAACACGGTTTGTCGTGAGCTTCCAACTTCCAACGTTCACAGTTCGTTCACGAAAAAGAAACGCCAAGCTGAGGAGACCTTTCAAAAAAAAAACTAAAACTAAAAACACACATCATAAATATAAATACATTATTTATTATAATCACTTACTTATTTTTAACTATACGTTCAAAGGTTAGGAAAACAGAGCGAGAGAGGAAGATGAAATGGCTATGAATAAAAATAAACAGACACATGTATCGTATCGTATATCGTACGTAGTCGAAACTCTCGAGTCTAATGATATTAAATTATATGTAATCTTTCTCATATTTTATTCACACCAAAAAACGGAGCTTCTTCCATAATTATTGACATGTCCCATTCATTCTTCTTTGGTCTTTGGTCTCTACACACTAAACTATATAAACCAACATTTTCATTACAGCTTACGTATGCCGTATGAATGGTAGCACATATGTTTTGAGAGCAAACACCCAAAGTATTAATTACAAAAAAGGTGTACCTATTATTATTATTTTTACCCTTTTCACTCCTCAAGTATATAGAATGCAAAATTTATATTTAATTTTTTGTTTAAACACGTTTAAACAGTGGTCACTAAATCCTTCGTTCCGCTGTAGTCACTAGCCATTTAATCCATAATATGTACTGTACAATTTAAAAAATTGTCATCGCTTATTGTTGGTTTGCCAAGGTACAACCAATAAACAAATTAAAGGTAAAATACACGTACACATGCATAATATATTTCATATGGAAGTTGAATACTTTTTTTAAAGGAAAATATACCGTAGAGAAAAAGATTCAAAGTAAAGAGAGAGAGAAGAAACGAAGGGGAAACGAAGGACTGGAATTGATTTTGTGCATGTAATTTTCAGGTTTTCAATGTATGGAGGAGCAGGCAAAGGAAATACGAAATACGAATACATACAGACACATTACACACGTGTTTCAATGTTCTTGGAGTAGAATCGGGTTCAGCACCCAACCGAATGGTTGGTATACATATACATTATAAGATACATATAAACATATAACGAATGTTGTGAGGATGAGGATGAGAAGTTTGGTAATCCGAGTCTCTGACGTCTAAAATATTCCAGGGCTGCTGGCTTAATTAAAGGGTAATTTGTCAGCACAAGGAGACAAATATTAGGCGAAAAATCATCGAAACATCAACAGGGAGTCGGTTGTTAAAGAATTCTTCTTCCCTTCCCTCATCTCTTCCTTTTGTATCAACACACTTACAAATATGTATTTACACGTAACAGCTTTCTCTCTCTCTCTCTCTCTCTCTCTTGATCTCAACGCTCACGTCTTTTTTAAACTTTGTATCTCAGTAGACTGTTTGGTTCCAGCTATTTTTCAGCTTGTCACATTTGTATTTATTCTCCTCTCAACTTCATCTTTAAACTATTTCCTACATGCCTCAAAAACTTCAAGGTAAAGTTTATCTCCTTGTTTTTTTAGTTTCCCTTCAAATTAAACTCAACATTCCATTTTTGCCACTACTCAACTGAGCAATTCAATTAAAATTAAAATAAAAACCCCCAATCATTTGCACTAATTTGAAAAAAACTTTGAGAAGCGTTTATTTCATTTAATTGCTCCCCACATCCACATATGTTGTCATTTACGTTTGGAATTCCTATACCGAAAAATACACGTTTTTTTTGTGTGAGCTGCATTTGTTATGATTTGAGATTTGGATTTGATTTACTTTGGATTTGGAAAGTTTAGGCATGATTTAAAAAAACAACTACCTATGGGAAATGTAGATTGCGATTTGAGAGTAAAATTGACGGAAAGCTGTGGTTGGTTGGGATTTGGAGTGTTGAATAAAAGATTTAGTTGTTCAAACGATGTGATGGAGTTTCAAAGCGTTGATCTACTAATTCACAGTGTCGTCACAAATATGAATTATGAGATAATGAAAGCCGTAAGTAGAGGACGAGAGAGAGAGAGAGAGAGGAAGAGAGGAAGAAGAAAAGGGGAAAGATGGCATATATGAAAAAAGTATTAAGTTGTATGGAAGAGAGAGAGATAGAAGGAAAGAAAAAGACTTTCGTAAGGGTTTGCATAGAATTTAGAATTTAGAATGTTGTATGGGATGGGGAGCACCCAACAATTAGAGATCAATTCACCGGAAGTGGATGCGGAGAGGGTTGAAAAATATGTTGAGTAAAGAAAGAGAGTAAAAAGTAAAAAGAGAGGAGAATTCCCCAAGAAGAGAGAAGAAGAGTTCTGAAGAATTCAAGGAACAAAGTCTTGTTAGATATTGTGGACTCGTCGTCGTCGACGTCGACGTCGTCGTAAAAAACGAGTAGGGAAATGCAAGACCGTTAGCAATGACCCGTTTCAATTTTTCCTTCTCGTTTCTTTTCTTTCTTTTCGCTCGTTCGTTCACATTCGTTCTTTCTTTGGTGGGATGGATAGTGCAGGCTGGAGTAGAGAGAGAGAGAGACAGAGAGAGACACACACAGAGAAGGGGTTATTCCCAGATGCCCGTTTTTTCCTATAATTATCTTGACAAAGGAAGCGCTCGGGCTCAGGATCAAATCACACAAGTTGACATCAATATAAAGCACCCAGAGACAGAGGGAGAATAAAAGCTGAAAGCTGTACTGTACTGAACCATACATGTTAGAAATGCGAATACAACAACAGGAGCAGAACCAGAAAATATATGGAGCTTCTATCTCTATCTGTACTTCTGTACATGCTGCATTCATACACAGATACACACAAACACACACACACAGAAGCAGATTAAAAGTGGGGCTTACACAAGAAATAAGATGACAATAATCGGGCAACTTTTCGACTCGTTGTTTAGTTAGAGACCCGCCCCGACTTTCAACCTTTTTCAACATTCAATGTATTCATATGAGATTTTTTTTTTCTCTATATATTTTTTTTATTTTTTTGGCAAATGGTAAATATGTATAGAGATGAGCCCCCCTCCATCTCCATGGTCTTTATTGGTGTAACCTATATTTACTCCTCAGCACACGCAATCCCACTGTACCAAAAAAACTTCAAATGTTTCACCATCATCATCATCATCATCATCGTATGATCAACATGATGATCATACAAAGGATCCAAAGAGAGAGAGAGAGAGAAAATCCTCATAATGAAAAGGTAGGAAAAGAGTTGGAGGAAAAGACTCATGCCGTTATGTCGCACCATTTACAATGAATAGACTGCTATTGCTGCTCCCTCCTCCTGCTCTTTCACCGTCTCAACTCTCAACTCTTTTCCCTGTGCGAACAACTGTAAACACCTAAATGATTCGCCTCGACTCCTGCCATCGAGGCTGCCTGCCTGCCTCAAATTCACAATATCCCAAAAATACGATATACATACATACAACAAACACCAACAGACTAAAAACTCCATCTCTCTCTCTCTCCCTCTTTCTCTCTATTTCAACTTGTCTCCTTTATTTTATTTTATTTTATTTTATTTACTTGGAAACACGTGCGTATGGTGTGGAGAGATGTGGAGTTTACTCAATTAGATTCGGACGCATCACCTTGTGGATTGGGACTGAATAGGAAATTCAAAATTCACTTCCCATGTGTCATCATTCCCCCAGTTCCCTGTTCCACATATTCATCGAGTGTAAAAACTCAGCTTGTGATCACTCAAAGCAAACGAAAACCAACCAGCATGGGAGCTCCACACACACAACTCAACACAACTCGCAGAGCTTCCCCCGACTAAATCCGACCATATCACTGGCAACCATTAGTCAACAATGAACTGAGGATTTTTTTATTCAAACAAGCAAGCAAGGAAGCAAGTACAAATAGTAACCCTATCTTACCCTTTGATTCTTCAATCTTTCATCTCTCTCTCTCTCTTTGGCTCGCTCTTATCAACATTTCATCCGAGCCATTGAAAACCTTTGACAAAATACAAAATCATTCCTATACGGAGTTGGTTTGGTCCCTCGCATGGCATGGCATGGCACATCCTTCCGCCGTATACAAATCCTAAACAATCACCAATAAAACTGAAACAACACAGGAAGGCGACACGACATACTTTTATTTCAATTCCCCATTTTCCTTCTCTATCTATTCTCCATTCTATGCATACGCATACTGCATACACACATACATATGCTCTACAATTTACAATTTACATAATTTAATTACTCTCTGTTTCATCCATATACTGATTGTACACACATAAATTTACATGTCCAAGCAATTTTTGCAAATGATTTTACATTGATTTCAAAAAAAGGAGAAGATGGAATGTTTGGAGGAAAAATCATCAGGCATGGACAAGCAAAACTGGGAAGAGACGCTTGAAAATTCACACGCTTAAAATGCATTCATATAGAAATAGGAAATAGATAATACATGGAGATAGAGAACGTTAGTGTTTGGGTGATGTTTAGCGTAAATGAAGCATCAAACAACTGGGAAGAATTTCTCTATAGAGAAATAGTCCATCAAGTGCATATACGCAAGGGTTTTGGGGTTTTTGTGGAGTTGAGTGCAATTCTGTTTGGTTACTTTATACTTGAAGTAGCTTTCGATGTGCTTGTTAGTGGATTGTGTCGTAAAATTCAGTTGAGAGCGAGAGTATATGTACATTAATATATAAGTAGACTGTGCAGTAGATGGATAGAAATGGAAACATGAGAGAGAGAGAGAGAGAAAGAGAGAAAGAGAGAGAGGAAGGGAAGAGACACATTAGCTACGATGGTGGCACACGATGGTCCATAAAATTGGGAAAGGCAGAGGCCAACATGACTGTCAGAGTCATGATCATCATCATCATTCTGATGGTTCTAGTTTTCGGTGCAAAATGCACTACACACACTCAGTGAGTGAGCGAGATGAAAATAAAACTGGAAAATAACGCGTAGACAAATATATCTGTATATACCGGACGAAATATCCTATATGACGGAGCATCCACTGACACTGACGATGAGAATATGTACACACAGTCGAAATACTATAGGAGAACAACGCATAATGTACTATACAGACAGAGAGAATGAATTCGTGAGCAAGTCCGTGCATACAATCCGTATTTGGGGTCGGAGAATAAAAAGGCAAAGTCAATGGCATCATCATCTCCATATCAATGCACTACTCCTGCAGTATCTGTGGCTCTATTATTCAATTTGTCTAGTCTCCCTAAATCCTCTCTCTCTCTCTCTCGCTCTCTTTCTCTCTCTCCCTCTCAGATTTCATAGAACACACAAGAACAGAATGGGAAACGCACACTAACAACTTAAATTTGTCAGAGAGTGACAAAAAAAAAGTTTATTGGGGAATCTAAAGCCATTGAATTTGCATTGTATTTATATTTTTTTTTGCTTTTGGATACTTGGCTACTTGTGTATTTGTGTGTTTATGACACGGTGTGGAAATTGAAAATGAAAAGTTTTCATGTTTTCAATTCAATTCGACATGGTTTACTTGAGATGAGCATAATAAAGAAAATATAAAATACATAATAAAGTAACTAAACCACAAACGACAAACTACCTACGGACAAACATGAACATGAACATGAACAAGGGACAATTTTAAAGTTGACTTTTGTCCGAGACTCAGAGAACTATTCACTTGACAAAAACACATAGATACAGCGACAGAAATCCACATATATATAAGTATATACTGTACATACAATAGAAAGTCGTAAAGAATTTAAAGGTATGAGGATCCAGGATATTTTATTTGTATGTACAGAGAGAGAGAAAGAGAGAGAGAGAGAGAGGGTAAAAAAGATGGAGGGTGTGGAGATGAAGAACGAGATTGTAGCTGCTAAAAGTCACAGAGTTCGCCTTCATATGGTTTTCCCCGTCTAATTTTACAATGCTTTCCAATGCGTTTCTCTCTCTCTCTCTCTCTCTCTCTCTCGGTAGAGGGAAAAGTGTAATAAATAATATCAAATCTATTTATAAAGGTTTGATCAAGTTAAATTTGAGCTGTGCGGTTTACAAGTTGGGAGAATGAGTATCATGAGAATCTGTGTGTGTGTGTGTGTGTGTACATATGGTATGGCCGTTCCATGAATAAAAGAGTTTCTGGTGATTGTGCGAATGCATGGATGGTGGGTATATTTTCACGGATCATTAGGCACCCAAGCAGCAGTGTTGTTGTCGTCGTCGTCGTCCTCGGGAAAAATCAGTTGAAAAAAATGCATATGGAAGCGATGGAGGGTGTAGCCGCAGGGATCCGACTCATCAACAAGAGCATCCGTACCAGAATTACTCTTACTCTTACGATTACATAGCCAACCAAACAACCATCCTCAAATCTCCTACTCTCCATATATCAAACAACATCACACCAACACCAACATCCACATATCCACGTATCCACGTGCATAAGTACATATAAAATTACATACATGTTGACAGCGAGAGCATTCGGTTCTCTACCTCTACAGTCTACACTACAGAGTCACTGAAACAAACTCACAACATCACCGACGACGAGAGAGAACGAACGAGAGAAAGAGAGAGAACGAGGAACTCTGAAATCTAGAGAAAAACAAATATCGAGATACTCGCAATGAACCAAGACCAAGTTCATCATGATTAGCCGATTCAAAGGCTGTAAATTCTCATTATTTGAACACCAATTGAGGAGGAAAAATTTCATTTTTTTTTCTTCTACAACACACATTCCCTTTACGCACTCACACTCTCACTTTCTTCCTCTCCTTGTCTCTACGAAATTAAAAATTATGACCATCTTTTTATTCTCCATTTCCTTATGCACACACATACACACAACTGTGTACGCTTGGGATATCATGGAGATACATGTGAATTTGAATTAAAGCCAGAATGAAGGACAAACTGCATGGATTCAACAAACTGGCACTGGCGATGAGTGTCTTTTCCTCCATTTCTTCCCTTTGTCTTTGTCAAAATTTTTAACTCTGATATTCTTTGATTTCCATTCAAGGACAGTCCAACCAACTCCTCAATTTCTGGACTTGTACTTATACAATCTCAAAACAAATCCATGAATGATTATTCAACAATTACACTCCAATATTTCAAACTGATTACCTATCTTAAGTACACATGAGTACTCAGACTCAATACATATACCGTATGTACGTATATATACATAAATAGAAGACTAATTGTGAAAAGACACCAGGAATATTACATATGCTGATTTATGTGGAGAAGACTTCTCATCATCATAATCTACATCTATTCTATGCCGTCGGCTATACACAGGCCAACGTTGTTTTAATTTTAGTTTTACTCACTTTACTTCAAGACAATTTGTTTAATCAAGGGAAATGAAGGGACCATAATGATTTCATAAATAGCACAAGTGTTCAATTCCTCATTTTCTTGTGTAGACCCAAAAGAAATGCATACAAATAAATGGGAAGGATTTGACAGTTTCCATATTTCACTTGGCCACGAGAAATACCTGGTAAATATTAAATTCAGAATACGTATCGTTTATATAGGGCAAAAAAGTACGGGAATCAAACAAAGAGAGATTTCAAATAGAAACCAACTCAAAGAAGATGAGTGGAAATACTGGAAATGAGTAATTTTAGAAACATTTCCCATATACATGGACAAATGAAGTTGAGGGAGAACAAGAAGAAGAAGAAGAAGAAGAAAAATAAAGAAAGAATATGATGATGAGAAAAAATCAAGAATGAAAAACGACAGTAGGAAAAAGCTGGAAGGAAAGTGACGGGCGACGCGCCGCTAAACAATTCAGAGGAAGAAGCAACAGTGAAAAATTGCTCTGGGAAGCTAAAATAAGTTGAAATAGTTTTTTCTGTCTGTGTGTGTTGTTGTTGTGTACTTACTGGATAATGCTCATATTGCTACATATCAGTAGAGAATAAGGACTGTACTCGTGTGTAATAATGAATCATTGTGTGTGAGCGAGAGAGAGAGATACTGGAGACGGAGTTTAGTTGATAGTGTGCACAGTATTTTCATATGGATGATGAGTGGTGTGTGATGACACTCATACTCATATGTAGAACTGGATAGAAGAACGGGTCAGATACTACTATCTAGTTTAAAAGATATTTGAGTTTTCCTTTTTGGCCTTTTTGGCGCCACGGCGTTTCTTATGATTTTGTAATTGGAAAAATCACAAGAAAGAAATCGCCATATATTTTGTTTAAATTTAACTAAAGTTTGTAAATTAATTAAAAATATTTGCAATTTTTTTACAAATTTCTAACTGTTTCTATAAAATAGCCCATGTTTTTGTGCATATTAATATGCAAAAAAGTGAAAAGTAGTATCTGACCCGTTCTTCTATCCAGTTCCCCATATGTCTTCGTACAGCCAGTCATCTTCCAATTCTAGACTCCAAAACTCCAAAACAGCGTACCTCAACCCCAAAACTATCGTCTTCAAACGTTGAAATTGAAACAATCTCTCTCGAGTCTTTGTTATCTCTTCCTAATTCATAATGCTCATTCGTTTAAGGAAAACAAACTCTGAAGGATAATCATTCGCCTGATTGTGCAGTAATTAATAAAATATTTAATATTTACCCATGCGGATAACTCCAGAGCCAGAGCCAGACGGATGAATAACTACAATAAAAAATACGTTGTGCTGTATCATATCAAGTAAAAAAAAAGTAAACAAAACTCAGCGAAAATGAGAAAAAATTGTTTGTTTTTTTATTCATAATAAAAAAGAGATCATGTTGACATACGCTGACATGAAATTAAGTAGGAATTGTTTTTTTGTTTCCTATCACTCAAGAACTTGAGGCATTTCAATGCCAGTCAAAGTAAGGATTTGATTTTTTTTTTTTTTGCTGTTTTTTTTTCTTCTTTTGGTAAGTAAATGTAACTGTCAGCTAAAAGCTAATACAGTGTATGAAACAGAGCTGGACTTGGCAGTTTTTTTGAAGATAAAGAGTTGGGATTTGAGATCTGTACATAGTAAATAGTCATGATTTTAGCTTTGACGGAAAAGGAAAAATTCTCGTGGCGCCAGCAAAATAGAGAGAGAGAGAGAAAGAGAGAAAGAGAGACTATCCTCAATCCTGTGAATACATATTTTCAGAATACATACACATGATACACACATATCTGTATATATTGGTATTCATGTACATGTCCGCCAGTGACTGAAACTTCTTCTTGGTCTCTCTCTCTCTCTCTCTCTCGTTCACACACACACTTTTTCTTGTTCTGAAGATGATTTTTGAGGGACCCGCTTTACCGCCCATCTTTTCACGGGGAGAGGTTTAAGGCAGGTTTAACTATCACACTCCTAATGAAGTCCCTACTAATCTCTCCAAGATTTATTACCACTCTCAACACCCGTTTCCATTCCATCCATACAAATTATACAAACCACCATCACCTAATACACAAACAAATCAGAGAGAGAGAGAGAGAGAGAGAGAGAACGAGAGAGATAAACATTGCCAATATATATTATTACCTGAGGAGGGCATGGACATGGACCAAAACAACAAGAAGGACAACGAAGGCGAAGACGACGATCTCTCCCTAATACCTCACATCTTCCCATCAAATGAGACCTTTACACGTTGTATACTTGTTGAGGAGTTCCTCCTCATGATCATGATCATGCTGTGATGCTGTGATATCCGACCCGACTGATTTGCTAATTACCTTTCCGACTCCTATCACTTTTTCTCATCATCATCATCTTCCACTTCCAATTCCAACAACAAATTCCCTCCAGCCAATTTCATTTTCAAAATCTTTTTCTCTCCTACATTTTATATACGATATGTACACTTTTGTATAATATTATTATATGTAGTTACGATACAAAAGTGCAGCAGACAGTAGACAGCGCAGCGCAGCTTCTGATTCATTTGACTCATTTCCAATTCCACACTGACAATGAGATTTTTCACATCATTTGAACTTGAATTTATTTTTATTTACATATATCTGTATTAAGTACATTTGAACGAGGACAGAACGGAAATTACACACATGAGTTCCCCTCCTGTTTTATCATATTATTATGAAAGTTAAAAAGATAAAAGGCGAGTGAATGACTGCTTTTTGCTTTAAACGTTTTCGAGAAATTCAATATCACTGTAATTTCTGATTGTCTGTCTGTGTGTGGGGAACGGCGAGTTGGATTTCAAATGGGATTTTGTAGGAGAGAGAAATGTGATGCGGGGAAATGTGAATGTGAATGTGAAAGTTGGGGATGGAAATGAAAGAAAAACTATTGGCGACGGCAGTGACAGAATTGCTCATTGTCTTTGCACATGATTTACAGACCATCCACAATAAATACACACACACACACACATCCAGACGGGATATATCAGTTCGGAAAGAGATTTTAATGTGCTCGCATGGAAGAGTTTGAATGTGTTGGGGAAATCAAAGTCGTAATAAGCAAACTCCAACAGCAAATGCTGGAGATGTAGATGTGAATGTGAGTATGAAGAGTTGCTATATGCGTGGATGCTTGTGAAAAGGAATGTATTCGGTGTGTTTGGTTTGGAGAAGATAGAAGATGAAGAGAGAGAGAGAGAGACTGAGAGAGATAATGGCGTCAAGTTTCGCTGGGCTCGCGAGCGTCAAATTTTACGAGACCCACGAGCCAAGGTCTAATTAGGTGGAGATCGAAGGTCTTGAATATCACAAATCTGGAGTAAAAGGAACACTAATTAGTCATTGGAGCCTTCACACCATTCAAAACCAAAGTCAAACTCAAATTGTCGCATAAAAAAAACTTTATGGTGTCAGTTTCTCTCTCTCTCTCTCTCTCTCGTTCAAATCACTTCCACACATACAAGAATAAACGAGTGCACTTCTTTGCCCCCTGCTTCTCTTTCTCTCGTGTACAAATTACTCAATATTTGACGCAAACAGCAAAAAATAGCCAGAAACAGAAATTACTTGAGGTTGAGATCATGAGATCTTCTCAAATATTCCGAATTTATCATGCACATTGCGGAGAGAGCGAGAGAGAGAGAGCGACAACGAGAAAAAACCAGAATGCATTTGAAAGAGTTAAAATTTGGACTGGAAATGTGTTGAACAAATGATGGTCCGCATATGTGTTGGTAATGAGAATAGTTACTATGAAATAAAATGGAAAAATAGATTGACTTCATGAGAACCTAATTGGAAATTTTGAGACAAAGAGAGAGGGAAAAGGGAGAGAGAAAATGGTAATGATTTGTTATTTTAGGTTTTCAGGTGAAAATGAAGGGACAAAAAATAAAAACGCATGGAATTGGTTCTACAATATTCTACATGCACACACATTCTATTATCATTACCACGCGGTTTGAATATGATGGAGACAAAGAGAGTTTTTTTTAGCTTTTTTGGTTTGTGCATGTTGTGTGGCATTTAACTCATCATGTAGATGTAGATTACCTAATATCTATAACATGTACATATAGGAAAAGCTCTATGATTGTTTATTGTTTCAACTTCAAATGTGTTTCGTTTTTAGTGTGTGCGTGTGTAGTACACACTGTGTACACATGTATTTTTATATGTATATATATTTACCGCATGTTTCAAGTTGAATTGAGTTGATTTGGTTAGTTGTAGTTTTTTGGTTGTTGTTGGAAGTTGGAAGTTGTAGGTGCGGTGATTGAGGTGAAATAGTGGGAAAAGAGGTGGACAAGGTGTATCCCAATATGGATAACTACTGTATCAAAAGGTCAAGAATCCGTGGATGTGGATGTGGATAGGAAATGTTTTTCTCTCTCTTCTTCTTCTTCTTCTTCTTCGTTTCCTTCAATGTCTCTCCATCTTCTTCCTTCTTGTTTCTATTGGGTCAAAATTTTTGAAAAATTGATGTGCACCGAAGGAGGTTTTTAGTTTCCTGCTGCGAAGTGAGCTTCCAGGTTTCCATTTACCTATTTATCATGTTTTAACTCACTCCCGGCTCAGCCTCTTCCATTTCTTATGGGAGGTACCCTATGAAAAATAAATTTTCTTTTTTTTTTTTCCTTTCTTTCTTTCCTTCTTTCTTTCTTTCTTTATATACAGCCGATTGGGAAATGATTATTATTGGAAGCTGCTCCTTCCATTTCCATAATAACTTGTAATAACTCTACTCCATCCAGAAACACATTTCCCCACACTTTCTTAAATATACCTACGATGCGATATACGATGCCAAACGATGGACGATTAAAAATAAAACATATCTGTACTCTCTCCATCTCCATATTAAACTGAATCAACTCTGAAAATACTCGCATACAAATACAACTTATACACATAGTCACATATGCTTGTGTGTACATTTGAACAGCATTCTTATTTTACATATCTTTCTCGCATCAATACAAAATGTACAATCAACGAGAGTAATCATACACACAAATCTAAATACACAAACACACACACACACACAGATACTTTCCTATGCACGGACAAAAACCCCGAAAACGAAAAACCTTTCTCCCCATTAAAATTACCCAATTTACTCTCATTCTTTGCTTTTTTCACGAACAAACTATTGTACAGATATATAGGTATATCTAATCTACACACAAACAGCGTCTATAATCTATAAATACCTAATGGAATAAATTTATTTCTATTTCTATTCCTATACAAACTCAAGCTACATCTTGACCATCAGGAAAAGTGAATATTTTCCAAGTTGTTGTAGGCAGTTTATGTTTATACTTTACATACGGAAATATTCATGGAGCATCCTGCTATTTTTGTACATTCATATTCATATTTATCGTATGTACCTTTCGTATATCGTTAGTTCTTGTTCTTGTTCTTGTTGTTGAAATTACAAAAGTGTAGCAATGTACAAAATAGATACGAAGAAGTGAAGAGTCTATACTTCGTTTTACACAGATATCCTACAGAATGAAATTTTCTACGTATTACATTCTACATTACATACAAAATGAATCAGGGAATTTTTCAAGTAATTCTAATTCTCAAGAACAAGAAAAGTGTATGGAGAAAGAGGGAAATGCACTGTATGATGGTTGATGGTCGATAATTCCATTATTCCACAAATGTCGACTGAATTACTTATGCATGTGTGTGAGTGTGTGTGTGTGCATTGGTGAAGGAAGGTGAAGGTTGAAGGTACTTGATGAGGTTGAGTGAATAAGTTTGAGTGTGGATGGATTTAACACACCTTTTTCTATTTCCATGAGAAAACTCTAGTTTATCTACACATTGCATCTCCATTTCTTTCTCCTCCTCCTCCCATCGTCTCCTCCCCACAACTAATATTTATATCTGCAGTAGAAGTAGAAGTATCTGTAGAATGTGCAATGTACGCTACAATGTAGAAGAGTGCATGCATATCTTTGCCTATATGATTATCTATCTGTACATGACATACATAACATACATACTTTTTGTACACAATTTCCTCCCTCCCTCCCTTTTTATTATTATCTGTATTATGTAGTATGTAGTAGAAACTATCTGTAGAGCCATCCTCATCCGTAACTCTCCAAACTCCTCCAACTCTATCTATCTCATCATACATTCACACACACACACACACACACACACACACACATCTTGCATTAATTATTATAATTCCACTTTATTAATCTACCACAGACCAAACAAACAAACAAAAGACAAACTATTAGACAGAAAACATAAAACAATTCTCAACCCCACTCGAAAATACATACATATACTTATATCCATATAGTGCACCTACAATCTATGTACAGTTCTACAATTCTACATGTAGTTTTTATATCATCACAACTTCACGGCCCCATGTTTTTCTCCTCGCCGAGGAGTCCTCGGCATATACAGATATAGTCCAACTGACTAACAATAAATGAGTATGTATATGTAAATCCATTTGCACTTGTGTCACAATCCC
Organism: Gisinianus flammeolus; assembly: GCA_034699125.1. Taxonomy (NCBI): domain Eukaryota; kingdom Metazoa; phylum Arthropoda; class Collembola; order Symphypleona; family Katiannidae; genus Gisinianus; species Gisinianus flammeolus. Next base: position 160,276 of record JAIUND010000013.1, on the reverse strand, counting down.
ACATTTCATTCATCTCCTGCCTTCCTTATATATGTACAGTTACTTCCCCTTTATTACTCAAGCCCCAGCTAATTTCCCAGCTTTTTTCTCTCTGTCAAATTAAATTTCTTCGTACTTTACAAAATAAAAAAATCATCCGGAATGAATTGTGAAAGTATTTTCATGAGTTCGTCAACTTTGTTGCAATTAGAGCCATCTGAAACGTTGGAGAAAAAAGACAAAACAGAAGCACCGGAATGTAGATGTGTTCTTTAGTCTTTGGACTTTTCGCCTTTTTAATAAAGGAATAATAATTAGGTATGGGAAAATTTGTAAACCAGGGAAGTATTTTTAAAATACTATATTTTATCCTTTTTACGAGTCTGAACCGAATATATCTGTAGTTTTAACAGTTTGAAGCGTACAGTTGGGACTTTCAGACCATGAAATGACATAAGAACCCGATGTACTGATGTAAATACATATAAGAAAATTTCATACGTTCTCGTTCTGCCTGATATGAGGATTTGCTTGGTTGTAAAATCATTTTGGTGGAGACAGCAATTGAGACAGAGTGAACTCCTCCAGGAACTTTAATCTGAGAACGTTTGAAATTTAAATTAGTTGTAGAAAAATATGAGTTGGATTTTAATGAGGACAATATAATATCGTATATAAATATATATAAATGTATGAGAGAAATATTTTGATTGGGTTTCTTATGAAGATTCAAGATTCAAGATTCAGAAGATTCAGAGAACATTCCAAAATACTGTGGACGACGGGCATGGGAAGAATCTGTATCTGTGTGCCATTGCATCTTGTACACAAATTAATTATGAGGAGATATGCAAATAAAAAACAGAGACTATACAGATAAAATGAAGAATGTTTTTATTATTTTGGTATGTTTATATCTGTAGGTGATATATCTGCTACTCAAGAACTGTTCAGTTATTTCAACTTTCAACTGCGCGTGGATTTGTTGAGGTTTGAGGATTGAGGATTGCATGACATTCACATTCACATTAGATTACATGATGACACGGAGAAACTTGGAGTGGTTTGGTGGATGCGTGCAGCGTGCAGCAGCTACCTATATAGAGAACACGTAAAAACAGTTTTCTCTAATGATATAAACATAAACATTAAGTTATTTGGTTTGGAGTTGCAGAATGTAAATGAATGTATTTAACTCTTGAATATTATAGGGATTGAGAGGGTTTGAGAGGGTTTTCCAAGGTGTGAAGGGTAAAAAGGAAAATGAGGATTTGTGTGAAGAAAAAAAATTAAAACAAAATCATGATAATAATTAGAGAGAGAGAGAGAGAGAGAGAGAGAGAGAAAAGAGAAAAGTCGTAGATTGGGTAATGCTAAGGTTGAGGTACATACAATAAATACAGCTATCTCCTTGTACATCTGCATATGTCTGTATTTCTGTATATATACACACACAATGAAAAGGCTGACTGTGGCAAAGAGAAATGAGTATGATTTAAGAAGATTTCCTCCCACTACCAGAATAAATACGTAAATTATTATTAAAAGCTTCTTCTCATTGCGTTTATTTGTGTGTGTGTGTATGTGTGTTTGAACGAGTGAGTGAGTGCGTATCTAATAATAAATATAGCGGCAATACAGATAGTAATTTAACTTGGAAAAACTATACAACTGGAAACCTACCTTGACTTTGGGTTAATTGCAAGTAGTTACACATTAGTTAGTTGGTAGTTGACTTAACAAAGCGAAAAAGCCGGAGATTGGAGAGAGAGAGAGAAAGAGAGAGAGAGAAATATAGAGAGAAAAGTGTTATTGAGTTGAATGTGTTTAGTTGAGAGAACATTAAAAACTGCTGGAAAATCTTTCTCTCCCGCCCCCTAATATCTATTTAAAGTAGTCTTGTCCATCTAAAGTCTTTTTCCTTGATTCTCTCTATTCTTTTTTTCATTTTCATTGTACCTTCTTCTTCTACCGCTCGCTACCTCAACAGAAACAGACTCATTCACTCACTCAACTTATGTTATATCATCCACAAAAAAACATGCTTATCTTACAGTTCTTAGTCCGAGTCGTCCATCCATATTTATCTTTATCCAAGAAAACCAAGTAGAAACTACATATCTTTTTCGTGTTTCTTTAGTTTTTTTTCTTCTTGAGTTCTGAGTTCTGAGAAAATGACTTTATATAATAGACGTCGACAAAACCACGAAAATAAACTTGATTTAAGGTCTTTCGAATGATTTAAACGTTGGGCTAGACGAAACGTGTCCTCTTTGCATTGATCCTCTCCATCTCCACATCCACATCCACATCCACACCAAAGAGGTTTAATGCAGAAAATTACCAACGATAATTTTGTTACTATTCGAGCAGCAAGAAGAAGCAGAAGCAGCCTCTCTCCGCTTATCTTTACTCTATAAATACTTGAATGTGTTCGTTCACTCTCACCCCCGAAAACCCATTGCCTACATTGCTATTGCTATTGCTATTGTACTGGAACTGAAAAGTAAGGCAGAGAGCAAAGGAAAAGGAAGACGGAAGACATAAAAACACTTGAGACTGGAGACCATCATATTTTTTATGTATTATTACGTAAGGTTTGTTTTTTTTTTTGGGCAAAAATAAAGTAAATGAATACACCGGCACCGACGGACAGACCGACCGACCGTATACCTGCATATTTACAAGCAGATACATAATACATACATACATACAATACTTACTTGTGTGTCTGTATTCTCTGTATGCTTGAAAAAATATTGGTAGTCGAGTACGAAATACGAAATAGTTAGAAAAGACAAAAAGCCATTTAAAGATGCTGTGAAATGGAGCCGGTCGTCTGTCGGTCCATTCGCTTGTTGTCTTGAGAGAGAGAGAGAGAGAGAGAATGGACAGGAGGGCGAGTGGGCCGGAAAAGAGTGCGAGAGGTGAAGTATTTAATGCGAAGGTTAGCTAACCATTTAAGAGTCAATAGTAAATGTAATGGTGAAAAATGGGTGAAAATCCGGATAGGTGCGCCTCATTCTTTGACGAATAGACCTGTGTTGTGTGTTCACTGTGTAATGTGTAATGTTAATGTGTAATCTGTTCCTTATTCTTATTCTATTTCTATTTCTATGCACAACCAATACCTATCTACTATCTACTACTTTACGTTTCACGTTCGGTCCAGCTAAGGTTTTGTATGTAGATGTAGATTGTAGAGTTAGACGAACGATAAAACAATGCGCGCGGTGTATTTGATGGCAAAGTTTAGTTCGGAAGGAGTAAGAAAAAGGAAAGGAACAAGACATATATGTAATATGAAATGTTAATATTAGTAGCTTTTGCAAAGAGTTGAGGTAGGTAATCGTCAATCGTTGCGTTTCGTACGTGTATCTTCTTCTTCTTCTTCTTCTATTCCCCTTCCTTACCGTCATCATTCATGATTCGACATGTTTCACTGCTGTATAGCCTACAAACATTTTACACACACATTCTCATATCATACATACATTTCGGATAAGTTGCATGTTCTTTGGCCACGTCCACATTCGAGAAACTTTGTACTGGATGGCTGATGCTGATGCTGTTGTGTGTGTGTGTGTAATGTGTATGTGTATGTGTGTATTTGAGTAAATGAGAAGTGTAAATAAATACTGAGGATGAGGTCTTGGTTTGGTTTTGGTGTGTACAATGTGTATGTACATCTGTACATACATACATGCACACTGACTGACTGGGGATCTACTCATGTGTATTATTTAGATGGTTAAAGTTACTCTCACTCTGCTCTGGATATAATATAGGTATGGGTAACATGAGGATATGTATTAGTATAGAATGGAGAGAGATGTAGTGTAGACTGGAAAGCGTGGAACTTACAGACGATGAAGAGCGGTGAGGATCAAACAGAAGAAGAGCTGAAAAGTGAAGCGGTCAGTTGTGGAAGAAATCGTCTGGAATAAGAGGGAAAAGAAGGCGTGGTTGAAGCTTCAAGGGACAGAAAAGACGAAGAAAAAGGAGAGAGCGAGAGGAAAGTCAGAAAAATTTCTCAGAAACAATGCATTGGATGTGGCTGATGGCTCCGATGCCCACGAGAGAGAGAGAGAGAGAGAGAGAGAGACGACGACGACGATTGCCAGCACACAAAATAAGACGAACATCACAATAATCATTACAAACACATCTTCTACGATACACAATCTACAATTCTACAGCGTCTGCAGTTCTACTATTACTATACACACAATACCTTTCTCATTCCCCCCACAGAAGAATAGCCACATCCATATACAAATCTTCTCGGATCCATTCGACCTGTAATCAACTCATTTCCAGTACTATAAAATGTAAACTCTAATATTCATCATCATCATCATCATCATTTGATGAATATGTATATACTTACCACATAATATGTATAAAATATACCACATAATACATATTTTCCGTCCTCACACATTTATATTTGCTAATTGAGACAAGTAATCGAGTGGCCGGATTAATCATTATCATTAGTCAACCCCGACACCACACTTTTGACGTAAATTTGACTAAACTTCCCTTGCTTTATTGTGAGAGATGAAATCCCAGACTAAAACAACACGAATTTGGATTCACATCATTCACATGTAGATTCAGATTCAGAGTATTCATACTTCATAGAGTTCATAGTATAATGTAAATGAATGAAATTGTAAATTGTACACATTGTAAATGAAGTAAAAATGGTATTGTCAATTGTGTAACGTTTGTGTGTGTGTGTGTGTAGTTGTGTAGTGATAAATGAGGAGAGTGTTGGGAGCTATTTATTTTCTATTACCAATATTACCAATATTTGTTTGAGGAGTCACCGACAAACAACGATTACGAACGAAGAACAAAGGCAGGGTAAAAGGACTGTGGTGGTCAATACAAATTGAAATTGGAAACTCCATGCATAGGCAAATGTTAACATTATAAAACAGTGAGAGTGACAGAGAGATATTGACAAGAATACAATTATCTAAACATATGAAAAATCTATAGTATGTAGTTAGACAGAAGAGAAAGAACGAGAGAGCAAGAGAAAATAGTCCGAGTTTTGACTCAAAAAATGGACAGGAAAACCGAGTTTACATATGTTTACCTATTATGTACCTATGCCTATGTATTTACAATGGCATTTTGAAAAGAAAAGTGTATTGACGTTTGAAGTTTGGTTTTATTTAACGTGCTCAATATTCAGTACATATGTATTGCTTTTCGACATTAAACACGGTACATAAACTATAAAATAGGAGATTAAGAATCTTATGATGTAATCTCCGAGTCCAAAGGTGTTGATGGAGTTTTTACAACGGCATTTCATTTCCTTTCCAATAGTTTGACTGCACATTTAGAAATACAAGAATAAATAGATAAGTTGCCGGATTAAATCTTTCTCGTCATCATAATCATCATACGATACAACATGTTTTTTATATCTGGAGACTCAATAATACAATTTGTCTTGTACCGGCACCGGCATATACTTGAAGAAATATTGAACATTTCTTTGTGATTCTTCTGAGAAGAGAAGGAAATCCCTTTTAATTCCATTCACATACAGAGTCAGAGTACAGACACAGGACGGATTTTCTGTATAAACAAATAGAAATAGAATGTCTAACACTTGCTGTACAGAGTACAGACCCATTGTAAATTGTAATAAAGTATTCTTCTTCTTCTTGGTCGTCGTCGTCGTGGTGATGGGTATCGTCTGTATGTATACAGAAATAAAAAAAAAAGAAGAAAAAGTTTCATTCGCGGCTGAAGAAGAAGTGCCGCCGACGCCGCCGTTGAAAGTGCTGTCGTTCGTGTCAGGATGAGAAAAAGAAGAATACAGATACTAAAGAACTACGAAGATGAAGAAGAAGAAGAAGAAGAGTAGACGGACATTGCTTTGGCAGTGTATTAGTTGGCTGTTAGTTGTCTCAACTTCTCATCTCTCTCTCTCTTTCACCGTTCACCAAACATATTCCCATGTCAATGTATTTTCACTAGAAAAGATTTCATCGATTCTCAATTCACTCAATTCATCGAAAACTCAGCACCAGCCACAACCAGCCAACCAGCCAGCCAGCAGGATAAGACAAATACATAGTTAGATAGTATACATAGACAATACACAATACACATTCTACATACATATACGATATACATACAAACAAACACACACACTCACGATCAGAGAGTTGCAGAGTAAACACACGTAAAAGTCAACAACTGACTGGGGGAAAAAAAAGAGTAAAACATTGTGGACAAAGAATCAATTTTGAAGACGGAAAGTGAAAAGGATTTGGATTTCCTTTTCTATTCTATTCTATTCTTTTCTAGGAATATGCATAGAAGACGTAAAACTCTCAACTCTTCCATACACAGAGAGAGAGAGAGAGAGAGAAAGAGACGGAGCACTTTATATCTGTGTGTAGTTGAATTGAATTGAATTGAATTGCATTGCATTGCATTGCATTGTAGTTTCAGTGGTTTGTATCGAAGGAGGATAATAGTTAAATACATAATCGTCAATTTGCTGGAGATATAAGCACTTTATGTAATTTACTTGTTCATAAAATATGAAATATAGTTGCTCTGTTCATTGTTATATTGGAAAATTAGAATGGTCTTGTCTTGTCTCCATCTCAACTGGGCACCTTCCACCATTCACCGTCATGTCAGTTCTCTCTCTCTCTCTCTCTCTCTCTCTCTCTCTTAGTCTCCATATCCTTCCATTTCATAATGCATACAGACTACAGACATATGTTGTGTACTTATTAACTTGTGCCTGCATAGTGAGGAACGAGAGACGAGGAACCCCAAATCCAATCGTTTATAAAGAACGACAAGAAAAAACTCAAGTGAGGCAATAATGACGGGATCTTATCGCTTCCTGAATCCAATCTGTATTGAATGTACTCATATTTTGTACACTGTTATAACACCGCTTTGAACAAACGATGAGGTTCCTTCACTTTTCATTTCCAGAGAGAAAGAAAGAGAGAGAGAGAGAGAGAGATTGAACATGACTGTGAACAAAAGACAAGACAAGACAAGACAACATAAAAATGGTTCAATAAGTGATGAAAGTATTTGTATATACAATGTAGATTTGTAGATGGATGGATGGATAGAGACAAACCCTTTTAAAATTTCAATGTGAATCTATACAACTCTTTTTTCTTTTTCTCCCCTGTACCAATTCCGAATTACAATTTAGAATTAGGCTACTGAGCTCTACAGGTATTCAAATATTCAGATATTCAGTTAGATATACATAGGAAACACAACAATTAGTATACTTAAATATTTACCGTCACAATATAAGAATAGGGAATTAGAAAGAGCTGTGGAAATTGAGTGAAAAGAATTCAGGACTCTCTTCAACTTGAAACTACTTTGAATTAAACCTTCAGACTATATTTCGTCTTGGTTGTCTTTGAGTTTGAATTTGGGATTGTAAAAAATGAAAATGCCAATTGGGATCGTGCATGTACTCCTACAGATATATGCGACCATGGTTTAAGAAATAAACAAGAAAGAGAGAGAGACAGAGAGAGAGGCAATAAAAAGTCTACATTCTCTACAGTCTACAGCTAATTCATTAACTATAAGAGTCAATTCTATTAATTAGATGAAGTTTGATAAGATCCGTCTATCAATATAATGCAATCAATTTGTAATCACTCATCGTCATCAGTCATCCCACTGGTTTCAACGTTCACTTATTGCTCAGTCGTACATGTACTTACGCGTATCCTCCCCCCCTCCTCCTCCTCCTCCCCAAGAAGGAAAAACAAGAGCTTGGAAATTAAACAACAAGGATTTTTTCCTCAACATTCAATTCAAGAATTCAACATGCCTCTTTACAATCATCAATGAATTATATTACCACTAAATAAATGCTAAATTAATAAAAACGTAAAACAAAACCTCTAGCTATGGCTATATGCAGATTAATATTGATCAAAGCAACGTAACAAGATTCATTTGGCGGATGTAAATTTGGACTTGTTGTTGTCCACGATTCTTCTTGCATTTTATTGTCGCTCGGGCAGATCAAAGACGAGAGAGGAAAAGTGTGAATTGAATATTTATTTGTGAATTACACACACACACGCAAAAAAAGAAGAAAAAAAAGCGTGTCGGTACATGTGGAATATTCAATAGGAAATAGTGCACAAAAGATGAAATAATTCATTGTACTAACCTAACTGTGTGGTTAGTTGAGTAATAAAGTATATCGTAGGAGGTATACGCTCGTTTTTGGTTTTGCAAGTAGGCAGAGAGTAGAAAACAAGTTGGAATGTCCTACTATAACGTGTATACACAATACATATTTATTTTTATACATTAGGGGAAAATGTATGAAATATACAAGAAATATGGTTTACAAATATGGTTTGTATACTTTGTAGTTTGTAGTTTGTACATTGTAGTTTAGTTGTATTTAGCTTTGTGAAACCTTCAAAATCCGTACAATGCGAGACAATCAGTTCAAAGTTCCGATTCTGTCGTCTATGGTCTTATTCCTTGTGTACACCTTGGTATATTCAATGGAGAAATGAGTGGGTAAATTTATGTGTAGGTAAATATAGGTAAAATGACTTTTCCTTTCGCTCACACTCTCGCGTCCTTCTCATCCATCTATACCCAAGTATTGCTTCACGTTTCCCGTTTGCACTATCCCAATAATGTTATATATAGTATATCTAGTGTGTTGTGTGTTCAGTGTGCATTGAATTCCATGAATGTGTAGAAGAGAGACCGCTCCGGAGACAACTTGTAACAATTAACAATAAACACACAAATATCTGTAGGTACAAAAAGTAGCTACATATAATACAATACAATACAAGGCGAGTCATTACCGACACATAAAAACCCATTGTTGATCCTGTCGATAGCCGTGTATGTATATTCTCTAAGTCTCTCCTATCTGAATGTAGTCTCTTTCTGTAGTCTCCGCTCATTTTATCATTTTATCACCCATGTATACAAGTTGTACAAGTACATGCATGATATCTGTACGACCGGGTTTGCAGTTGTCACATGTTTCAAGCTTCCAATGTTCCATCATATTAAGAGTAAGAGTAAACCTATATGTAATATGTATGATATTGCTACTTATTACTTATATCTGTGGAAGCACGTGTGTAAAAGTAGGGGTAGTTATTGACATTATAGCAGGCGTCCGTTCGAAAGAAAGAGAGAAAGAGCGAGCGAGAGAGAGAGAGAGAGAGAGAGAGAGAGAGAGAGAGAGAGAGAGATAGCGCGAGGTATTACATCTTCTTATTGTCGTCGTCTTTATTTCGTAGATTCCTTACAGTGCCGCATTCAAAACGTACATATGTGTAGTATACAATCTCAATGTCGAATGTCTTTTATCTTTTTTATGCAATTTGAACACAAACACCAAGTGAGACGACGCGACGACACTGAGCAGACGAGAAATAAAAGGAAAAGAAAAAGAAATAGGAGAAATATGAAGCCGGCCTTTTTTTCACTCTCTCGTCTATTTCCGGTCGTCAAGTCTCTCTCCTCTCGTCCTCTTCCTCACACATTCACATCACATATCCACGGCAGAGATATTTTATATTTGATAATGCTTCACTTACATCATCAGTTTTTATAAATTCTGCAATGTCGTTTTTTGGCTCCTATTTTTATACTCTTTTTTCTTTTTTTTTTTTGTATAAAGTTCTGCTCAAATTTCCTTAATACTTTTAGACTATTCTGCATGAGCGTATAGTAGTGATATGGACTGGTGACTGAATGCACATTTTTGTCTCATATTCATCAACCGTAAATTTTTAGACAGGAAATACAGAGATATAGGAAGGCCACATACACAAATGAAAAAGCTTTGTTCAAGGTCCAACATACAAAAAAACTACACATATTTTGCAGCTCTTTATAGTATTTAGTACTACTTGAGATTCTACTTTGAAATCTATACATGAAAAGTACAATTAGAATTAACGAATTAGTGAGTCAAAATGTTTGTCACACTACGTTCGTATATGTAATATGTACTTCTACTTTTACATATGCATACACTGGGTTACTTGATATTGTTTAGTTGGTGTGATGAGGAAGGAATCCCTTTGTTGTTGTCAAATATATATACAAATACAAATACAAATATAGAAGAAGAATCATATGTGAGCACGTGGAAATAGAGCTTTTGTTGTCATTCAATGGACAAATTTGTTACGGGTTTTAAATTTGAAATAAGTATGAGTGTGAGTTAGTGGTAAAAGGCATGAGGAGCAGAGTTTTATTTAAGTATGGTATACGTGGACGCATCTGAATGTATTTGTGGAGAGTGAATATATAAAGAGTCGGAGCAAATAGACGTTGAAGCAAGAAAGCTCGAGATTATTTTTTTGAAAATGATTTTTATATTTTTTGCTGTGACCGGTGGTGTTGTTCAGCCTCTACGGCACGCTTGGATGGAACACACACGGAAGAGTTGTTTGAAAACGAAAAAAAAAAACATATTTCGTTTTCCTATACATATATTATGTACAAACTTATATTACTCTGAGCAGTGAGCGCACATAGTCAGTGAGCATATTATTGGGAAATAAGGGGAGGTCACACGGGTCATTTGAATGGCTTCATTTTTACAAAAGTAAAAGGTGGAGTAGAGAATGAGAGAGAGAGAGTGCGAGAGTTTGCAGAGTCTGAGGTTGGGGTTGGAGCAGAACGAATCATGTCAAGTTTTTAGGATGTTCATCCATTCATTCTCATGTAATAATAACGTATTTATGTACAAAATATGTGACTGGCTAATCACAAATCATAAACCTTGTATATATATTTTTTTTCATTTACTCTACCCTATTTTCTATTGTGTGTGTGTGTGCGTAAAAATCAATTTTATGCTCCAGGCTGAGAGACTCAGCAGTCTATATTTGATGATGAATTCTTGTGGTAATTATGGATTAACGTGTGTCAAAATCCTGGTATCAGGCACTGTACTACAGTGTACATACTTACACTGACATTCATTTGCAAAATTCCAAGGGACTGACGATGGATTATACACACTATATATGTATCTGTACCTACGTGAGAGATGAGAATAATGTGCAACCAGGTATCTGTCTGTATATACTTATGTATCTATATAGTCGTTGTCGTTACTAGCAGTCTGCATTATAGTGAGTATCTGTAAAGGCGTTTTGTACAGAAAAAGGTTTTTTTTGTCTCCCTATTTTATGTTGTTCACTGTTCGCTCCGAAAGTTACATTGAATTATTATGTTGTAGGCAGAGTGAGAGTGATGCATATAGGACCCGGCCCTCATTCATTCATAGATAACACAAACACAAAACACACGTTTCATTTTTCATTCAAAAGCAAAAATTTTATGAGTAATTTAACATGTATTTCTCGGCATCATGATTTTTCACCACAATGCATGAAAGCCGTTCATTCGTGAGGATTTATTACATAAGCATGATGTATTTACCTGGAGTTTTCTGCTCTTTCATTTTTAAGAGAATCCTAATGTCAATGGATATTACATAACGATAAAGATGATGATGAGGATGTGAAATTCACTTCACACGTTTTCTACAGAGCTATTTAATTGTGCAGTGTGAACACACAACAACAACAACAATTGGGTAAAAACTGTGGTTGATGCCATCTAAACAGGATTTGGGCAAAGCTCCGGATCACGTGGCTGGATTTCAAATTTTTTGAATGATTTGATTTTGAACCATATTTATTTCATAAAATTTTGTGAAATTTCGATTGTTGAGCCCTTGATTGCTCATTGTTTTTTGTTAGAATTGAGAAATCATTCTATCCTTATTCCAAGGGAAATAACTAGTATTCACTTGCAGTCCTTGTCTTGTGTATTTCTTGTGAAAATGGGTCCAAAAAAAGAAGAGCCGGAGAAGAAAATTATAATTGGACGTGTTGGTACGAATTTAAAAGTAAGTTTGTGAGATGATGTTGAGAGAGCCGGTCAAACGCATGCAATTCTCAATTAACAAATACTAAATGTAGTTGTTCAATTTAATGTACATACTCTATAATACTCATTTACTGTACTATTTGTATTTGTTTGTGAAAGGTTGGTGTTGTCGGCATCCCGAATGTGGGGAAATCAACTTTTTTTAATGTCCTCACGAAAAGTGCGATCCCGGCTGAGAATTTCCCGTTTTGCACAATCGACCCGAATGAAAGTAAGTACATAAATATTTGGTTCATGTTGTTTTCATGTTCCTTTCGTGTGACACGTAGTCAACTATTTATATATTGCTGTAGTTGGTTTGAGTTCTATATTTATGTACTACATATTAGGAAAGTCATATGATATCAAATGACTCATATTTATATGCTGATGCTATACAATTATTAATAACTGTGGTGGTATTTGTTTTTTGTTTTTAGGCAGAGTTGCTGTCCCTGATGAACGATTCGACTACCTTTGTAATTTCCATAAGCCGCTTAGGTAATTTGATTTGATTACATATTTATTAAAAACTATTTATTGGTTTTAAACTATTTTAGTTTTTATGTAGACTTTGGGCTAAGCTATCAAGATTACTTTCATTTTATATATATTTTTAAGAGTTGTTGATAAAAATTTATTGAAAGAAAATATGAAAACTATATATATTTAGAAAAAGGAATTAGGGAATTTCGCACGCATGTCCACTATTGTCTACTAGTGGTTACAGGTATATTTCTATGAACCTGCTTCATTTATATTTTATTTTTTCTCTAAACGGAATATACAATGGTCGGAAATTATTTGTGTGTATACAAAAACTATTTTATTATAATTATAAAAGTACGAAATGGAGAACTAAAAAAGGGTCACTAATAAATGACTAGGAAAAAACTGGTATTACGCTCTATGTATAATCCAAAATATATAGTACTTGATGTTAAAACCAGCAGCCTAAATTAAGTATAGTACGTGAGCAGATTTTTCTAATTGCCTTTAATTTAGCCCTTTTTTTGTCTATGCACTAATAAAACTACGAGTTATATATGGTACCCATTCGTAAAGTCCGAGTTGCGTATCTACTCAGCTGATCATTGTAGTTTGCACGTATTTGTACGACTGCAAGATAAAAACTCGAGTTGTGTATGTATGTAGTACATATTATGTACTTACGTACCGGTACATGATGCCTGAACCACGTTACATTAGCTCTGACTTTCACCGGTCAGTTTTTATTTTGTGTGTAGTATTTTCCTATAGTATATAAATATACAGTATACACACATAATACAAAAACTTTATTTTGTGTGCCAGGAAATTCGATTTATCTCGTTACTGACTAATAGTTACACACTGTTCATATTTCATATATAGACTTTAATCTAGAAAAATCATGTTTCAAACTAAAGTAAATCTTTTATTCAAGTGGAATATTTAGAATGTTTTCTCATGCAATACAAAAATAATTTCATTTTGGTGGAGACGATGTTATCACATGTGTAGGGTGCCATGTAGTCTGCACGGTTTACTTGTTCATTCCTTGAAAAAGTTTAAGAGTCCTTGTTTTTAGAAACAATTTGCAAACAATATAGTTTATGCACAGAATTGTGTGTATAAGTAAAGTAAGAGTAGAAATATTATATCGTTTATCTTTCATGACCAAACTCTCAAAGAAATTCCAAAAAATTTCTTGTAGGTCCTATAAAATTCAAAGTGGAAATAAAGTTGTTACCAAGGTACAAAATATTTGCAAGCTAGCCAAAAATATTTCTTACTTGCATAGATTTTTGTATTAGTATTATTGATTATCACATTCTGATAAAGACTTGACTGTGTGAAATTTCAACAAGAAAGAAATTCTAACCTACTTGTGTTTTGTAGAAATAGAAATAGAAAGGGAAAATATAAAATATGCTTCCATTTCTTTAATATTTTATTGTCTTGCAAGATTTAGATTTTAGATATTCAAAATGCTACTACTATAGTTACATGTATTTAACTTGCGTTCACTTTCTTTCCTTTCCTTTCCTTTGCCTGCTTGTCTGAAATGTCTTTCAACTATCCATAATATATGTATGTACTTGTACTGTTTGTATGTAATGCTACATACTTACCATATGCGTAATTAAAAAAATGTATATTTTGATGGAAACTACAAGAATTTGACGTGTCACGAAATAAGTATCCTGTGCCGTCTCTCTATCTAACTGTGACTGGAAACAGTGTAAAATGGATATATTTTGCGTGTAGACTGTATAGAAGCACGTTCGTTCGGCCAACTTTTTTTCTGTGAGTATATATACGGTGTATAGGTACTATAGGTAGTAGGTACCATACACACAATTGCCTTTAAATTTTATGTGAACATGAGCATAATCCGTACCTATTATTTTTTTTTACCTGCTAAGGATGTAGCAGGAGGAGTTGGCAGAGTCATGCATTTAATTAGATCTGTTCTTTTACAATGTTTTACCCAGGTTCTATGTGACCATCCGTCTAGCTCCTGTGCATTTTCATAGAGAAGAAACATGTTACAATTTACTTATTTTTATTCCTTATAATAGTATTATACATGTTGATTCATTCATGAATTGTCAAGTGTGTAGAGTATTTTCATTTTTGATTCACATCAACTGCAGTTCTCTGTTTGTACTCTGTACTAACGCTAAGTACCATGAGAAAAATCACTTGTGGTTGTTTGTGGTACATAAAATGTAGAATTGCGTCGAGACAGTCGTGTGCATAAAATAATTCACATGCATTCAGAAATTCAGATGTCAATGATACGCGCTACACAGTGCTTAGTTTGAGCCATGTATGTACATTAAATGTAGAATACATAAGGGCGGACAAAATATTCTTAGAATATTATGTAAATGCCATTTCCTAAATGGTAATAATGCTGTCTTTGATGCAAGTTGATAACAAAGTTTTAATTACGTTGTAATGTAACAATAAAGAATCAAGAAGGTAGAAAAACTACATGTATTTATCTCATTTTGTGGTTTGTCTTGTGGTTATTTTTTGCCTCTTTTGCTACTACTCAAAAATAATAAATGATTGTTACAAGGAATTTATTTTTCTTCACTAACAAGCAAAATATTCAGTATGTAAACCAGAAACGTTAAAATTTATTGAAATGTTTTTTCCCCAATAGTCGTTTCCTACTAGTATTTATTTGATTTATTTTACTTGATAAGAGGTTGATTGATCTCGATCCAGTATTATCATATATATACCAAAATATATATGATACTATGCTAATAATAATAAAAATGAATTGGTTTTAATTTGACGAAAAAACTACAGCTAAAGGTTGTGTAGTTCAAGAGATTAATCGTTCGTCATGGCCAATGCCCTCTGGACTTAACAAGATATATAAGACAATAAAATATAAACATTTCTTATTTTTTTTTCCTTTTGTAGTAATTATATTATTTTCTATTCTCTCTTAGCCATTTTTGTGTTGTTTCCACCGCCCACCAACCAAGTAACCTGTAATGTTAGTCAAATGTTCTTCTTCTTATAAACATAATAATAATATGAAATAATTGAACTTGCTTGCTCTCTCTCTGCTCAAGCTTTTTTGAATTTAGATGATGATATGATGAAAGTGATGATACAATCATTAGATTACATACAGAACAGCGTCTCTCTCCTGTATTTTCTCTCTGTAATTTGTAGGAATTACACATGGCCTTTGGTTCTGTTTCATGTGTGTATGTATATCTAGACTTTTTACTTTTTAAGGTTTCCAAGTACCTGTTATACATTATTTATATGTTATAGGTACATGTATATATGTAAAAAAAAGAATAGTATGTGACCACCATTACTTAAATATTTCATTTGAAAAAGCAGTGTACACAAATAAGAGGAATAATTTCTGGGTTTTTGCTATTCCCTGCCTCGTACTCTGGTATGTGTATGTATAGTATATTCTAAAAATTATGTAGTCCTTGTCTATGTCTGTGGGTACATGCACTTGAGTTTTACCTTGTAAAATAGTCGGAGAGCTCTTGAAATTGTTAATTGCCCCTGAATTTTAAATTTAATACAGACGACGACGAGAGCGACGATGGTGGAATGTATAATAATTTAATGTAGGCACGTAGGTAACTGATTTAATTAGTTGCCCTCAGCTACACTGATACACTTACTTATTTCCCTTATATTTTCAATACCAGTTTTATTATGATTATTACAGTATACCTATACAGTTGGTTGGCAATTGGCAATGCAATGCCACAGTAGGACAGTTTTTACCAAATCTATAATTTAAAATTATAATTTTTGTACAGATTAAACTTCTGGCAATGTTTTCCTCTCTCTCTCTCTCTCTCTCTCTCTCTCTCTCTTTCGTCTCCTTTCTACGTAATTTGTTTCAAATGAAAGAAGCCAAGTTTAATCGTCCACTTGTACTCATAACATAGTACGTATACCTTTATTTTGATTGTGTGTAGGTCTCTTTTCTCTCTCTGGAAATTAAATCTCCTTCACATTATTTGTAATAGTTTGAATTTTGAATTATAACATCAACCTTCTTGATTCTTGATTATAATATAAAAATTTAATTCTATAGGAGGTGAAAGAACCAGTTCATATATGGATAGTTTGGCTATTTGAAAAATTGTTGGGCAGACTAATAACTAATGTTTAATGTTGGTTAGAATTATTTATAATTGGATATCACGTAATAGTTTGTACATGGAGCAATGTACAAACTCTCTCTCTGTCTTCAATATAATTCAAAAAAAGAAAGAAAATGTTTCCAACTTTTGGTAATGACAATCTGAATTTTTTACACCAAACGCTATCACAAAGCCTATTTGTGCATATACGCATTTTAAAGTCCTCCATATCTTTGTTTGGGTAGTGGATTTATAATCGTAATTGTAATTGATTCGAATATGCGTCTACATATACATATACTAATATAAGACTCTTGTTCAAATTATTCAACTTCATTGTACTCTATATTGTTGCGAGTAACCAAAATGGATAATAAAAAAAGGTACAATAGCTTTTTTAGTCTTGTACTATAAAAAAAAAAGTATGTAGAGAGAACGCAATCGTATGGATTTCATACTAAATTTGATATTCGTGTTTATGAGAAATATTAGCAATGGAAGGGTTGGATTTTTTTGTGTATTAGATTTAATAAAAATAATAGAAAACGCATTCAGGAAGAAAGGGAAAAGGGAGCGTGTATGTGAGTGAGGCTTGTAGAACATCCCCTTTGAATGAACAGTTGCAGCAAAGTGCCTCATTCTCATTATTTTTCTAAATTTATATACTGGATATTGGACTGAACACCTTTGCAAAAGAAAAAAGAATTCTCTGAGAGTGAGATTGAGTCTGGAGGGACAATGAGAAATGATCTGATTGTGTGCTTTCATTGCTTTGCTATTTATTTCCAAGTAAAATTCAAAGCAAAAGTAATGTAATATGAATAGAAGTAGGGACTACTGCATCAATTATGCTCATATTTATTGTACCATTGTGCAAACTATGTATTGCATGTATTGAACAGTGAACATTTGTCTATTGATAGTTCCTTGTTCGCCTCTCTCTCTCTCTGCTTCATCATTAAACTGGCTGGAGGTGTAGACGAAGGCGTTTTTATGCGCTCCTCCAACCCGTATTTTTTCCACCTCACAAACTAACTCACACAATGCAGGAGCATGTACGAAAAATGAAGGAACGAAGGAATATTTCAAGATTATGTATTATGTCATGTACCTGCACACACACACACATATAGAATATATACACATACGGAGTACAATAAAAATAGGCTTCATACCAATTACATTTTATGCTCATGCCATTTATAAAGATTTAACAATAGAAAACGAAAGAGTAACACCTTCAAATGTACAATTTATAGGCGTATTGAATTCTAAATTTCATTGACAATCAAATCCATTAGATTAGAGCATAACAGGGCAACTCAAACTCATAATTTACTATTTGAAAAAATTTCTTGTTACTCAAGCCGTGGGTGACAATATTTTTGTGTGTATTTTTAGGGTTAAACATATATTACCATTCTATCTTTAGGAGATGATTATGGTTTTCATAGAAAAATCTCAAGCATTCGTACAAATCTCTGCTATATAGCAAATAGCTTGTGAAGAGCTGACACGTCAAAATGGAAAGGAAAGGCTTGAATTTCCTAGGGATTTCCTGGTAGAGACTTGCAGTAAAATATCGAGTCCATGCGATTTAGGATGAAAACAATAAATATAGGTACTCATTTGCAATTATTAGAGTATTCTAACTTTTGAACATTCGTCGAAACGTGTATAAATATATTCGACTACTGTTTTGACTACGTGGTTTGTTTGTATATTTTTCTTATTCCCTCCTTGTGATCAAATGTATAAATATAAATATATATCAAATGATATGATTCCACATTCCACATATATAAATGTGCCTACATCTGGTCCCGAACCAACAAGAGTGGACTCAGCTCAAATTGGTTTGTCCACATGAATATTCATTTTTGATACTCCTACCACCAACAACTAGCTGTTTTTTCCAACTTGGAAAAGTGTGTTGTGTTTTCTTTAAAAATATTAATGTAGTTTATAAGTTTGTACATGATGAGAAATTTTGACACGGAATATCGCGTGTCTCAAGTATGGCTTAGCCATACAAAGCACAATGGAGGGAATATCGTACAGAGAGGATGAAGGAAGGGCTATTTCCAAAATTTATTCTTGCTTATGCATTAAAAAAGCACATGTACATGTAGCAATACCACTGGTAGAGAAATAATACAATTGTATACTTTTACACACATTAATTGTTGTATCATATACATAGTCACAAATATATATATATATTGTGATGGGGAATCACAAATGAAATGAGCTCAGTCCACACACTGGACTTTTTCATATTCAAAGTTTTGAAATAAATATGAGGGAGAGAGGAATACGCAGTTCACATTTTTCTTGTCCACAGGTCTTTAGTAATAATATTCGTTTGCGTATATGAAGAACTTCTTTGCACAGCATTTTTTTTTTTTTACAAAATGTAATTTTATTACTTGATCTGATATGCGATTAAATGTCTATCAAAAGTTTTTTTTCTCTCTCTCTCCGATATTTGAAGAAACGGTATTAATGTAATGAAAAGCCAACAATGTATATTTGCTGATAAAATGTGTTGAATTCTTAACAATAATTTTATAAATAAACTGAAAACATAAACAAAAAAAAACAAAATTGCGCTGCAGAATGTAAATTATTCTACCCTTCCATACTGCAGTGTAATGTTTCATGAAATGTTTGTTTTTTTATATGAATTACAGCAAAGTTCCAGCCTTTTTAAATGTGGTTGACATTGCTGGTTTGGTGAAAGGAGCATCAGAGGGTCAAGGACTTGGGAATGCTTTCCTGTCTCATATTAGAGCCTGTGACGCCATTTTTCACATGTGTCGTAAGTATCCTATACAAATATTCATATATGTATATGTAATATACATGAAGCATTTTGCTGAGGAACTCTTTGAAAGTTGACCTGTCCCTGAGAAAGAGAGACCTTATAGTATAAAGTAAAGATCATAAGAGCAGCGTTGGATGGCGCCTTAACTGGCCTTTAACCTACACTGAGTTGTACCCTAAGCATGTAAAAGTAATTTAAATGATCCTTTTTTTTTCAGATGAATCTATTTTGAAGATATTTTATTTAAAGCAAGGGTATAATTATCCCATGAGTATATATATATAAAGTATGAAGTGTGTGTGCGTCTGTGTGCTTTCTTTGACTATTGTCTATATTCACCTGTGTTGATGCTGGCTGGCATTGTGCTGAAGTTTGGTTGGAAATTATCGGCAACAAGAGCACTGGGTTAAATGTTCAAAGAATAATAAACTGTAGATTTGGGATCATTAAGGTCATCATGATGTAGACTGACTCCATATAGCCACATTTCTACCAAAATAATTTCTTTGAATCTGTACACAAACATACATACACACTATTATACACTTACTCTTTCTCTGTCTCTAATTCTGTTTCTCCATGTGTATTCTAAATATCTATGTCTGTCTACATATATATATACCGACTCTACTTTGGATTTATTTGAGAGGATGGCTAAATGGATAATGGTCATAATAATGTTTTTCTATTTCTTCCATGGAAATACATGAGCGTAACTTCCTAATGCAATGATGATGATGGTGATAATGATGATAATGATTGTTCCGTTCTTTTTATTTTTGCCTTTTTGGAGGACGGGAGTTTTCTATTATTTTTAAATTTGAACATATACTAGGTAGGTACGATAAGGGTACGGTACTCTGGGATTGCGTGTTTCTATTGAATCATTTATCTGTGTAGTATGGTGCTCTTACAATATTTATTTGTTTGGGTCGTCGTCAAAAATTATACTCAAGAAGAAATCCTAATGTGGACAACCCTCATAAGATTTGTTTGAACGGCGGTGACTACAGGGAAAGGGAAGATTGAGAGAGCGAGAGTGAGAGAGAGAAAAAGAAAGAAAGAAATTGGCGGTGCCAGCCAGCAACTCGTTAAAATACTCTAGTCAGTCTCGCGACGCTGTAAATCACTCGGTAAAGAGAAATATAAGTATTCAGATATGGGGAATGTCATGATTAATACTCGTATTCGTCGATTACGTTCTCACCGAACTTTTATGGTTTTTTCTTCTTTCTCTTTTTTTCTCAACGATCCGTACAGTACAGTACCATATACAGATACGCATAGACAAATATCTGACTGTAACTAAAGTGTATACCCTGCCTCTATTATACCATCCAAGCCTGTAGAGCTGTAGACAACAGAGTACTTAATGTAAAATTATTTACAAGTATATGGAAAGGATTTTTTGTTTTAATTTTTATTTAATATTAACACAAGTCTCATTGCACATTATATTTCAAGACATGATACTATTATGATCAGTTTATTTTCAGTCGGTGCTTTCTTTTCTTTTGTCTTGACTATTGAATGAATGAATGGATGGATGGGTTTACCGAATTTTATGGTTGCACATGAACCGTGGCTGGAGCCTTCATTGCATTACGTTTGTTTTAATTTATGCGATTTAGTGTGGAGACGCTTTGGCGAATTCATTTGCGTACAATCACTATTGTCTCAGGTCGTGTACAAAAAAAAATTAAAACTCATAAAATTCCTTCAAAAAAAATATGCATTTATGTTGTCTGCTCTGTGAGATTACGCACACAATGCCACACATATACACATACGCTCTGTAATCGTCTTTGATGAAGAGCAAGGACGCAGACGATATTAAACTTTAGCTTAATATCGTTTTCCTCGGTATACTTATTACATTTACATACCTATGCATTATTTGTAGTTTTTGACAAAACTGTAAGGCAGTTTTGAAGGGTATGTTCGATCAGTGTTGTAGTGGGTACTTTTCAGAATGAAACTCAGCAAAATGATAATCATTTGTTTATGTACTTATACGTGTATGACAATAGTTGATGAACCCGTGTATTTTTGCAGGTGCTTTTGATGACGATGAAGTTATTCATGTTGATGGGGAGGTAAATCCCGTACGGGATTTGGAGACTATCAAAGAAGAGTTGCGTCTCAAAGATGAAGAATTTATTTTAAAAGATATCGACAAATTTGAGAGAACTGTACTAAGGGCTGCGGACAAAAAAGGCAAACCAGAATACGTAAGTTTTGTCATTTCATTGCTATTGTATAGAGCAAATGTATGCAAATTGCAGACGCACTGTTTAATTTGAATGTATAATACATACATTTTATATGTGTTTAGCATGTAATGTACATGATTGTTTGTTTAAGCTACTATGCCATGTTTTATGTGCATGTAAAGTTTAAGAAGGAAAGATGGAAAAATTCCAGTAGCTAAATGTGAGCTCAAATATTTACATAGTTTTTCTTTGGATATAATCATTTGTGACGTGTAAACTTACGAATATACATAAATTATATTTGCATATATATCGTACTTGCTGTATATATTATAAAGACAGGTAAGGTTCGTCTCTGACCCGGTATCCGCATGTTAACTTAAAATGGGAACTGCGGGCGTGTGAGCAAATAATTTTACATCAAGTGGGCTTCTTAATTAATATGGCAACTCCTTATACGAATTACTAATGAAATAAACGGAATTTGACTGTTTAGTGTGTACACTACTACACATACACACACACACACACACTGAAACAACTGAACACACGCCAAATACAATCATCGTGAAGCATCACTTTTTGGTTATTTTTATTTCGACTTTTTTTTCCGAGGAGACAGTCAAAACGCATGTACACACTTTTTATTAGTCTAACACTTTTTTTGAAACTCTTCGCAAGTAAAAAGTTGATTTACTTACTGAAGCATTTATTTGGACTCTATAAAATAAAACTTTCTCAGTTTTCCGTGAATTCCTACATAACGACATTCACAGGAAATCTGTAAGATTCAAACGAGTCTAAGGATTTCTCTGTGCATGCAATTTAACATTCAAGACAAATTTCGACCCTATACCTGCATTGCGGATAAAAAGTCAGATTGCATGATCAAAAAGTTTATAAACATTATTTATTTGGAAATGCCAAATCGGAATATTATTTTAATCGACAAATGTAAAGAATCAATTAATTAAATGAATGTCATATGCACAAAGTATTACACATTTTATATAATACATGGCTTTGATTGTGTATAGTATGATTTCAATATATAAACAAAAAGATAAAGGCATGCTGCCCTTTTTTATGTGTGTAGAGTACTTAACTTACTAACTGGAATATGGGGAACGAGATAAGAAAACCCGCCACATACTACTTTTGAGCAAATCCGGGAGTTAAGTAAAACTGGAAAATTCAAGTATTTTAGATTTGCATGAAATTCCATACACAGCTTCCTTACACCAAGTGATAATTATTGACAATTGACATTTTTTTTTAATTTGACCCGTGGGTCGTGTATTGAATTACATGAAAAAAAATGTTTTGGAATTTTCACGCATTCATTTCTTAACCGATTTCAATTTTTCTAGTTTTAAACTCTTCCTTAGGCCCTTCCGCATGAGGCACTTTTTTAGATTTTTTTTAAAGGACCTAGTTTGACCTCTACAGATTTTTCTTAATGTGCCCCAGAAAACCGGTCACGGAAACCGTCAAGTCGCTGTCTGGGGCAAATTAAGATAAATCTGTAGAGGTCAAACTAGGTCCTTCAAAAAAAATCTAACTAAGTGCCTCATTCGGAAGGGCCTAAGGAAGAGTTTAAAACTAGACAAATTGAAATCGGTTAAGAAATGAATGCGTGAAAATTCCAAAACATTTTTTTTCATGTAATTCAATACACGACCCACGGGTCAAATTAAAAAAAAATGTCAATTGTCAATAATTATCACTTGGTGTAAGGAAGCTGTGTATGGAATTTCATGCAAATCTAAAATACTTGAATTTTCCAGTTTTACTTAACTCCCGGATTTGCTCTTTTTAGAAGACGAGATATTGGAGTTTTCCTTTTGGCGCCACGGCGTTTCTCGATGATTTTTTAATTCAAAAATCACAAGAAAGAAATCATATATTTTGTTTGAATTTAACTAAAGTTTGCAAATTGATTAAAAATATTTGCAATTTTTTTACAGACTTTTAACTTTTTTTTTATAAAATAGGCCATGTTCTTCTACATATTAATATGCAGAAAAGTGAAAAGTAGTATGTGACGGGTTTTCATATCCACTTCTACATATATAAAATCATGTGTAAAATGCAAACACACACATAAGTACACATTATGTGATTTCAATTCAGCTTCAACGAAGCGAAAAAGTAATATTTACGTGCGATTAGTCCATCGCAATTGTTCTACAATGCAGTTAATGATAATAATGATATCTCTAATGTAGTGCTAGCCGTTCATTAAGTTGGTTTTGCTACTGGAACTTGCAGGTGAATTTTGAACCATATTAAATGCATGCGTCTTGTTAGTGGCAACGCACACGGCATATTTACCTACATGCAATAAAGACATGTAAAAACTCTGTGCATACATATGAAATGCAAGGGTTGTGTGTACTTGCTGCATACTTTGTTTTCTATGTTTTTATGTAGAACGTGAGTAGTTTTTGTTTTGTCGAATTTTTTATTTGATCCCTTGTTTCGAGCATTTATATAGTTTAAGCTCTTGTAATTTTCACCCCTTTTCTATATACACATACCTGACTAATTGGACAAGAGATATTCTAAATTATGGACAGTATGGAACACACTGTGAACTCCTATTTAGTATTTAGTATTTAATATAAATAAATATAAATAATATTTACTACAATTATAGCATTAGCATGAATACTTAGACTTGATTTGTTGTAATCATCTTAATCATATAATAATACTAATTGTGTGTATGCAGTCACCCTTTATACTTGTGTATTAGGACCTAAAGATGGATATTAGTGGATGAAAGATAATTTGTGGTATAGTGCTAGACTTGGATGAGGAGTATAAAAGAATTAATACGCATAAAAAAGAACTGAAAGGTGAGTGGAGTGGATTGGAGGAAGCTGCTGATGGCGGAGGAAGCTTGATCAATTAAAGCTATAGTCGGTTGGTTGGTGGCTAAAGAGGAAGAGTTGAGTTTTTTCAGCTGATGCCTGTATAAAAGTAGAAAATTCAACGGTGCCCATGCTCGACAGGTCGATTTGTTCCTTTGCTCCCTGCCTACTCCTGCATTTCATTGGCTTGTTCACTTATTACTCTACCTACCTGTAGGGATTCCTGTGCAGAGTGTGTACATGTATTTACTGTTTACCTGTGGGCATCCACATCTTTATAATGCATTTTAGTAACAATATGTACATTTAAACTAATGCATTTTATTCCTCTTTATAAAGATTCATAATTAACTTTGAGGTATTACTTACTTATTTTCAACGAAATAAGAAAAACAAATAATACGAATTGAATGATTTTACTCCTTATGAAGACTGATAATCATTTGTAGTCCAATTTTCGGATCTCATGTGAATGAATGTCTGAACTTTTCCCGCCGTATTACTTGTATTTGTTATTGATGATACGAATACGATGAATAACATAACAGTATTTGAGAGCAGTCATTTTTTTGCTTTTCTAACATGGGTAACATGTATAGTATACGGGTGAAATGCAAATACAAGAATGTTGGTCTTCATAAAGATTTAATTTGGCTGATTATTATGATGTGGGCAGCGAATGAATACTTTCATGGAAGACAATAACAGTGGTAGCTAGTCTGATTCCGTGTGCGTTGGGAAAATTATATGGGAAAGACGATAATACACTGTATTGTATAGTTTGGGATAAAAGTTGTATTATAGCCAATTTGTTCGATTGATGTAGTATGTGTACAAATGTACTTGTAATAAGTAGAATCCTTTGCATATTCATTCAATGGCAATCAAATCTAATGAACAGGGACTGTGTATATTATGACGGGATTTTAAAGTTAAAAAATTGTGGGTTTTAGCAAATATCCGTTGATTCAGACTTTTTTTTATTATCAACATTTACAGAACTCTGGCTTTGTTTTTTTTAATTTTAGGATATTTTGCTGAAGATTAAGAGTGTTCTCGTTGACAACAAGAAACAAATCCGAGAGGCAGACTGGAATACGAATGAGGTAACAGGATTGTATTACATCATTACGTTTGTAGATCATTTAAAACATAAATAAAGCTTAATTACATGTCCGTATATACGCAGTATTGCATGTACTGTACAGTTTCTTGACTAAAGTAAGATATGTTTTAAATTGTATGTTTTAAAAATACACTGCAATGATGATTTCCTGTCTTTACAGATTGAAGTTTTAAATAAGCACTTATTTATCACAGCCAAGCCGGTCATTTATTTGGTCAACTTGTCTGAGAAAGACTACATTAGGAAGAAAAATAAATGGTAAAACGTCATATGGTTTCGCTACTCTTTACAAATGGTGTTTCCCTTTAAAATAGATTTTCCTATTTCTGTGTGTGTGTGTGTGTAATAACGTGTATACGATATATATGAGTGTGTGTGTGTTTTGCCCTGAGCCTGTCTGTCTCTGGTTTTCATCTTTTGTCTTCAAGTCTGTAGTAAATTGTAAACTTGACCACCAAAAGGTGAAATGTATTGACGTAAGTACAAGTTATAAAGAATTACAGGCAGTCGGCTGACTTGGCCTCTAGTCAAATTATCATTTTGTTGGCTTACTTTTCATTGAAAACCCAAAGATTCTCTGACTGTATTCGAAGACACACAGAAAAATGAAAATACTGTCTGTCATGTAAAAGCATTTACTATGTACGCTCAAGTTTTGTTCGTTATACAAATTGACAGCCGGTAGAAAAGAAAAGTGGAAAAGGCAAAGGGAATGTGAGGATGGTTTAAGAAACAAAAAATCCCTGTACACGGAGTGTCCAGACCAGGGAGCGGAGCGTAACAAAAAAATCCGAAACATGGCCAAGGAATTGTAGGCACGGCAGGGTAAATTCAGACATGGCCAAAAAGTTCAGGCATAGCCGGGGATTTTCTTCACATTGCTCGAAATCCAGGGTAAAACGCCAACTTCGGGGACTTCAATTCGGATTTAACCGATTTTGACTTCGGATTCCTCAAGATTTTGTACACCAGAATCGGTAGAGACAAAAACAGCTTGAAAGCAGGTCAAAAACTCCGAAAAACACCGACTTCGGGGTTTTGAATTCGGATTTCTTATAGTTTTACTTTGGATTTGGATTCCTCATGATTTTTTACCCCAGAATCGTTTAAGAACGAAAAATTCTAGTAAAACAGGTCAAAAATCCCGGATAAAACCGAAACGGGTATTCCGATTATGCCCATCTCCGAACTCATCCGAATTATTAGTAATACAATCACAATAAAAAGGACCCCGAGTCAAAACCTTAATCGGTTCGAGAGTCATCGTCGAACAGACAGACGGTCAGACGGACATGTGTCGTTTCATAAGGGGAGCTCGCTCCCTAAAAACTTGGAATGAAATAGAATAGATTTACCTATAAGTATCTAAGTGAATGAATGGCTGTGTTTTGGTGTGCGAGACAACATTTGAAGAAAAGAACATGCGATGGCTTATTTTTTATCAATTATTTTCCCCCTTTTCCAGTGAAAGAAACTTTTGAGTCATTTATCAAATAAATACAATTCAATTTTTATTGTTTCAGTTACTTATGTGTGATTCTTTTATTCTTGTTTACGATCCCTCCGTACCTATATATATGTATGATGACGAAAATAAACATTACGATGAAAAGGATAGACTGAATGAATGAAGACGAAATGTAGTTTAACATTAACAAAAATGTAGTTAAATAATTTCCTTCTTCATTTCTTTTTGTACAGGTTGGTTAAAATCAAGGAGTGGATTGACAAAAATGATCCTGGTTCGATATTGATTCCATTCTCTGGAGTTTTACAAGCTAAATTGGTTGACATGCCGGATGATGAGAAGCTAGCTTACCTCAAGGGAATCGGCACAACTTGGTAAAAAAAGACGGATTTTTATCTGCATACTTGAATATATAAGAATAATTCCTGATTTGTATGAATACTCTTACTACGACTACTCTTACTTCATAAGTATACGCTGTGATTGGTTTAATTATTTTGTACAAGAAAACTATTGGTGATGTCCTTTGACTTCACGTCACGTTTCTTAAATGAGAGACAAAAACGAGTATGATGTGTTATGACACACGTTATCGAAACAACTGGCAAATAGTAGTAGCAAATATTCTCGTAAAGGACACACAACACACACTCGGAGCACTTCCAAGATTTAAATTCAAAGAGTCCAGTGTTTTTTCTTTCGTGTATAATGATGTTTAAGAGATGATTTGCTTATAAGTAAATACGTGATTTTCAAAATGCCTGAACAGGTACATTGCAGTTGGTGTGACACTATCCACATTTTACTTCAATATTATAATTAAGTGACATTATGAGATTTCGTGCGGCTCGTGAGTCGAGAATCCATAGAAGAAGCTGCAAGAAGGGTAAGAAGAAAGAAGGAGAGTTTTTTCCTGCTTGAGCATGCATTTCATGTTAGTAGCCATGTGTCATTGGAATAGGTACAGTATGTAGTATACACATTGTATTAGGATATAGTATTGCAACTCGAGGAAATATTGGCAAAATGGGACATGAGGGGAGATGTTGTTGGTGACAAGTATTTCCTATAGTGTTGGTTCCTGTCTCACTCACTCAATGTCAACACTACATTGAACAGTCTAAGTGTATGACAAACAAAACTACTCAATATAAAAATATTTTCGAGTTTTAACGATTTTATTATAGACATTGTGGATGGTATGTGACAGGGTTGGTACAAAGAGGAAATTCTAGGCGTATATAAACACTGCTAGTTTTGATTTTCTTTCTTTTTATTTCACGGAAGGTCAAATATAAGAAATGGAGAAAATAATTCTTGAAGACGTTGTATTTTGTGTATGTGTTTGGAAGGCGTAGTACAAGTTGGTTATTTAGTTGTCCAGCTAAAATGAGTGAGATTTCGAAGTAGTATAGATGGAAAGATGGATAGAATGAAAAGAAATTATACATACCTAGTTATGTACTGGTGGTATAGTATAAGGAATACGAGACGGAATTCTGATGTGAATATGAGTTGAGATTCGGTAAAGCAGCCAGGGTCCATTATACGCTATGTACATTAAGACAACCTACGAGATGGACAGACGAGCAAGAAGTTTTTTTTAAAGAGAGAGTCTACAATATATATGACATACATACATATATATAAATATTAAACATGTAACTCTTATACGAGCACCATAGGTATGCATATTTGTACTTATGTACGTTCATACATGGAATGAGAAAATGATATCATGTATATTTTGTTCGTATGTTTATTTGATAATATATAAACTACGACGACTACTACTACTACTGACTATTTGGAACTGACGGACTGGATACATTACATTGGCACAAAGGTATCACAAACGTATAATTTCGAGTCGCATTATTTTCTCTCGTGTGTGATTATATATTTTTTTTGGGAAAGTGGCTCTGACTACCTTCTGAACCAAGTTTTAAGTTTTTCATGTCATTATATATGGTATTCATGTCTGGAATCGGTAGAAGGAATAAGATAAGGTTTACGAGTCTCTCTCTCTCCTACTCCATGCCTTCTTGCCTTCTGTTCTCGTAGTATAGTAGTTGTCGACGACGACGACGTCTATCTTTCTCCATCATCCAACAAGCTTGCACTGCTCGTATACTCGTACCCATACCCATATACACAATCACAAAACAACAAACAGAAACAAGAACGACGACCGGAATCCTCTCATACATTTATATTCCTAAATGTACAGCCCTCTTCTTTATTAGCCTTCAACATTTTCAGTAATTCGTTTAGATTTTTACAATTACATTACTAATATGCTCTTCACTCTAACTTGATATACGTAAGTAAAGTAACTCAAGACAATTACCATAGTTTTTCCCTTATAATGCCACCCGGCAGTCAACTGCTTCTCTCTCTCTGTCTTTCTCAGTTCCTCAGTTGTTGTGAGTAGGAGTATGAGTTTATGTATGCAATATGCATATTTAACATTGATAATAATATTATGACAAAATCTCAACTGCATTTGTTCATATATGAGATTTAGATTAAAACAAAAGATATGTTGTGTATGGGGTAGTATATATGTATAATATACTTGCTAATAATAATATTATTATTATTGATGATGATAAGGATTTCATGCAAGTTCTGAAGGAATGGACAATCAAGCATTGATATAATAAAAATGGGCATTTTCCATTTTATTCTGGCCACCTATTAGTCAGTCAGCCAGCCAGCTTTCTCTCTCAAATGTATGTAAAAGAAGAAGAGCAGGAGTGTAAAAAATACAGAATAAAAAGTTTTGACTGAAAGCAGAGGAATTAGGATTTAGATATGCATGGATGCATGACTAGAACAGATTAGCCGGTTGAACGGTATCATAATGTATAACAGCAGAGTAAGTATAGACAGTATAAAGTTGAAGGCAGTCAAGAGCCACAGCAGAGAACTCTCCTTTCTGCAAAATTATAGACATTAACTCACTCCCGAGGAGCCCCAACTTGATATTAGATTCATTGATGACTTGTAATTTTGAGTGAATCACTTGAATCTGAGAAAATGCTCAGTTCTTATCCTATATTCATCTTTCAAATGGCTGCTTGAGAATGGGCTCCCATTAAATGGCTTCTCTTTTAATTGTGGTGTCATCTTTTTATCTATACATTCGAATTCAAAATTCTACAATGCACAAGCACACACACATATATACACGTTCTTCATTCCCGATTAGATATGAAATTCTATAGGATGTCGATGCTTCTGTGATTCTTTTCTTTTTTCTGGCTTTTTAACTTGTCCAATTCATATAATTATACATATATGCAGTATGCAGTATATTGTAGCAATAAATTCAAGATAATAAATTTATAAATTGCTCTTTATACATTTCAAGTTGTTCGTTGTTTTTTTTTGCGTTAATGAAAGCGGACATAACAGTGTTTTTGTGCATAATAATAATAATTATTATTATTATTATTGTTCATTGAAATTTTGTTAATGTAAATTGGTTAGGTTGAAAAACTATATTGAGCTGTATATCCAGTTTTGGTTTTTTTTCTGTATATATAGTTATTCTTTATATTGTTTCTAGTTCCTTTGTCTATTTTATCCACAATTTTATTATTATTATTGACAGCTTTAGAATTTGAATTGGTTTCTTCATTGACCAACCTGTATGGCGTAATAAAATACTATAGGTACAGAAGTAAAAAAAAAATGAGAATAAAATGCCTGTGTGAACTCTGTGGACAAGACAAGAATGTAAAATTTGAGAGTACTATAGACTCTACACACTGTGTAGTACACATTGTGTACAAAAAAAATTTTAGTTTTGGTCGAGAGACTAGAAAGTGTAAGAGATAATAATCTTTATAATGTCATGATAGGCGTCTTCATTAATTTTCAACTACTGTGTTGAGTATTGAATATTAATGGAGAATGACGCACACAAAAAAATGGATTACAAGAAAATTGTGTACTGTAGTAATGGAATACATATGTATAATTTGTAGGGAAGACATGTTTTTCTATATTATAAAAATGAAAATTTAATATTGAAAAAGTACGCTTTTTTCAACATTATGTATAGGGATTTATGAAATTTTCCTTGTCAATTTATGGATTTAGTGCCCTGGACAAAATCATTTTACAAGGATACAAGGCCCTCCAACTACAATATTTCTTTACTGCCGGTCCTGATGAAGTGAAATGTTGGACTATTCAGGTAAAAAGAGAAAAGAAATTATCTCATTTGTCCTTAAAAAAAAATATCGTCAAACAATTTGTACTATTACTTTTCGTAATCTTATGTCTTGTGTGTCCTTTTCGTTTTGCATATTTTAGAAAGGCGCAAAAGCTCCTCAAGCTGCCGGAAGAATCCATACAGATTTTGAAAAGGGATTTATTATGGCTGAAGTTATGAAATTTGATGATTTCAAAGAAGAAGGGACAGAGGTTGCTTGTAAAGTAAGGAAATTTTTTAATTACATTTAACTTTTTGATATGCATTTGTAATTTGTTTTATATTACTAAGCGTATCAAAGTTTTGGACTGTATCAAACTCAAGCAGTATAAAAGTTGTTGTAAAGGGACTATCTCTTTGTCTTCACCGTGTGAAGTTCACACACGCTCAGCGTCGACTTTCATACCAGAGTACAGAGAGCGAGTTCTACCGAAAAATCATGGTATTTAATAATGTTCTTTTTGTTGGGTTTTTTTTCTCTCTCGTTAGGCTGCTGGAAAATATCGCCAGCAAGGAAGAAATTATGTTGTGGAGGACGGGGATATTATTTTCTTCAAGTTTAATGCCGGTGCAGGCCTTAAAGATGCCGGAAAGAAGAAATAATGAATTAAAAAAAAACAATTCATAATAATAATTCATTGAAAAAGGCACACCATAATTGGCATTCAAATACTATGCCGATGTATCTATGATAAATATAAACATATTATTCCTTGATTAATAAGTCTTGTTATACCTACTAATTGATTTTAACCATTTTTAAGTGTGTATTATGAATGAGTTGTTGTATAACCTGTTGTCTGTCAATAATATTATTATCATTATGATGAGAAAAAATGAAAGCACAAGGGGAAAGACTAAATTTTTGAGAAAAGCAGTTATTATTAATATTCTTATTGTTTACATATTCAAATGATATAATATATTACGATTACCAAATTATAAATTTCCGACTTAATAATTAATTACTTCATCATGTATTTTATATATATATATAGTAGATGAGTCTGGAAATAGGTAAGTAGTTATTCGCCACCACGAAGGGCCAACACCAAATGCAGGACAGATCCACCCTGGACTTTGTAGTCCTGGGCTGTTTTTTCATCACTCCTATATATCATATTTAAAAATTAAAAAAAAAAACTTCATTCATTCATTTGTTGTACACTTTTTTTATTACAAAACTCAAATGTAAATTCAGTAGGCACATAATGGACATGTCTATCAAATGTTTCTTACATTTGCTTGCCGGAGAAGATGAGACGCTGCTGTTGCGGAGGAATCCCTTCTTTTTCTTCCACTCGCTCCTTAATTCTTTCTACTTTATCCGTGGGTTCAATATCAATTTCAATCTGTAAATAAAATTTAAACAAAACAAACAAGAAACACATTCAATAAGTACGGATACTTTTAAATTGACAGCAAACTCATGTAAGTACATACATATTATGTATACAGACAAATTCACAAATTAATACATTTTATACACGTATGACAAACTTACCTCCTTCCCTGTGAGTGTCTAGAATAAAAGTAACAAAATCAAAAACAAACTATAGTTAAACTTTGAACGTATTAATATTATTATTATTATTATGGACAATAGAATGATGATTGTGTAAAATCCCTCATACCTTGACTTTGATCAACATTTTGTAAAAATGTCTATATTTTGACCTATATTGACTGTCAGTCGATTGATCTAGTCTACGACTGTATAATTACTATGTTTATACAGTCAACTGAAGGATCCACTCGTTTTCAGTTTTATTAACTATTATTTACGAAAATATAAATAAACTTTTTCCGTTTTAGTTTTTTTAGACAAAAAAAAAAATTGCAATTTCTTTCGCTATATACGTTCAAAAAGAATCAAGTCGCGGGATTTTAGGCAGTGAGTCATGTCATACAGGGGTCAGCAGGTGTCGGAATGTGTGGCGGGATCTATCGAGGAAATGATGGTCCTCTTCAAATTCAAATGGTTTTTGGCTTCAAATTCCAAGTTCGTTCGTCAGTAGTCGGGGTGTGTCGTTGACGTTGGTTGAATGTCAAATTGTGTGTTTTTTGTGATTTTCCGGGATATATATTTAACCGAAAAATATAGAGAAGAGGAGTAAAAAGAGAGGAAGAATCTCTTTGAACGCAGGAACACACTCAGGAAGGAAAGACTCGTTCGCTCTCTCTCTCTCCCTCCGAATATATAGAATATCTATTTTACCCGGGAGTCAGTCAGTTAGTCGTGTAGTGTGAATGAAGAACGGAACACTTCTTCTATCATTTGTTGTCGCTTCATCTTATAATACAGTGTGTGAGTGAGTGAGTGTTAATATCATATAACAATATTTTGTTTATGTTGTGTGTTGCAAACAAACGGATACACATTTAAATCTTGACACTCGGTAAGTTTTTACATATACTTTTTATTGTAAAGGACTTGTTTAATGACAATGTTTAATTGTAGTTGTTTACAATATATTATATGTGTATAGGTAATGTCAATTGCCTGTCTTTCAAACAGATTTAAAAGCGAGAGGAGAACATGCATATATTCGAAATGTGAAATGTATATTCGATATTTCATCGAGGAATTTTAAATTTTAAAATGTATGGATGTCAACAACAAATGTCACGTTCAAAGAGAGAGCGTATGAAGACCATTAGGTACTATATAGTCTGTGTGGGTTGTGTCAGGTCGTGTCACGGTGTATTTTTTGTTTGATGATATACAACGACAACCGATATCGGATTGTAATGGCTTGTTGGAAGATCAAAGGCCGAGATTTAGTTCTATTATAGAACTTCTATATTATCTATATATTATTATAGTATTGACAATAGTGAACATGGACGAACCCTATTTTAATCATAACAACCAGAGTACAATAACATTGATAGCAATATATATATAATATATATAGGAAAATCCAAAAGCAATGTGTATGTATATGTATGTGTATGGTCATTGTTTTTATGTGGGGATACTTTGGGTATGTAAACGCATTGGTTTATGTTAAACATTTTACAGATATATCATATATCTATACTTTTTGTTGTATCGGTCGTAGTAATAGTTGTAGGGAATTTTTCATCCCTAATCTCTAAACTACTCCAAAGCATGGCATCAAGCCCTTTCATTTGACGCAGTCACTTGGTCAGATGGGAACAGAGAGAAAGAGAGAGAGAGTGAAAGAGAAGAAGAGGGATGTGAGTACGGTGAAATGAGAATTATTATAATGGATTAGATTGAATTGAAATTGGGTTGGAATAGTAAAGTATTGCCAGTGCAGTGTGATTTGTACCCCTTGGAGATGGGTACCTTAATCGAAGGGTCGTCAGCGTATATGTGTGTATAGATATAGTATGAATTCTCTCTGTTTGTATATGTATATATTGTAATATTCGGATATTTTTTGAGTGTGTGCATAATCTGTACTCTACTACAGATCCACCATGCAAGTTTTTGTTCAATAGATATGGGACTATCAACTGTATGAAACATGTGGGCTCTCAGTCACCCTCATCGTGAAGTGTGTATGTGTGTGTATTCTGGTTTTTGAAAATAATACAAACCATGTGAATGAGGATGCTTGAACATATTTTGATATGTATGTTACCTACCTTTTTTTTAGTTTTGTAAATAATATACAGATTTTCTTGTGTATGACACATAAATTTAGCTGCTATTAAATATCCAAGGACTGTAGGATTCCATGCATGTTAATTCACTCATGATGAAGTTCCTCACGTGATACTACGTTTAATAATAATAATCATTATGATTTTTATGTAAATACATTTCCTCCTCATCCTCATATATATATGCATCATTATCTATGCGGAGAAGACTATTTTTCATGTCGCGTTTTTGTGGATGACATTATAATAGTAATAATGTCTTTTCGTATGCGAGATTGTACACATTTTTTTTATTGCATACGTAACAATATATCCGGTGAAGCTGCGCTCT
This sequence comes from Gisinianus flammeolus, assembly GCA_034699125.1. Lineage (NCBI taxonomy): Eukaryota > Metazoa > Arthropoda > Collembola > Symphypleona > Katiannidae > Gisinianus > Gisinianus flammeolus. The sequence goes on along the minus strand of JAIUND010000013.1, from coordinate 124,994 downwards.
ACTGCATCAAAGCTGCTGCTTTGGTTTGAGTGTGTGGTGTGGTGTCAATTTTTCATGGCTTCTCCGTACTCCATACTTTGAAACAGAAACAGCAATGCAGAAATGTGAATGGCAGAAAGTTTCATTCTATACTTGAGTATGTGAAGAAGGTACCTCAATTCTAAGGGTGGAGAGAAGAGTGAGAGAGATCTATTTTTGTAGGGTTTTCTAGGGTTATATCTAATGTATTGCTTGTATGTAACTACATGGCTTGCAGGAGGAGACTGAAATCCGTCGGACTGACTGAAACTCTCTCTCATATATATATATTTTATATATAGGTATATATACATATATATTGTAGGCGAGTAAAAGAGATAAGTATAAGTGCTCTTCGGTCGTCGCGTGTCTGGGATTAGGTGAGGTCTAGGATTTTATTTCACTCCGACTCGACTTTATACCCGGATAGTGTAAACTGAGAAAAAAAATACGAATATGAACAAGAAGTTCTCCTCATAACGTAATATATGTACATGGACACTAATGGCAGTGTATGGCAGTCTACTTTAGAAAATTTGGATCCGACGAGCTTTTGTTTTTCTGCTCTAGTTAGCAGTTATCCGTGTACATAGATTGTTTATTTTCTAGAGGGAAAAAATATAGGGGTGGTTGATGCATAATTTTTTCTGCGTTATGTTTGCCAAATCAAAATAGATGATGAGCATATATATTTGAGTCTTCCTTTTCTTTCATCTGCTGCTGGAGAAAATGGATATATTGTTCCTTGTGATTTTGTTGTTTAAAATAGACTTGAAAATGAAAATATGTTGAATCATAGTTATTTAATACTTAATTAAAAGAAAATAAGCTCTAAGAAATCACAGTATAACTTCTCATATAGTAGTGAATTTTGAATGTAAACTCAAGTTGAAATCATGAAGTGATAAGTTTGAGGCTTCCCTTCAAATAAATAATGATGCTTTTACGCACACGATGCTGTGAACATACGGAGAGTTTAATTACACAGGGAGCTTTTAGAGCGAACAATAAACAACCGCTGCGTTCACTATGTGTGTGTTAGTAGTGCGTATGTACACAAAGTTATCCAATTAAATTACTCCTATACATCTGGGGAAAAACTAACCCATGGTTTTATCAGTGAGGATTTATAATCTCGACTTATTTCAATGTTTAATTTCATGAAAGTTTAAATTTCAAGTAAAATGTACTAGGGTATGGATTCCTTCAAGTTGTGACTTGCATCTACTACTAACAATAAAACTACTACTACTTGGGGTGAAAACTTTGATAAAATGAATACTATTCAAGTTAGTTACATTGCGGGTAGGGAACATTTCATTTGAAACATAAAAGAAGAAGACTTCTATGTAAGTATATACAGAACTGTTCAGAACGTTCGTTCTGTGTATAGTCTGTTCAGAATTTGTTAAGATTGATGAGACAGCGTGGCGTTTGCTGGACCCGCCCCATACACATTTTTTGAATATTCATTTCCATGCATCTTGGAAATATTGTAAGGGACTGTGTATGTATAGTTTTACGATCTGTTTAGCTCTTATTATTCCTGCAATGCTCAGACAGCTGTGTGCTTGCTTACCCAGAGTAAAAGCGGAAGAAATGTACACACGGGGGTAGAAGATCTCACTTGGGAATTCCAATGGACATTAACATCCCACACTTTGAGTTCTTGAAAAGTAGAGAATTTTGTCAAATATCACTTTTAATTTCAAAAGTTTTGAAGGAATCAAAAAAGTGTATACAATTTCTTTCTTTTAGTTATTTACACAGTGCGAGAACGAGAAAGGAGCGTATTTGAATAAAACAGTTTTTCCTCAGTTGAAACGCAAAAAAAAGCTGTTTATACAAAGGTAGTATTGATCTCTTGTAAAAATGCGAATATTTATGTAAAGTAGAAAGTGAGTAGTACCCAAGTACCATCATGTATATATGTATAGATTATAAGCATACATATTACATATATAAGTATTGTTGTTCTCCTCCCGGGGTTGCCGTACAATCTATATCTACATTATAATAGGCATAATAATACGGTATATATATATATATTTGGTTGAGTACCTACTCGTGAGAGACTCCATGTATATAAAACTTGTATGTACAGGAGCCGATGTTTTGTTCAACTTATTTTGTCATGAGTTGTGGACAAAGTTGGAGGCTCAGTGAAATCTCTCTCCTCTCTCAAAATGTACATTTCTTTTTTCTTTTCTTTTTGTCTGTTTCAGATGGGAAAGTAAGAGGAGAAGAATGGGGTGTCGTGGCGGTTTCCGGGATAAGATGCCTCTTCTAATGTATCGGATTTTAGTACTTTCCTTCGTGTGTTCACGGTGTTCTGGACAAGTGCCAGTAAACTTTTCCTCCCCATTCGATTTCCAGACTCAACAATCGGCTTTTCAACAACCGCAGCTAAGGGATAGAGGTCCACAGTCACCCACCCAGCAATCTTCCATTAACAGTCCTTTTTTCAATCCGAATAATCAAAACAATCAGTTTTCCACGTTTCAGCAGCAGCAGCAACAACAACAGCAGCAGGGTAGAACTCAGTTCACTAGTTTTAACTCAATAGACAATGACCGTCCTATTGGACCCTTAGATTTTGATAGATCTCGTGACAGGGATCAAGATAGGAATAGAGACCGCGGAACAAATCGCAATGTGTTTGGTAGTCAACCTGATGTAGATAACCAAGGTCCGCCGCCTTCTTTTCCCAGACAACAAGATCGTTTCCCTCCGTTTGGGTCCACAACAACTATTCGAAGTGATACAAGTAACAATGATTTTATAAGTGGCTCTGGTAATCGTTTTAGGCCTCAAGATAATTCTGATCCATTTAACACTAATACTAATCAGAGTCCACGCTTCCCAAATTTCCCTCCAAATATTCCTGGAGGATTTCGCCCAACTCAAGATGTCAGCAATCGGAATATGCTCATTAGAGAACCGTAAGTAACAATTTGTTTGTTTTTAATTTACTATATATGTATGGATTATGGATATACAATAATAATAATAGCCTTGTTATATAACAGATAGCTGTGTCACTATAGCCGGCTCACTATAATTTCATTTTGACACTACATATCAGATATTAGATTTTATTTTCCCTAAGCTTCTGGAATAGAGTTGTTTCTTTTGTAATAATCTACTGTGTGTGACGTAAGCTCTGTCATCGGAGGCTCTGCTTTTTGCATAGGATGACTAATGATAAGTTTTACACATTGGACTATGTATATGCACTATACACAGCCATGGAAAGAAGATCAAAACACTAAAACACCATTGATGCGTTCCCCAGTAGAATGTTTGTATATGGTTTGTCGTCTAACCCTTTCTCAGTCTCTCTCAGAAAAGGGTGCTCACATCTCTAGAATTTAATATTCTGCCAGAGTTGAAACATGTAGTGTCGTAGTCAACTTGTCTCTCTGTGCTGGAGAGGGTTCTCTGAAGTTCTGATTCAGAGCTTCTGAATGTTGTCCATAGTACAAACACTATCTCTTTTTGTAATCATGGGGTAAAATTTTATACTTTTTCCATTTACCACGACATGCAATGCATTAAATGTTTCTACAAAGTGTACACCATTCAAATATATATACAGTGTACAATGCCGTATTTAATTCGAGAATTTCTTTCCCCATATCACTTGAAAGATTCTTTTTCCCCTCCATTCATCCTTCGTCTCCTCCTCCTCCTGCTTTTGCTGATTTGTACTTTGAATGCTTACAGTGTAGTAGTAAAAAAAAAGAATGTCATTTGATATGGACGTATAAACTCAATAGGCATTCGATTTTGTTCAGATTTAGTTTCTATATAAGCTTCCGATTAATTCGAAATTGAAACCCAATTCTAGATCACTGACCATGAAATTATTTTTTGTTTTTTATATGTCTGTAATACAAACTACAATGTATGCAATGCATGGTATACGGTATAGTGGTTCAAAGTACTTTGTAAATACTCAACATCTTTGAATAGGAATTTCCTTTACCATTCTCAACAGTAGCAGTCATAAGTATATAGTATGGAATTTTTATTAATGGAAAGTATTTATTTTAAGGATGTATTTTCACCATTAAAGTATAGACTTGTCTCGTGTCACACTATATAGTTCGGAAGTCTCTAAGGTTCAAGACCTCTGAGAAATGGCAGTAAAAGAGAACTTTCTCCACTTTCAAATGGTCAGCCAGGCGTGTCGGTTACTTTCCTGTGTTTGAGTAAACCATAATCTTGTGATATTAGATTTAAGCTTTTTGTTTGAAAGCTCTTAGTTCACAAAACTTTCAAAACTTTCACCGACACAAGTGCATATAGAAGATATATGATTCAGTTCTTCGCAACCCCTTGAATATTTTCCTTACATACGTGAGCATGTGTATTGTGCGTGTATGCGGTATATGTTTTAGTTACTTTTCTTTCACAATGTAAAGTAATTTGACCTTCTACTTTTATTCTTGTGCAAGTGCATCTCGAAATCTCAATTCAATTAGTGGTCGCATCACTGTTGAGTGTGTTGAGCCATCAACAATTCAGAATCACTCTAGTTGTTGTACAAAGTCTCCAAAAAAAGGAAAATAAACTTTTCATGTAAATTTGATGTAAACATGTCATGCAAGTGTCGTTGTTTTAAAGCTGCTCGCAGAAAGTTGAATTGTATATGTAGGAAAAAAATTCACAAACCACAAATTTATTACCATTATAATAAATAACATAAATGTTGAAACAACAAATGTGTTGTTTCAAGAAATATATGGTTTGTGTTTGTTTGCAATGCAAACTTTGCTCTGGAATGGAATTGTAGAAGGAGAGTAGTTGAGTAAATGTATGTCTACAGACAACAGATTTTCTCTTGGGTTCTTATTCCCTGTGCAGGCATACTGGGTAGAATCAGTGATCCCGTCAACTATAACAGCAAAAAGTCATGTGCTTTATTTATCGAGTGGGGTGTTCAGCCCTGTGCTCATCGTCAGTTCTCAACAGAATACCATGTTTTTATATGTACGTATATATACATTTATGCATGTGTATTGTGTACTCTGACAGCAAAGTATACTTTCACCTCAAAAGTTCAGACCCTCTCAACCATTATATTGACTGTTGGTTTTGTTGAGAAGAGTGAAAACAAAACTTGTGTATCTTAGTCGTGTAGAAAAACAAGGTATTTTTATCGTGAGACATTCTAGAATTCTACTATCACCGGGAAAGGATGTTGTTGCCTTCCCGTATGTAGAATTCCTACACACAGTACTACACAACTACACACACATGTATATTTCCTTTTCAAAATGATGCGTGCCTTTCCTATGAGTTCTTCGTTTAGACATATGTATACCAAGTACTTGCATACGCATTTTATATTTGTTTTCGAATATATCTCGAGCGGAATGGTATAAGAGGAAGGAAGGAAGACGATGAGTGAAAAGCAAGTTTCTCCAAGAATTTCCTCCTTGAATGCTAAATGTAGAGACTCCATGTAATATTAAAGGAGATTTTGTGAAGCCAACCTAGAGGAAAAGTAGTAGACATATAATATTATATGTGTGTACTCGTGCTCAAGCTTGTCCATGTGGATTACTAATGAAATCGACAAAGACAACAAAAATAATGTATACAGACGGTACATGGTAAAATCAAAAGAAATGTGTATATACATAGAGACTCATTTTGTGTATGTAAAATGAAGGGATTCAGACATCTCCAAATCCAAACAGTCGACATTTTATTTTTTCATTTCCTTTCTTTGGAAGTTGAGCAGCATGGAAATGGGACTGGAAATCGACAGTATGTGGTTCGTATATTTGCATAGGCTTGTGACGTGTGTAACATTTGGTAAGGATCAGACAAGATGGGACTTTACAGCTACCCCAAGTTTATTGATGTCAATAATTTAATCCCAAGCACTTGAACGTGGAACTGTCTGATGCGTCTGACACTTATTGCTTATGATTGAGTTAAATTTACTCTTGGATGGTGGCCTGCTTTTCTCTCGCCATCACTTTTACTTTTATTCCTAACCATTTTGTGCATATGGTTTTCATCCTGTTTTTTTTCTCTTGAGCAAAGTTTGTGATGTCTTGTTCGATGAACGAGATTAATGTAGGTGTAGTCCATGATTTGAAATTACATCTGTTATTATTATTATTATTTCACGAGTGTGAGTCAACTCCATTTGTAGACAAACATGACTAAAGTGATGGCAAATAGTATTAGCTAGATGAATGATGAGCACTCGGGGGATTTGATTATGATCAGCGCTTAGTTCATGTCAAGAAAAAGGAATAATTTGAAAGTGTGAAAGAAATGAATAAAGATGTCTTGTCAGTTCAACGATGAAACTGTTTTTACAGCATTTATACAGTGTTTAACTTTTGCTTTTCTTTTTGTAGGCGGTACTTTGTTGTGGCTAGTAAAGTAGTAAGACCTGGCCAAATATACAGAGTGGCCGTGACCATCTTTCAAAGCCAATCTCAAATACAAGAAATTGAAGTACGAGCTTCCTTACTTCGGAATGGCGTGGATATCGGTTCTGATACTAAAGCCTGTCAAGCAAACGTTCCAGAAACATTGATGATTAAGGTGAGCTTACACGACTCTCGCATTGTTTTAATTCAAATGAAATACACACTCTCCTATTAAATGCAAATCCATTCAAGTTTCTAATTATTAATGCGATTCTGTAAGATGAGTCAGCAAAAAGAGAAAGGATACGTATCTACTATTAGTAAAATACCCTGCTCCAAAAATGTGAAATATGTATGTATTTATAGGTTCCACGGACGAGTGTCGGAGGACACTATAGGCTTCGAGTGGAAGGCAATGATAACGGATTGGTAGGGGGAACTGCCTTTGTCAACGAGACGGATTTAAATTTTTCTCAACGTTCTATGACCATCTTCATTCAGACTGATAAGCCAGTCTACATGCAGAGTCAAACGGGTAAGGGCGAGTCATTTCCTTTCTTCTTCTTCTTCATCTTCTTCTCTCCCTTCTTTCTCGTAAAATATTTTTGCTTGACTGACATACGAATGCTCCTCATTTTATTGAAATGCACGGCGCATGCATGAGTATATATTTTCACGCTTTGTACCATAAAGACGGCGAGAAACAGCGTGCCATCGTCATCATCGTGTGTGATGGGTTTCTCTCTTTCGCTTCACGTCGAGTTCCCATGTGAAATTATGATTATGACAAGAAGTGTAAATGCACCACATGAAAAAAGTCTAGTGGAGTTTGAGCGCTGCGCGTGTTACACAATGTTACGATATGGTTTCAGCAGGATATTTCAAGAGTTTATTAAGTGTCGCATTATGCCTTTGCTGTTTATTGAGGTAGTAAAAATGAGTATGGCATATTGAATGGGTGAGAGAAAGGAGAGAAACCAGATTCTCTCAAAGTAAAGCTTACACTAAAATAACATTCGCGACTCGTTTTACTTTCAAATGCAAAATTTAAATTGCTTGGCCATAAAAACAAGTTCAATGTTCGATTCCATCCTCGAAAAGTTCTTTAAAATCGTTTTCTAAGTACGTGACATTTACACCGCAGTATATACATATGTTCAAAAGGAGACTAAATGTGCTTACTTGACAATTTTTGCATCATTTTTGTCATTTAAAATCATGAATTGTAATTATTTTTTGTTTTTGGCATTCAATGGAAATTTAGACAGGTGCATATCAAATGCGTTTTTCCTGCGTCAGCAACAGTTTTTATTTCACGTATTAATATAGTTGACATGAGTATGTTACAGCAGGAAAGTACGATACATATATGCAGTATACACGTACTGAACGCGTAATAACTAGAGATGCTATTGAGACGAGGACACTTGCAGGTATGTGAAATTTAAACTCGTGTATCGGTTTAAGCAGGGAGAGAAACGTGTACATGTATAGTTGTATATATTAGAATATATTTGAAACTTACTTGAAATTGAAATATTCGTTCAAATAAAGGAATGCTAGCGATGATACTAGTCGAATGATAGAAAATTAAATAAGGGTGTATGCCTATAGTTTTTGATGTCTACTTTGAAGGGGGAAATCCATATGTATTGTGATAAAAAGACAATAATATATATAGAGAGAGTGAGAGTGGAGTGGAAGAAGATGGGGAACATTAGAAATTGTAGAGAGAGACGAGCGGAACTGCCGGTCGTATAACGAAGCGTTATTATTACATTATTTAGACGGGAGGGCAGACATTGAATATGATGAATGTGAAACATTAGAGGAGCACTGCTGTATAATAATACGGAAATGGAAATAGTTGGGCTTTGAGTGAAAGCAAACGGCATGCCATATCCATATTTGCTTTCATTTTCCTTTTGCCATAGTTTTGGAGTTATATTTAATAAGACTCTTTTGTCTCTACTTTTTCACAACTTTTCCTTTCAATTTTGAAGTAGTATAATAAAATTTAAAAGTTTGAAGAAATTTCATATGCACTAAATGCATTTATTTGACAACATACATGACACAAAAAAAAAACTTGCATCTTTGTGCTAACTCATTGCATTTATTTTTCAGTGAGATTCAGAGCGGTTCCTATTAATACTGCTCTCCGAGCATTTGATGATGCAGTGGATGTGTTCATGTTGGATCCTCGGGGGAATATTGTCAGACGGTGGCTTTCCAGACAGGTAAACCCAATTTACATACAGATTTCCCAAGTTCAAGTTATGTTGACTTGTACTCACTGTTTTGTTTTTCTTTGTAGCTAATGGGTTACAAATTACTTTTTGAGTTTGTCTACACGAGAACATTTTGGTAGTCGGAATTTGTCTGAAATGTATATTAGAGAGTGCTAAAGCAGATTTAATCACATGCTAAAATGATGGAACAAGTAGTTTTGCATCACGAGTGCGTGAGTGCACGTGTTAATCAAAAGTACAAGTGAAGGGAATGAATATGATATAAAACAGACAAAAAACTAACTTTTATTTTGTTTACACTCTTTTGTAGTCTAATTTTGGAGCTGTGAGCTTAAATTATACTCTCTCGGATCAACCGATTTATGGTAATTGGACAATTCGGGTTCAGGCCCTTCAGCAAATTGAAGAGAAGCGGTTTTGGGTTGAAGAGTACTACCAAGCTCGGTTCGAGGTAAATTTTCATTAAATCAAAGAAATGGTGAAATGATAAGAAATTATGAGCTGTGTACATATTGATGAGATGTCGGTGGTGTACTAAGTAAAGAGGAATGACAGTTTTATATGAATTTTATCTTGGTGTTGTAGTTAGTTTTTGATTTACGATGCAATAAGTGAAATAATATGTCGTTTTCCATAGGTTAATGTGACCACGCCAGCATTTTTCTTTGCAACGGAAAGATATTTGAGCGGATCCATTACAGCTAATTATACAAGTGGGGGCCCAGTTCATGGAAACCTGACCGTCCGATTAACAGTTAGACCCATCGGGATGAGATATCCTGTCAATTATCAGCGGACAAGCTACGAACCCATGATTGAAGAATTTGATGCAGAGGTGAGTGAATATTTGCAAATCTACGAGATAGATTCTTTATTATTATTATTATTATTATTATTGATAATATGATTATTTCTTATTAATAGTGTATGATTTTGTGTATGATTTTGTGTAGAATGTCACTTAGGAATTTCTTATATTACGCTCATGTATAGTTTTTGTTGTATTGTTAGGATTACTAGAACGATAAGTATGTTCACAGACATCATAAAGAACTATAAACCCTAATATTCGAGAGGGGGAATTTATTTGATAGGGCAATATTGTGTCATTTGTCAAATGTGACGATTGCAGAAATCTTTCTCTCTGTGTAATAAAAGATTTTTATGGTTTCTTTCCTTCTGGTACAGAAAAGGTACAAGTTCTCTGCGGTATAGCATTAATGTTGGTTGGTTTCTTTCTTATTTACTTGATGTATAGTTTCCTGGCTACCGTGAGTTTCGATTCTCGATGGATGAGTTGCGGTATAGATTTTCGCAATTGGAAAACATGGAAGTGACTGTAACAGCGAGTGTTGGTGAGCCTTATTGGAACGAAATTCTGGAGGGTTTTTCTAAAGCAAGAATTTACAACTCTACAATGCGATTGCAGTTTTTGGGAGGATCCCCTCAAGTGTTCAAGGCAGCCATGCCTTATACAGTTTATGTAAGTATACCTAGTTTTATAGCTCTGTTCTGTGCCTATTCGAATTCTTAACCATGCAGTATTTAATGACTATAAGTACATTTTATAAGAATTAAAGTCACTTTAAATGTGCACCTTAAGCATTCCAGATTGCAATTTTAGATTTAATGCCTAGCTCTCATACTCATAATTTTCGTTTGAAATTTAAAGCTGACAATATCCTACCATGATGGATCGCCTCTCTACCCATCTCGCCTGATCAACAGTGAGCTACAAATTCAGCCGGAAGTAATCTCTAGAAATGGAAGGAGATCTTTGTCCCCTCGTACAATACGCCAAGTACCAGACTCACCAGGGATTTGGAAAGTTACTTTCGATTTGAAACAAGAGCTTTCTGCTGGTCCAGGTTAGAAATTGCTTTTTTTTTGTCACTTACCTTTCTTTTTCCTGTAGAGAAGAGGGAAAAAGAACTATGTGTGAGGTGGAAGAGCATTGCTTTAGGTACGTTCGTTCTCAGACGACAGTTCATAGAATATAAATAGTGCAACTGTTCACTTTTAGTGAAAGCAGGGAAAAGTCTAAATGTACGCGTTGAAGACACGCAAAGACTGCTAATGGGCATGTTTATAGCTCACAGCTACGCACATACATGTACACCAAAAGGAATTGTATGAGCTAAGTAGGATCGATTCATAGTGAGTGAACCGTGATGCGTGGCGCTCGTTCATGCTCTCCTAAAGTATAATGTATATATAGTATACAACGTATGAACATTTACCTAACAAATCATTGCGGAAAATCCAATGTGAGTATTTATTTGTTAGTGTTATTGTGCTGTTTGGAAATGCATTTTAGGTATTTTACACGGTTTTTTTTTCTTTGGTGAATTCCGCCGGTCTCGTTTTTATATCCAACATGTACCCCTGCATTTATATGAAATGTTTAGATTTCTTTATATTATAAGTATTAAATATGTATCATAACCCAATCAGATTATTATTTCAAATATCTCACATTATCAATGATCATGTTTTCCGTTTTTCTTTATAAATGGTGTAGAAACTGAAATTGCATGTATACATATAAGCAGCTTAATTCATATTAAGAATTAATTGAAATGGCACGATGCGTGAGGGGAAATCCCATGTAAATCATGCATGTGTACTGTACAATGCTTGTTCTTTTCAGGACTTGACCGACCCCGTCAAATGACTCAAGTAATCAACGATATTCAATCTTTGAGGGTGCAAGCTATATTTACGAATGAACACAGGGAAAGTGCAACCACGGAACTGCTCGTCGTTTCTCATTATTCACCGAAAAATCGAAATATTCGGGTTTCTTCTTCCACATCCTCACCAAAGGTATAATTTTTAAGTTTATTTGAGTTTAAACTTTATAGTAGGATATTTTATTTCTCTGGTGTGTAGTGTGTGTACACATATGTATATACGAATAACATTATAATAAGATTAGTAGTAGAAGTAGTGGACATACAATGATAATTGAGACAGTGTAAATGTGACAAAAAGTTTTGATAGTGTACATTCAGTTTGCTTCCTTTGTGTCTGTTCATCTATTGATCTAAAAATCTAAATTACAGACTCACGCGAGGGTTGTTGCAAAGTAAATTGGTATAGCAGTGTATCATTTCTCAACCTCGAATTGATTGTTTTCTCCTATTCCGTGTGTTCTCTATATCTAGGTGGGAGAATATATAGTGTTCCATGTTCGTGGGAATTTCCTGATGGATCGATTTTCCTATGTAATCATGGCCAAGGGTGTAATACTCCTAAGTCGTAGTGAGAACATGGATGCAACGATCAGGTAAAATGATTATAATTTCCACATCCAAGATTTTTTGTTTGCAAAAAGCAATCGTCACTTGTGTAATCATAACCACATCAATTTTTTTCGTCACAGAACATTTGCAATTACTGTGAGTCCCGAAATGGCACCGGCCGCCACGATTGTTGTCTATCATGTCTCCAAGTACATGGAAGTTGTGACAGACTCTCTCACATTCCCTGTCAACGGAATCTCTCGGAACAATGTATGTGTATAGCTAATCATTTCTTTGAATGAACATAAATATGTATGTATCACAGTGTATTGATTGCTTAATAAACTTAATTTTTTAGTTCACTGTGGCCATTAACAATAAAAAGGAAAAGACAAATAATGTTGTAGAAGTGATAATTCGTGGACAACCCGGCGCATATGTTGGTCTTTCAGGATTGGATTCTGCCTTTTACACAATGCAAGCGGGAAATGATATTTCATACGCAGAGGTAATGCTTCATTTTTTTTGTTTTATATAGAATTTCTATAACACCAAGCTGTCAGATTTTTCAAAAAAAAAATGGTATACATAGATAGGTACTAGGTACATTATAAATATTACGTGCTCGTTTCATTGAACATTGTCAAGTCAAGTGTCTGAGGCTTTTAGCTTTTGAAGAGGATTGAAAAAAAGTGAAGAAAGAGCTTAAAGTGACGGCACGGATCCTTTTTTCAATCGACGTTTTAGCATATTCATCTGCCTTTTGAATTGTTTTACAAGGATCTGACAAAAATGATCTCTCATCTCATATTATATAATGTACTCACTCTTCCAGGTTCTGAGCAAGATGATTAATTTTGACGAAGATTCCAATGGCGTAAGTCTAACGTTTGCTTTTAAAAATAAATTAAATACTCATTGATTATATAGAAATGCATAATGTGATTGATGATTATATAGTCTCATAAAGTCTCATTGGAATTTGAAATCCTCTAGACACACACACACAAATGGATTTCCCGAGAAGGTCTCCCAGATGAAGTTGTGTATTTCCCCTCACATTCGTACGCGATTGATGCCAATAGAACATTCGAGTAAGCTCAACTCACTTTCTCATTGATTTTTAGTTTTTGATTCTTTCACATGGAACCTCCTGTTTCTCTGATTTGATGTTGGGCACGACTTTTCCCTGTTTTTGGCGCCTATGAAGACAGCTCCGTTGACTATTGATTAATACAAGGAAGTTGTAGGTATTTTTACTGTGTGAAAAGAAAGCGAGGAGAGTTGACAGCCCTCTTTTTCTTTTGTGTTCCCTTCCCCTCTTCTTTTTATTAATCTCGGCTTTCCAAGTTCAAAGTCAGAAGCTATCTATAGCTGGGAGCTGGATATGTATGGAGATGTTTATATTTCGATATAGGAGCAAGCCATGTGTGAAATTTGAGTTCGGCTTGTAGATTTGACGGGTTTCCTTGACGGATGGTTTTATCTTTAAACGCAGGTATTCAGGATTGATCGTCTTTACTGACATTCCATTGCCAAGGAAGGATGACTATTGTAATCAAACGGCAGGACAGTACTCGTGCTTGACAGGGAATCAATGTTTCTATTTAGTCCAGAAATGCGATGGTGTGGTAAGGAAATTTTCTTTTTTCCTGTTGAAGTTTTGATTTTTGGTAACTGTAAACGGGAAATAAGATTAATGAATCTCCCATGTTTTTTTTTTAAAATTTTACAGAATCAATGCTCAGATGGAACTGATGAAAACAATTGTACGTATGAAATGCAAAAATGATTTTTGTGTATTCACAACATATGATTCATCATTCATCATTCATTTGTTCTGTTTGTTTTTCATTTCTAATTGATTCTGTATAATAAATAATGTAATTTTAGGTCCGTGGTATAATGAGACCGAGTTGATCGATTTCAAGCTACACCGTTTCAACCGAATGCAGAGATTATATGAAAATGTATGGCTATGGAAAGACATGAACATAGGTCCCCATGGACATTTTATTTTCACCCTACCCGTCCCACAGAGACCTGCTTTATGGATGGTTTCTTCTATCGGTGTCAGCCCGCTCAGTGGATTTGGCCTCTTGAGATCACCTATCATTGTACGTTGAATCTCTACACGACTATTTCATTCATTCATTCACTGTCCTCCTTTATCTCACGATGAACATGTTTGCACACTGGGTATATTGGTATTGGTATATGTATACATACAAAAAGATTACGTATACAATTTTTCATAGTTTTATTGAGACTTTCTTTTTTCCTGCGTCTCAAAGCAAAAGAAAAGAGTGAAGAAAGCGGTAAATTAACCCATTGAAAGCTGCAAACAAATCAAAATCTAGTGACTGAATTAACATATACAATGGGACAAATATTTGTATATTCGACGGTACATTAATTGGTAGGATTTTTTTAATTGGAAAAGTTTTTGTTTGGGTCTTTTTTTTCTTTTTTTTTTTTACAATACGACAACTTACTTTTTTGGACATACTTAGCAGATTTTTGTTTAAATGATCATTCAATGTTATGCTTGATTGCAATAGTATACGAGAAGATTCTAATAGAAATGCGAAATAACCATTATTTTTATTTGTTTTTTCTAGTACTCGGGCGTTCGTCCATTGTTCATGAATGTGGAGATGCCGAGTTCTTGCAGGCAAGGTGAACAAATTGGGATACGGGTGACGGTTTTCAATTACATGATGAAAGCTGTTGAAGTAATGGTTATCCTAGCCAACTCCCCGAATTACAAGTTTATTCACGTAGAGAGCTTTGGTTATGTGGAATCCTATAATCCAAGAACATCTCAAGGAGAACATCAGCATTTAATTTGGATCAAACCTCAAGATGCAGTACAAGTTCATTTCCCAATTGTGGCCACAATTCTAGGAGATGTAAAAGTAAATGTGAAAGTAATTTCGCAGATTGCTCGAGATGAAGTAACGAGAAATCTCAAAGTTGAGGTAAGTAGTTGCTATTATTATGATACATACGATGTGTATTTAGTACACACGCAAGGCTCCATTGATTTTTTGAACTATCTTGTCAATGTATACTTTAAAATATTTTGTTTTATTTAATTTGTTGTAGCCGGATGGAGTCCCGCAATACAGACACACTTCAGTTCTCTTGGATTTGAGCAACAGAGCTTTTGTTCTACAGTACATGCACATTAATGTGACGGAGTCTCCTCTCATTCCTTACGAATATGCTCGTTACTACGTCTACAGTTCTAATTTGGCTGAAATCAGTATTGTCGGAGATGTCGTTGGTCCAGCCTTCCCTACTATGCCTGTCAATGCTACGTCTCTTTTGGGAGGCAAACCTATGGTAAATTCGCAACTTTACTTAGTATCTAAATACTATATACATGGATGATTCGCACTCTTCTGACTGTCTGTGAAAGGCACTAAAATTATTTACTTAATTTACAGGATTCAGCGGAACAAAATATGTTTAGCTTTGCGGCAAATTTCTACACATTGTGGTACCTTCGCTTGACAAATCAGAAAGATCGTGCTACATACAGACAAGCTTTTCATCATCTAAATGTAGCGTTCCAGAGACAGCTGAGCTTCCAAAATGACGATGGATCATTTAGTTACTTCCGAAGTGATTGGGGTCACTCATCAAGGAGTGTATGGGTAACAGCCTACTGTGCCAGAGTTTTTACTGAAGCAATTTTCAACGAATGGGAAAACTTTTTGTACATTGATCCAAACGTAAGATATATTTTCGAATAATAACACTATGAGGTTTCAAATCAACTATTCATATGTATAAATTTTTTTATTTTTAATTTTGAAAACAGGTCATTTCTAAAGCTGTCTCATGGGTCATGCAATTCCAAACTAATGAAGGTTCTTTTTACGAAATTTCACCCTATTCTGATCGCAAGTTGAATGATACGTTGGTTAATGATGGAACCATTCAGCGGCCAAATATCACATTGACTGCTCACGTATTAATTGCACTACATTCTGTCAAAGATTTACCTGGGGTTCGTTGTTTTCAATTTATTAAACAAATACATACATTTATAGGACGTTCGATCGACAGAACGTCGTTTTTCAAGACATAATTTTTGTTTTTTTATAATAATGATTTGTCATTTTTATCTTTTAGGAACTCGGACCACGTTTAGCTTTAACACGCCAGAGAGCAATTTATTATTTAGAGACAAAAGTAAATCATCATTTCATTATTATCATTGGGTTCATTGTGATATGGGAATTTTGGTTCAGGGAATCTGTGAAATCTTTTGTATTAATTCTGTGTCTATATTTTATAGGTTGATCAAATGAGGTACTCAAATTACATGCCATATGAGACAGCGTTGGTCGCATATGCACTAATGATCTCCAAGAGTCCCAAGGCAGACATGGCATTCATTCTTCTATCAGCCCAAAAGAGATACGACGGAGGCTATGCATATTGGGGGAGGATTGAAGTTCCAGTTCCAGATTTTAAATTGGAAAACAACAAGCCATTCTTATTACCTCGACTTCCTTACATGTACGATTCGGAGAATATTGAGGCAACCGCATACGCTCTCATGGTGTATGTTCAAAAACAAGAACTACAAACTGATGCCATTGTCAAGTGGCTTAATGCTCAAAGACTTCATGAAGGTGGATGGGCTTCTACTCAGGTGAATTTTGTTAAATTTAACATTTTCTGCCCATTCGTCCAATTTTCAATACTATTCAAATAAAGATTTAGAGTGTCGAGGTTTTTTTAATATTTTGTTTAGGACACTGCTGTGGCTATGCGTGCCTTAATAGACTATACAATCAAGTCTAGAATTCGAGATGTGACAAATATTACTGTGTCAATTGAAGCAGTTTCTCTTCCAAATACAATTACAACTATTCATGTCAACCCGGATAATCTTGCACAATCTCAAAAATTTAAGGTATTTCAATGGTTCTTTTTAAAAATACCTTTCAATTGTTACCATTGAATATGTAACACTTGTCATTTAATGTGTGAATCTCATGTACTTTTTTGCAGATACCCAATGCGTACGGCACTGTAAAGGTTCAAGCTAAAGGCGCCGGATATGCGATTCTTCAAATGAAAGTTCAATTTGGTGTGGACACGGCTCGTTTTGTGACTGAACCTCCAGTCAGAGCATTTTCTTTAAAAACGCAAGCTATATTTGGTGGGCGGAATGCTTCCGTTATTGATTATCAATCTTGCCAAAGGTTTGTTCTTCCTAATTTTCTGAATTATTCCATATTATCTATTTTCAAAAATCAAAGTTATTTTGTAAAACAAACAAAGAAATTGACCATGTACTTGAATTTCTCCATGCAGTTGGACATACGTGGAGGAGTCGGAGCGCTCTGGTATGGCAGTATTAGAGGTGGAGATTCCTACTGGTTATTTTGTGCACCAGCCGAAATTAGATCGTTACGTGCTTTCAGGACAAGTTCCCACTCTGAAACGTGCTCGTTATCTTGTAAATAAAGTGGTCCTGTACTTTGACTATGTAAGTATTGAAGTGAAATTTTATTTGTGCATAACATTTTCCGGACTCCTCATGTTAGATTTAAATGACAATAAATAAATGTTTCCTTCTTTCTATTCACAGCTCGACAGATACCCAACTTGTGTCAATTTCACTGTCGAACGTTGGTTCCCCGTGGCAAACATGACCAGATATCTTCCAGTTCGAGTGTACGATTATTATGCACCAGAAAGATTCAACGAGTCTATATTTGACGCGTATACAACATTTAGATTGGATATTTGTCAAGGTAAATTTAAACAAACATTTTTTTCTACACGGCGAACAATTTTGGTGTAGCATTATGATAATGATTGTAATCAAATTTTTTTACTTTTTTTATTTGCAGTTTGTGGCAGTTATTCCTGTCCGTATTGTCCAATCTTTGCATCAGGACCCAGATCACAAAAATCTTCAATAGAAATCGTCACCATGTCATTTTTAAGTTTTGTCGTTATCTCGGCTGTGATTTCACGCATTGAGCGCTGGGGATGACCGTAACCAAGGACTGACTTCTTCAACTTCTCATTGTCAAGAAATCTCTCTAACTATACTTTCTGAAACTCGTGAAAGAACAAAACAATATTCTCAAGGTATAATGATAATAATGCATTTTTTATATTTATAACGTAGCGTGTATCACATTCACTATGATATACTGTTGTAATTTCTTTTTTCCGAAATCTCTTCAATACTTAATAGGTAGCTATTTTCGGAAACAAAACAAAGAGACTAACTTTAGTAGGCTCAAAAACATATTCCTTCAAAGTCTGACAAAAATATTATATCATAAAATGAAAAAAAAAAGACTTGAGACCATGATTACATTACGACTGACGTAGCTCTCTTGAAATTAAATGTTAAATTGACACGATGACATCAATGAACTGTAATTTGTATTAAGGTATTGTTTATATCGTGTAGCAAGTACCTATATATATTATATACACTTATAGTATTTATGTAATCATTAATGATAGTACAATAAGTTTCTTTTTTTTCTTTTTTTATTTACGAGTTATTAAAGAATTTTAAGAAAATGTATTCTACATATTTCTTACCAAGAGTTTTACTAGTTGACTTATACCTTTTTCCTTGTATATAAGATTTTAGAAGAAAACAAATGACTTGTCTTATATTTATTATGAATATGAAAATTGTAGCCAGATGTATCAAGATGCCATTTACTGTGATAGCCCCGTTTTCAGCTTTTTCTTTAAAACGATATGTAGCACACACAGTAACGTGACAGCTTAAGAGCCATTCAATAATAGTTATTATAGTTATTAGCTTGGACTAGATATAGTTGAAACACGAATCTTCCAGTCGATTTTGTTTTTTATGTATTTATTATTAGTATACAAACAAACTTTTTACTGTAATACGATAGGTGTAGAATTCCTTCTCTATTCGTCACAGGCTGACATTGGTTGCTACTTACTCTTGAATAAGTATATATCCTTACTAGATTTAGACTTGGTGAACTAATAATAGTATGCGTAAGTACAAAACATAACATGGTTTGAAAGAATCTAGGTGTACAGATTTTTATGATTTTTATGGGGATTTTTATTTTACATAAAAACTGTCGTATCCGTACGACGTGGGAAAAGCTCAAGTGAACATTTTAAGATTTATTCAAGTGTTTACTTTGCTGGTTATTTATTAAGCTCTCTTAATTGTGCAATCTGTGACTCCATTTTCACCATTTGCAAATCTCTAAACATAATCTCTGCTCTAATTAATTATGTCTGTATTTTTGAGTTCAGACACATAATCGGGGCGTTTAACGACTATTTATTGTTACCCTGACTTTTAGAATGGGGTTTATTACCTATGATGTTAAGATGTATAGGTATGCAGGTATAAGAGTAATAGAGGTGAATTTAAAAATGTACATGGTTTGATATAGGACATATCGAGCTCCGTATATTATGACTCATGTACAGGCTAGGATTTTCCATGTTCTGTGTATGTATGTATACTTGAATACTAAAATATATATTCTTATTACTTGTCCTATATAGTTTGTACTTTGTACTAATGTGTAGTTGTATCATGATACGATTTTTTAGTATGGTCCATAGGACATATTATGAATATTGTTGCACCTTAATTACAAGACTACAGATTGAGAGGTAGAAATGAAAGTTGTGAATTTTTTTTATTCAATCCGTCCATTCATTCACTTTGTCATATTTTGCTTTAGTTTCTTATTTTAATTTTTTAGTTTTTCCCAGTATACATAGCTATAAGAAAAGAAAAAAAGGGGATGCTTTGTACAAATGTTACAGGTAGCTTTGTTTATATTCTACGAGCTTTTACCATTGTATTAAAAAGTAGTATTTATATCTACAATGTTTTTGTGTTTATGAGATTTTATATCTGATATGTGTGTAAATTGTAAATTCTACAATTTTGAGTAAATTCATGCATTTAAGATATTTGGAAAAACGTCTTGAAAACTTTGTTACAACTTTTCTAAAGAAAATATTGTATGTAACTAATTTTTGTATTATCATGGAATCAATTTTTACACATAAATCATAAATATATAAAACTTAAAAACCTTATAATAAATCTTGGCGAATCCTCTAAATTATTACTAACATATAACATCCCCTATTTCCGTACGAATAAAACTGATTGTGAGTGCATGTGTGAAGATTTGCGTGTTTTTACATTTTGATGAGCCATTTTCCACAACTTTTAATATATCGGATCGTATGATATTGTACACGAGTGTATGAAAAACAATAATAAATGTCAATTTGGATATAAAAATGAGTGTACGAATGTTTTTTACAAACATTTACTGTCGAAGTCAGTGTTGGAAATCAATTAGTACTTTAGGGAATTCCAGCTAGTTATTGTATTGGATTAATCAAGTAAATACATATACTTATTACATTTGTGTACGGTTAAAGTATTTTTTAATTATTACAAAATGATGATGATTTTCTAAAACCTTTTCATTTGAATTAATATAGAGTAATTGTACGGAATAAATCAATGCATTGTTAAAGTTGTTTGTTGTGTAGAAAATGTATGGAAGACAAATCTGTAAAATGCCAGGTAAATCGGAAATAAAAAAACGAAAATAAATCAAACTTGGTCTTTCCTCATTCTTGAATGGATATTGCGAATCATTTTAGTTACTTATCGTAGGTCATCTAAAAATACAAATCTCCGTGATAACATTTCCTCCGTTTCATGGAAAAAAGCACCATCAATAGTTACTGAAATCATTGTTTGCATGTTTGCATGTACTTAATTTATTAGTGCTTCCTTTGAAAAAATGCAAGGACAGTTTGTGTTTTGACCAACTGGAAATAATTTCCACGTTACGTACTTGAAGAACTCAGACACAGACTGTTAAATCCTTTCACACATCAAGTCTCTTGATTTGTTGACAAACGGAGAATCTAAAATGCTAAAAGGAAGGACAGATAACATTTCGGTTTGGATATTGGGCAGACAAGAAAAATTCGTGACCATTTGATGGACAGATTAATTTTGGCGCATGCAGATTTCTTTCTTCCTTTTGCATGTTGATGTGGTAAAGAAAAAGACTGAGAGGTTTTCTCTCTGCAATAAAGAAGGAAGCATAAAGAGTAAAGAGCTCGACAGAAAGCAATTAAAATGTTTGTGATGTAAGGTTTGACCTTTAAAGAAAGATTTCTAGCTCCCATTGGAAGCCGTGTCCGTCCACACATTCGCGACATTTTTTTTTCGCCAGTGGTTTCCAATTCCAGCTTGCAGCACGAACGTTTTTGTTTTCATTGAGCCCCTTTGTCTTCTATACAGCAATTATAGATTTGTTTACTCTGTCTAGTGAATCACAAATTCTCTTTCACTCTTTCTCATCCTCACCTGTTCTCGTTTTCTTCATCATAGTTGTACTAACTGGTGATTTTCATCTAATTGTGATTGACAATTGTGTTTTTCGGGGAAAGAATGAAGTAAAATGTGCTCTTACTTCGTAACTCAAATTTGGTGAAACAATAGCCACAGAGAAAGTTTCAAAGAGGGTTATTTTGGCCTTGCAATGGGGAAAAGGAAATTCGTGATATTTATTTTCAGCATTTACGCCTGGACTTTGGGTAAGTTATCACAATTTTGTCATTTTACTAGTTTCTATTCAATTAATTGACGTTGTATTGCACTAGTGGAAAGGGGTATCTTGAAGCTCGTAATTCGATTCATCAAAATTTCATTTAAGCTTTTCAAATTTACTTGTGTTACAATTAAGAGTTTTGTGAACAGATTTTCAGTTTTCATTCTAAAATAATAATAATTTTGAATAGCATTCATTCGCAACTTCATGTTTTTTGTGAAAGTAGTGTGAAAGTCATTAGGGGATGCTCAGTGAAAGCAAAAAAAAATGAATACAAAACACTAAATGATCGTTGTCCATTGATCATCATGATCTTCAAAATTTCAAAATATTTAAAATAGTTGTTAGACTTTTCTAAGGTCCAATCTTTTATTGATTATTTTTGGCCTTCTAAGTGGTTTTTCACTCGTTCCGTCTAGTTCATTACGACATTATGACCAGGGGAATGGTAACAACAAATGTCTTGTATGGCTCTGCATGTGACTGCACGAAGAATTTCAAAGAAAACAGATTTCCGTTCTGGAATTGTTTCTTAGAAACAATTGAGCATATATATATAGGCATATCCCGTGGACTTATAGGATAATATGTAATGGTGTTTACACACTGAGAATAAGGATTTAATGGAAAGTCATAAAACACAATAGAAGTATAGTTTTTAGCATTTCATTTCCCAGGGTTCTCTGTCTGATACGCATATAGGTAACCCCTTTGCAAATTTACAATTGCGCATTTCTGAGTCTGAGTCTGAGTGACTGTGTGCAGATATGTTTCTTAGCGTTATAACAATTGTACAATTTCCAAGTCTACGATAAACCAAAGATTTCACACGGCATGCAAGAAAACAATCATCCAATTTCAACTGTATACAAGAGAAAATAAACAGAGTACATATTACATAGATAAATGAAAGTTTCATAGTTTCTGCGGTCAATCTCTCTCTCTCTCTGTCTTGTAGCTTTCACGTTGGTGAATGCTTGAAAAGAAAAGAAAAAAACATGGAATGGTTTTATTGACATGAGAAGAAGATTTCCTAATTATCAAAATTCAATTGCTTGCACATTGAATGGGAACTCCCATAATACGTCTGCTCATTCTGTCCAATTGAATAGCGTAAATAAATGATGAGTACCAATTTCCTTGTGCTTTGCAGGTTATGCATTATCCACGTTGTTGAAAACATGTGACGGGGAAAACTTACAAGACTGTGTGAACCGGGCGGAAAGCATGTTAAATGATCCAGACATGACATTTCCAGATGATAACCAGACACTTCAATCCGTCTGCAGGTTTCCCCCCCCCCCTCTTTTTTTCCTTTCATGTCCTTGATTGTCAACAACAAATAAATATATACGGTACTTGTATTGGGTTATTTTACATTGCTCAAATTGGCTCATTTGTATTTGTATATGTTGTATTGTTGATTTGATTTTAAATAGGATGTGGGATGACATGGCCGGGTGTACATATAACTACACAGCCAGGTGTTTGACCCGTAAGGAAAATGCTGAATTTCATCAGTATTTTCAAGAGCCCATGACTTCCATGAAGACTGTGTGTACGGATAAAGAATCGACGGACGGTATGTACATACACAACCTAATCTAAAGTACTTGTATATACGATAACTTATGTATGAGTCATGTGATGTGTTTTGCATGGGAAATATATGTAGAAAATGAACTTCCAAACAGTAGATTTGTACGTGATTAAAAATTGATGAGTGCATGAAGGGTGGTAGTTTGATGGTCGGCAGTAGTGGTGTGGAAGCGTAAAATTCTTTTCACTCTTGAGGCACGCATTTCCTTTTTCTCTGTCTATACATATTACTTCCTTTCTCTTTCTGTAGAGTACTTTCGGCACGCCCATTGCATCAAGAAAATTTCCACGGGAGAAAATTTCTGTGGAACTCAATACAAATTCATGATCGATCAAATCATAAGCGTCACAATGAGTACGATGAAGAAAATTTGCTGGTGAGAATTTTTATTTGAGAAAGTCTTTGGCATATATTTTTTCATGAATGCATCTCAATTTACAATATTTCTTTTCCTGTCATGCTGTACATATATGCGTTATGTACGAGTATATTTTAGACCATTCGTCTAAAGAACATTCGGTTGAAACGCAAAAAAAAAAAAAAAAAATACTCTTGGTCTCAAAGTACAATTATGTACAGAAAATATTCTTTGTGTAGTTCACATTGGGAAATTATGATAATATACAATGACAATTGATTAAACGATGGTCTCTACATGGATTTTTTCTATACAGTGCTTTGGCGGATTTCAAAGACTGCGTTATGAAAGCAAATACAAATCTTGTTTGTCAAGGAGGATTGGATGGAAGCAAAGGAAACGAAAATGATATTGCGTCATATGCTCTGAGGACCCTTGATAAATCCCTACTTGCTTTTGTATCTCATTCGTGCAGTAAAGAAGGGTATAAGACCATTCAATTTCATTTTTCACTACAGAAAAAAGCTATAGTTTGATTGACATTATAAAAGGGAATTTTATATGAGTCTGATCATATTCTATAAAAAATCTTTTAGTTATCATCCAGAACGCTGTACGGAAAATGAAAAAGAAAAAGAAGACCCCACCCCCAGCGCATTGAGTCATTTGAAGGAAGCCAGAATATATTTCCCCATGACCAATGATACTCAATTGGAAATCAAGCAAAATTCAACGGTTAATGAAATGGAAGCATCATTGTCCCCATCATCGTCCCCATTCACAATGAAACCACTACTCGTCCCCGTGTCAAATGAAGAACGGATGAAACCACAAGTCCTTCCAGGGAATATCCAAGCAAATGTTACAAATCATGGAGAAATGGGACACAATATGCCTTCATATCAAATCATTCCCATCCTGTCGTCTCTAGATAGAAATCAAACAGGACAAAATATTTCAATCCCTAATTGGCTTGAGGATCTATCTAGATTCAAGTATAACGCCAGCAGTAGTAGTAGTAGTAATTATAACATCCCTGTGGCTGAGAAACGTATAGATTTAGTCGGTGCAGCATCGATTGGAAATGACAAAAAATATATTGGGGATAATTTAGTCAACTCTACAACCACTACATATGGAAATATTGCTCTTGAAGCAGTGGCAGATCCTAAAAATAGTCGAGCAAATGCAGGAAGATCATTGAATTTCATTGAGACGGCTGTACAACAGACACAAGTGGAGAAATCCGTGTCCAATTTCAAAAAAATTGCAATTGAGAATACAAGCCCGAAACCTTTTCAACCTCATGATCAATATCCTTTGAACATTGCCAGTAGTGCTAGATATAATTCTACTATGACACTACTACAACCTACTGTAGCCATATTGGCAACTGTAAATAATAATAATAATAATAATAATAATTACAATAATACAAACAACAACAAAGTTAATTCCCCTTCTCCCAGAATCCTGAATAACCCCAGTGGTGGTGGTAGGGCCACCACCACCACTAATAATAATAACAGCAACAACAATAACAACAACTGGACATTGACAGAATTGAATGTAGCACTTGGACTTTCCCCACCATCCACCACACCATCATCATCCACAAAAAGAACAAAATCTCTTCTAAATTTCCCTCAACCATCTACCACCAAAGCACCAGAATCCAAAAACTCGTCAGTTTCTGTTTCAGACGTTAGTTCTTATCCCATTAAGGTCTTTTTTGTTTGGTTATCCACTTTCTTCGTTTGAATCTCATTTAGTAAGGAGAAACTTTTCTTTCTTTTTTATTTTAAATCCTGTATGACTTAAACAACTGCTATTTTAGTATACCTAATACCTATATAATATACAATATACATAAATTGAGGAAACTATCAGGGAGGGAAGAATAATGTGGAAATACCTTCAAACGTCATATCTCAGTATGTCAGTATACAATATGTACACAATAGGCTAGAAATTAATTTTAATATTGATATTGGAATCTATTCATGTATGAGAAAGTACGGATATTGTCTAGATAGAAAATGTGTAGTTGTAGAGATATTTGTTGGTGTTGATTAATTACATTCTGTATACATCAAAGTTAAACTAAATTGAGCTTCAAATAGGCCGAAAGGGGAATGGACTACATAAATACTACGAAATTCTATACGAATAAACATATAATTTGCAACGAAAAAGGTTTGTTTTTGTTTTGCTGATAGCAAAATATTTGAAACTGTATTTGAGGTTCAAAGTACTTTGATAGGGAATCGTTCTTACTGCTCAACATTTACATTTAATTTTCAATAATGATATTTTTCGCTTCATCTATACACTGCGAGACGGGAATTAATTAATCAAGTCTCACATTATAAATTGTTCTACATGGGTGAGCATTTTAAATTAGATGCTGATTTGCATATTGAATATATTTCATATTCTATGCGCATATACGTATTGCGTATATTATATTTGCCGTCCCTATATATATTTAAATGAATAAACAGCATCTCGCCTGAGGATAACATGTATTTTCAGTGAAACCAAATTAATTTCTCCATTAATTATTTATCCGCTACTTTATTTTAATTTTGAATGAAACTTCATATTTTTCTTCCCCATGCAGGTTTTGCATTTAAAGCAACAGGATTGGAGAGAGTAAACTGATATTTTTACTAGCCAAATTTACTCACACCTCAAATGTGAAAGGAAAAGTGAAACTGTCATGTTGTTTTCTTTCGGTGTATGAGCCGAAGGAATTTCTTTAGTGATCGCTCGGCGAATCGGAATGAGATGTATCCTACGTGATTCGACGACTAATTAAGTTTAAGATATATATAAAACTAGAAAGTCCGGAGCTGACTACTCGAAAATAAAGAATAAAATCACCCATAATTTGATAGAAGTAATTCTATTAATTCATCTTCTTGTTGCCGCGTTCTCATTGAAGAATCATCCGAGGAGTCGAGTTCAAGGCAGTTCATTTCATAGATTATTTTTATGTGAAGGATTTGCATATTACGATAAGATCATTTTTGTTCGAAGACATGAATTGAGTAAATTGTTCATCTTATTCTACAATATTTTACTTGAAAAAACTCCAATAAATGTGTTATTTAACTTATATGATGATCATTAATTTATTATTGACTAACCTAAATTCATCTTGTAAATGCAATACTTATGTACTAATATTATTTTTCACTACTCATCTCTCAACACATGTACAGTTTTACGTGTATTGGAGGGGAAAGTATACAATGTGACAAACGGATATGACATATGACTATGGAATAATAATTTGAATTCCACCACATGACATGACAGAATAAATTGAGGAAGTTATTTTAGAAAAGGTATGGATTATATCAATAAAACGGTATTTTTATTAATACCTACTTGAGAAAAGAGAGGAGTGTCAAAGATTTTGTATGGAGTACAAATGGAAACTCCTTTGAATACCTTTGAGAGTTTCAATTTAATTGGACATGGATGGAGATTGTAGATGAGGGGATTGATTGTACAAAATAATAGGTCAGCAGGGTTCTTTACCAAAGTCATAAAGTATAATGTGAATGTTGGCGAAAAAAAAACTAATTTAATTTTGTATGAAGACGACAAAAAGGTAAATTCTATAAATATAAGATTCAGCAGGACTCGGAAAATGGAGAGGGAAGTCAGTGAAGTGAGAGAGAGACAGACAGAGAGAGAGAGAGAGGAAGAGAGACGGAGAAAAGATCATGTTGAGACCAACTAATTATGAGGAATTGAATCGCGGCTATGGCTGTGGCTGTGTGCACTGTGTGAATTTGATTGGAGAAAGAAGAAGAAAGAGCAAGATAAAAGGGGAAGAGAAGGTTGCATGTGGGAAAATTCCCATATGTATCTACGCCGATTCTGTCTACATATACCTTTATACCAAGTCCCAATAACACATGTACAAACACACAAATACATATCTTTTACATATACTATAGTAGTGTATATCAATCTATATTTGGTGCGAAAATCGGTCAGTGTGTGTATCAATCTCTCTTTGAGCTGGTTCACTTTCATGTCAAACTCCAACTTGTCTCCCACTCCCCGTGTCAACAATAACAAATAATGTTTTCAAATTTCACAAACCTCGGCACCTAAACTCTATACAAAATCTCAAGGTTTTTTTTTCTTCTTCTTTTTAGATACAAGACTTTGGGAGAGTTTGTAGAGATGGTACACAAAATCGAGGGTAGCCCAGACTCCAATTTGAATGATTTTTTATATAGTCAATTGCGTGTGTATTTCATGTCTAAATTGGATTTTCTTTGAAAATAGAATAATAAAAAAAAGAAGACGAATGCATGTCTATACACGTGTATATTTGGACATACTTCACACACACCACTCTCTCTCTCTCTCTCTCTCTCTCTCTCTCTCCCTCCACTTTTCCACAGAGAATATTACTGTACTTAAAGCACAAGGATTTGTTCATTTGGAGAAAGGTAAAAAGAAGGCTGACTGTACAAGAATAAAACATTATCGACCTGAAAAAGTCCCATTATTATTCCCTTCACTATATATGATTGCCGTGAAAGTGGCAAAGTCATTCATCATCAATCTATTCTCTGTCTTTGTTTTCATTTTCTTTAGTATTACCGGCACACTTAAAGGGTCACACACACACACACGTTCAAAAACATACTCAAATATCTACACAAACGATCATTCTTCTGACTCACACTCTTTATTTTAGCTGGGAATTCAAGGAGCCAAATAAAATGTTGGTATTTATCTGCATATACATATACATTTCCAACTATTCCATTTTCGTGGTACCTTTTTTTACAAGCAGTACTTAATGATGAAACGAACTCAACTCATTTCCTGTAAAATTTCATCCACATCCACACTTCCACAGGCAAAGAGGTACAGAGTGAGAGAGAGAGAGAAAGAGAGAGAGAGAAGAAGAAGGGGTGGGCGTATTTTTGCCAAGGGGATTTTATTGCGGCTGTTGCATTAGCGTTTCGACTGGGGTATTTTTCGAAGTAGCGGTATGTAATTCCCATGTTTTCTTTCCGAGAACGCAGTACATATTTTGGGGGGAATCGGGAAATATCCGTGTATTTTTGGTGCGTGAGTGTTTGTACTTTATAGCATTGGGATTGTTTGTAGGTATAGGATAGAGGACTGTGGATTTTTTGCTACAGTATAGACTGGTCTGCATAAAGGTAACTGAGACAGTAGTAGTTTTTCCAGTCATCGGACTTGTTCTCTCTGATGACAAAATCGCGTGCTCACCCTGCGACGAAAAACCAAATAGACGAAAAGACGACAAACTCGTGCTCCTTATACTGAAGCTGACCTAGTCACAGTCATAAGTTTTTTGTTTTTTCCTCTTTGCTCGTGAGAGTAACTCACTCGGAAAACTCAGATCGAAACCAACAGTCACATTTTTAAATCAACTGTCAGCAGTCGGACGTTAAATACACCATTGTTTTTTTTTGTTGTACATATACCGTCGACAACTGTCTTCAGTTGAACGTCCAAAGATTTAAGTACCTTTCCTTCTTCTCAGTGACCACGAGGAGGAAATCAACTGCTATTTTAACCTTGTGTATGTGTGTAGTATATTCGTGTTTTTATTTGTGCCACTGAAAATTATTATTGGAGAAGCAATGCATAAACTTTGGTATCTCGTCAGTCGTGTGTACACTTTACACAGATATACAGATTAGCAATTGTGCATCGATTGAATTCCTGTCGCCAAAATCAAACATTTTATTGTGTCTGCTCTGTAAACTTGAATTCTGTAAGTACAGAGTACAAACGTACAGTGAACAACTCATCATGCTCCATACAAAACCATAAACGTTTGGACAAGGAATAAACGGAACAACGAGTGAGAAAGAGAGCACCTTCAAATCCAATACAATGAAACTTTCCAAATTAGCCATTCCCATTGAATTATTCAACATGGACAAAAGTTGGATAATTTTCCTTGTTTTATTTCTTAATTATTTCGGTAAGTTGAAATTCACCGTTGTATGTCTTTGATTGGTATACGGTAGTGATTTTTTTTATTGCTTGTGCTAAATTTCAAAGCTATAGACTTTAGGAATGTACCTGTGACTTTTTAATCCAAATTTATGCCATATGAGAATGTTGAGATTAGAATTGCCCGTTGAGAGAGAGAGAGAGAGAGAGAGAGAGAATGCATCATTTTTGTACCATTATTTACGCTGGTTAATTTCCAGGCACCGTAACGAATGCATAATGTATACTTTAATTTTCCATTGGGAAACTTTTCTACTGCTATTATGTATACTGCTGACAAGGAGCAAAACAATTAAACGACAACAGATCAAAAACCTTCGCCCATGTGCACAATGTGCAAAGAGAGAAAAATAAGTCTGAGAAAATACATAATAAAACAATGTATGATGCAAACTTGGATTATTACGGGACTTGAAGATAATTTTATTTTTATATATGTACATATTCATGTTTCATAGAAAAAATCTAAATCTAAATACTTTGCATCTGGTCTAGCTTTATACTCATTTTACAATCTGAAATTCTACATGGTTCACAATTCGCATATACATTTTGTTACAGGATTAGAATTGAAGTAGGTACTTACATGTTACTATTTCTGTAAGTACCTGCACACATGAGTATGGTAATGGAAATTTCATTTCCTTGTTATCTTCCTATATCTGAACATTCTGAACACAAGCACAGCCTTCGAGATTCGACATTTGAGATATTATGAGAATGTAATGCACTTTTTTTCAGTTTCTATAACATGAGTTTAGAATGGGTTCTTTGTACTGTAATCACTCATATCGTATAAGATTATGATAAATTCAATAGTTTAGACGGATCTAAGTTTTGTTCATTTTGTGAAACGAACTAGGATGTGGTTGACCCTCGTTAGTTCTCTTATCAGTCATCATTAAAGTCCTCAATGAAATGACGTCTTCTCGGTTTTTCGTTTACTGCTGCCCAACTTAATTATCGAACTTTTTTGTTGGTATAGTTCATAGAAGTAAAAATGTAGGGACTATATAATATAGTCAGCAGAGTTTTTGTTCTATACTCTGACGACGAGAGACTCAATTGGCGAGAATTGCATGGAAAGATTTATAAGAACTAGTATATATAGGCAATGAGGAAATTTCTCTAGTCCAGGATGTACAAAAACAGAAAATTCCTTACTATATATACATAAGGTGTATGGTGTGTTTCTTGTTTGCGTTCTCTTGGCAAATTTCAAAACACGGGATTGAGGTTTTTAGTTTCAATTTACACGCAAAGTCGCAATCAAGCACATCTCATGCACACATATATAAAATATACAGATGCAAGAAACTTTTTATATAACTTTTCCATGTTGGCAAATTCCTTTTAGTATGCATGCAAAAAAAATGGATTTGTTTCATTTTTCTAATGGTATTCTTATTGAATGAGTCACCGCTGTTTTTTTTTGTTTTTTTCAAGCTTCAACTACATAGTTAATACGTAATATGTAATTATGATGGAATTAAATGGCTAATTATGTCATTGAATTGTTGGTTTTTAACTAAAATTCCTATTCCTATACATGATGTAACAGGTGGAACACTGGGAGCCATAGCTGAGAAATGCAAAGACGACGAACCTCAAAAGTGTGCATCGAGAGCTGATGCTCTGCTCAAAGACCCTGATCTTGTTTTTCCAGACACGTCCGTTTCCGTAGACAGGGTTTGTAGGACATGGGGAGAATTCACTAATTGTGTAATTGAGTACACAAAGCTTTGTTTAACATCCCGCCAGGTAAGAATGAATCAATTGATATGTAAACTCTCATTTTCATCAGTTAATTGAGTTAATTCACATTGAAGGTTTACAATGTAAAATATGTTGAAGAAATATGACGATTGAAAATTATCTGATCTCGTCTCTTACAACCTTGAAAGTTATATTTATTCTTTACCGTTCATATATAGAAAGCCCAATTCGACCGATCTTTCAAAGATCCCGTCGCTTCCATGAAAACACTTTGCGATAAAGAGTCACCTTTTAGACGAGGTACGTACAAATATAAAAGGTTCACAATCTGAAATGAAAGAAATGAACTTTGTCAACGAAACCAAAAGATGTGTATGGTTATGGTTATAATGATTGTTTTTTTTCTGTTTGCATTGGTTCTTTCTAGAGTATTTACTGTACGCTCCTTGTATCAAGAAAGTCTCTACGGAGGACAAAAATTGTGGACATCAGTATCGATTCTTGATCGACCACATGTCCGGAAGTACTACGAGCGTCAAGCAAATTTGTTGGTCGGTACATTCAATTATTTGTTCTTTTCTTTGTATTTTTATATACCTATACTCACAATAATACAATTTTATGAAAGGTAAAAAAGTCTGTACACAGTGACACTATCCAATATAAAAAGTTCTTCCTCGTTTGTTTGTTTCCTAATCGTCCACTTCCTCCAAACTTTTGTAATTGAATAATTATGTGTTGAAGTATATCTGTATAGTCTGTAGAAGGTGAACAATTTCATTTTGCCTTTGTCCTTTATTTGTATTTGCAGTGCTCGCGCAAAATTTAAGAAATGCGTGCTAGAGAAAACTCGGGAAAAGTGTGATTCCGGAAACGGGGCAGGAGGGTCACTAGTCAATACAGAAATGAATGCAACCGCATTTGCTATCAAGGCCCTCGACAAATCCTTGGCATATGTTTCTCAACAATGTCAAGTAGCGTCGTAAGAACTTTACGAGCAAATTGTCTGTTATATACATATGATAGTGCCATATGTTTTCCATAACACATTGTAATTTTATATTATACTGATTCATTTTCAATATTCTAGATTTTATGAAGATGAATGCCCAGGTATTCGAGAGAACAGCAAAGGGCCTTTAGAATCTGGAGGTCTAGACTCTGCCGGGTCTGATGAAATTGTTCACAAAAAACCTCCACCAGCAACATCCACAAATTTCCAACTCAGACCTCAGTCCAGAAAGACGACCGAGAAACCAAAACAAGAAAAACTCTCTGATAATTCAGGAAACTCCCAATTTCTTCAAGCCACAGGATTCCATTCATTTTCCATGTTTTTGAGCATACTTTTTTCAAAGTTTATAATTTAAAAATTGGGATCTTTATAAAAAAAAAAGATTATTTCCCTCGTTTCAAATTCACTTATTTATTTAAATGTTTATTCATTAAATGAATTTCATTTACTTCAAAAAGATGCGTAGTTTACAACTTCGTACATATAAAATGACTTATATAGACACATTCATTTTTACACTGCAAGCACATATTTTATTACTCAAAGTATAAGAGCCGAATGTTTTTTTAGATTCTTCCTGAAAATCTTCATTTATTTTTGTTCTACCAGGCAAAATTAGTTTGTAGGAAAGACTAAACCATCGATTTTTTTGTAAATAAAATAATAAATACTGGCCAGAGATGTCGAGATGAAAATCAATAAATAAATATGTATGAACAAACTAAAAATTTATCGAAGAAAATGGCCATGATTTTATTTTACAAAAAGTCCTCATGAATTTCATATTATGGAATGAAAACGCACACATTCTCGTCAGGATTTTTTTGGTATTTCATGCCAAGTGCTTAGTTTATTGATTCGTTTAGTTGAATATGACATATATAATGATAATTAGCTAACAAATATCACTAATAAATGTACACCATCAACACCCTCCTATATATTGTTCTTTGACATGTTCTCCTCAATTCCACACACGCGAACGTATAGAATGCACAAAAGTTGACCATTCACACAATTTCATGCATACAGGATTCACATTATTTTCGTTTGTTACTAATTAATTGTAATGAATAATTATTTAGCATGGAATCGTCACATAAAACGTGCATATTTAATTAATTTTGAAATTAACAAAGCATATGTCACACAACATCATTCCTTAAATTATTATTTACTATTTTATAAGCATTTCTACGCATGGGTTGACAAGTAAGTCTTTTTCATTTTTTTTTCATATTACCATGTATTTATTCTATCAACTATAGTATATATATATATATATAATATTCGTCATTCGTCGACTGTTGTACAGTGTCCTCTGAATGAATTTTGTTTACTTTATTTATGTACATTCTTTGTAAAACGAACACGTAATATCTTAGTATATATATTTTGTCATCATTGTCATAATTTTCAAATTTTCGGACAATAATAATAGTGATTACTATATTACATGTAGTATTTATGTTATTATTATTTGTCGTCATACTTGCCAAATGCAAATTTAATTGCCGAGTACTTTGTATTACTCTTTCATTAAACAATAAAGTGGTCATTTTTAATCTGTCATAGTTCACTCATACTACGAGTAATATTGCATGACTACAAATCACTACTGTACGGTATAGCCAGTCACTATACTTTCTTTCTTGTAAACATTATTATGCAATTTACACACGTGCGTGGTTTCAGACAGGAAGCACAAAGACAACAAGACGAAGAAATGATATATAATAAAGTTAATAAAAAAATATTATATCATATATTACCAATGGCACCATTAACAATTTTCATTACAATGTTTTCTCAATAATAATATAATCAGTCGATTACAATGTAAAAAGTTCATTTGACAAAAAAATGATAGTACTTACGATAATCAGTAATAATAATAATAATTATATACTCAATAACATTTTTTTACATTATAAATATAGTAGTAACGTATATAGAAGCATATAATCACGACACAAAAAATATTTTTTATTAATAATAATATGAAAACGCTGATAAAACGAAATCCTTTCAGCACACAAATTGTACAGTAAATTCTTTGAGAAAGACTATTATATTATAATCATTATAAATGACAACGCTTAGAACAATTACTTACTGTAAGGACAACAATAGTATTCCTAATATTATCTACTGAAGTATGTACAATAAAAAATGTAAATGTCTACATTATTATTATTACGTATTGGTGTAACAGTGAGTGTAGATACATGATGTTTTTGTGTTTGATTTATATACTAAATGGAAGAAGACACTCTTGCACATGGCATTCTAATTTGTTGTTACAAATATTTTTTTTTTTAAGAACACTCATAGCTGCCTTTGTTTTTGTGCTGTAGCTATATACTTATGGAATAATGTTTATAAATGTAATTAGACTCTTGACGATGAAACTTTTTTGAAAGCTCGCCTGTGTAATTATTCAAAAAAATGTTCACGCGTAAAGTATTTCCTTGGCAAATAGTTTACATATAGTATAGTCTACATTTTAAACTTAATGCAATGTAATTAACTATGTATAATTAGGTAAAGGTTCTTAGAATTCTGCATCAAGATTTTCAATTTCCTTTTCCTTCGCTGACGACAGTTCATCTCCGTCATATATGGTATAAAAGTAGACTGCAAACAACAAATACAGAACGTATGTTTTTATGATGTAATTCAATCATATTCACGTACACGTACATGTATACCACGGTAGTCATAACGTTTGCGCCTTTGATATGATCCCGATAATAAAGGTATACATAACTAAATGGTTGTAGCATATTCGAGCGTGACCTTTTGCAGGACCCTGTGCAAAGGTTCTAATCTAAGGATTCCCTTCACTGGTTAAGAAATGGCAACAAAGTACGCGCGAAAAGCCAACTGAAATTTTGGAAATTGAAAAATTCCAGGTTTTTTTGATGCTGGACAAAAAGCCAGCCCAAAACAATTGCCGGGAGTAAGGAGCTGAGTTGTTTTAGTACAACGCAAATCGCCATTTTTTGCACTTTTTGACTTGTTTATTTTGTTGACATTTCTTAACAAATAAAAGGAATCTCTTGAAATTCTGTACAGTCACAGTACTCTAAAAATGGATTCCCCCGTTATGCACTGTCACTCTATGTAGCTCAATGCATGTCAAAGAACACATTGTTAATATATGCAATTGAAATAAGGAAATAAGAAGAGTTACTTACTTATTAAGTTATTAGCACAGTCGCTACTTCCGTGACGATGGAAAGTCTCTTCGCCCGTAGGTAAACACTTGTTCCAGAGAAAGATAATGAAGAAGAAAACGCTTTTTGCTTTCGGTCACGAGGATGGAGATTGTTACATCTGTAATTGTAAAAACAAAAAGTTTTTATTATGCATCTGTTTTAAATAATTTCATTTTTGGCAAAAAAAATTGACATTAAGTGACCCTGAAGGGCCTTTTTAGGCACTTACGTTATATGCAACAAAGATAGGATCTAAAAGATCAGCCAAAAACCCGTCCCGGAGGTGCATCCTTTGTTTTTCTCCTCTGGAGTTGATGGGAACCACTCCCGGATCCACGACGACAACTACTCCGACAACTATTTTCCCCCAAAAAATGTAAAGAAAGAATTAGCCATTGTCATATAGAATAGCATGTGTAAAATGTTTAAAACAAGTACATAAACTTCGTCTTACCTAGGAAATGATCCTCTAGGACACAATTAGTGACTAAGGGAACAACATCCAAAGCTTCACTTTCATTTCCTTCCAGTTCTACTACAACCACTAGAAGGTTAGTCCAGGTGAATACAGCACTGGAATAAATGAAAATAATCGATTAGTTACATAAAATCAAAAACTTTATAACATGGTAAGCTTGGGTGCCTACGAAAACGAATGAACGTTTGCTCGGCGTTGCTTGTTTGCTATAATGAAAGACTCCCATTATCGAAAGAAAAGTCTACCTAATTTTATGGTCAGATTCGGGAAACAAATTAAAATTTAAAAAAAGAGCTCACAAACACACTTACCATTCTGAAATTTTCTTATGGCAGCGAAGAATGCTGTTTTCAATATCTATGGGATGATAACCTAAAATGAAAAATAAAACACAAATCTCATTTGAATCCATTGATTTCAACAATAAAATAATGTCATTGCGTCTCCATGAATTGTCGCTATAAACTTACGCATTCCTCTCATCATTATTGTTTCGTCTAAGGCTCCGACCACAAAAACGGCATCATGTAGCTCTGCAATTTGGGAACAAAAAAAAAGATAGGATATTTTCAATTTCTTTTTCAAATTAGTAATTAGGATTCGGTATCAAATTTATATAAAACAAGCCAAAACAAATAATCATACCTCCATCAGCTTGAACATTTTCAGTGCGACGAAGAAAACCTAAATATCCAGTCCGGGCAAATCTGTGAATAAATAAATAAAATAAAATATTTACAATGCAGCTTATGTTTGAAAATTTCCCTATGAATGAGTTATTTAGAAGATTATAATGACTTACTGGAGTCCAGTATTTCCTGTCACCAAATGAGAATTAAAATGGTCTGCGTAGCTACTCTCGTCTCCAAAAATTGTAAAATATCCACTAGCATTATGAGGAGACTGTACCCAAATCTAATAATAGTAATTTCAGAAAACATGAGTTAAAAAATATTCATTCATTTAATTTTGCCTATATTAGATATTAGATACTCAGTTTACAAAAACTAGGAAGAAATCCATGTACCTCTCCAAGATGTGAATCTCCACACTGGCCTTTGGTTTCCGGATTAGCAATGATAACCTATAAAAAAACAAAATAATTAAACTTGTAGATGTGATGAGTCAGAGATTCATTTTGAAAAAAACAATGGGTTGTGTGGTACTTACTTTGCTACCCGGAAGTAATTTCCCACTCTCCATCACACACAAACTGTGAGGACATCCTCTTTCAACAAGAGTGACTCGGTCATTTCTCAAGGCTTTTAAATCAACGTACACAGTTGAAGGCTCTGGACTAGATGCTCCCTACAAATTATAAAGTTTGAATATAACACAATTAGTTTTAAACTCGAATTGAAATGAATTAAAAATGTGTTTCTGGTTCACATTAAAAACATACCTGAAGACAAATGGCTACATTGACGCGACAGCCAAAGGAAGTTGATACAGCCCTCGGAGTAAGGCCGAGAGCAGAAAAGAGTTTGGAGAAACTATTTGTGAGATTAATTCGTGGTCTTTCTTCGGCAACAACAACACATGTTCGGACACAAGCCAAATTGACATTCCGTTGCTTCAAAAGATTGACCGAGGATCCAAGTCCTTTTGTACACAATTCCATGACTCCGTAAGAACAGAAAGTATCCCGAACTTTGTATTGACTTACCTATAAAGTATAATCGTTTCATATGGAATTGTTTGTAATGCATTGAATACTCATCGATTTGAATTAATTTTACTCATAAAAGCATAACAGATAAACAAAAAAACAACAAAGAAAATTTTACTCACTGCACTCAACCACAGTGCTGGGTTTACTTCTACTTCTGATGGAGGAATTAATATCGAATGATGACCCGAGTAGACGCTAAACACGTAAAAAAAATATTGATGAAACAAACCTTAAATATTCACAATTTTCCATTCAGCTTGTTGTACAAATAAAACCAAAATCATAAAAAAAACGCATTACTCATTCATGGTGTAAAAATATACAATGTTCAAAATTGAAAACCCACCTGCTGAGACACCAAAGAGCAAAACCTAATCCACAATAAGGATCCAGGCATAATGCCACATGTCGAGATGGATAAAGTTCACAAGCCAATTTCATGGAACGGCACAATGACGTCACGGCAGAATGTGAATTTTTTATTCCGGCTAACATTCCAGTAGTTGAGACACTGAAATATGATAAGTTATTTTTGTAAAATTTGAAATACTAATACCCATCACTTTTATGTACTATGATTTATTTCCGAATGTAATAAGAGTAAGAACTGTGTATTAATTACAAACCTAAAGTCTAAATAGGCTATCATTTCCGCTGTCGGTGCTCGGTACAAGTTTTGCAATTTTTTCTTTGGTAAGTCGTCTGTATCTAAAATTGCTGGCCACGATTTTACATCCACGACGCTACTCGCCTCCTAGTATGTATAAGAAATAATTTAAAAACAACAATTTATTTAAAATGTGTTCTCAGTGAAAAGTTTTCACTCAATAATTCATATGATATTTAGAAAGTTGTGGCTTGGGCACAAAATTAAGAGTATTCATTGTTAGTATTCTATTACCTTCGATTTGAGCAATTTGATGACGTTTTGAGTTGACAATATTAAGACTGATTTGCCTGTGAAAAAATTAATGAAACAGGGACATGAGATTAGTCAGTATTATTATTATGGGCGTCTAAATGCACAATCCATGTAAATGTCAATCTTACTTGTATAAACAATCAGTTGCACAGTTGGTAGTGTAGTCTGCAAATTTTGAGGGTGAGGTGGTCGGACAGTAACGGGAACAGCTCCTGTTCAAATTAAAGGTAAACATTTCAGAACTCAAGTAGTTAAAATAGAATAAGATTGTCACATATCGCTAATAATTAAAAACACTATAAGTACCTGCATAAAGACAACCGTAGAAAGCCGCGATGAGATCTAGGCCAGGTGGATAAACTAGAGCAACGTGATCACCAGTATTGATCTTGGCTCTTTCCAAAAGAAGATTTGCTACTCGCTCAGCTCTCTTATGTAGTTGAGAACAAGTAAGAGTAGTCGTTGCAGTGCCTTTCGAGTTTAGCAAAGTGAAAATTACATGGTCTGCTGTTGACGTCGAACGCCATTTGAGAATCTCAGATATAAATTGATACTGAAATACAAAGACATAATAATATAACGAATTGCTGAATATAAATATATGTTACAATTTTAGATGAGTTTATTTATCAAAAAATTCAAAGCATGAAAACGTATTTCGTTTTTTATGACTTTTCAAACTACCTTTTTAGCAGTATCCGACTCTTCATCAACAACACCGAGATCTCGTCCCTGAGCTGACGCAAGTCTATTACCCTGAACGATATTTCCCACCATAACACTACCGAAAGTGAAAAAAAAAAAAATCACACTTATAGTTTCCAATAAAAAAAATTCAATTTCGACATGCCATATCATTATATTAAAGTACTCCAAATACGTATGCATGCAAACAAAAGAGTTACCTGGCCGGTCCAATATCTTGATGTACTTCTCTAGGCTTTGGAAGATTAGTGACACACGTGTGAGGGCACATGAGAACATTTGCAGGATGTAGTGTTCCTTCAAGAAAACGCCGCTTCGTCTCTGACAAGTGAATTCCACCCAAAGGAGTTTTTGGGAGGCAATTCGGACTAACCAAAACCAAACAATAGATCCCCACTTGATGAATGGAATCGACAGCTTGAAGTACTCGTGACATCCACTGGAAACTCTGAGGAACAAAACAAAACAAACAACTTTATTAGTATGGCTACTCTGGCAAGTTATCAAGTTACCTATTTTTATACTAATGAAAAAGTAAAGTTCGTACTTCCTCTTCTGAACAATCCGGTCTTTGTTCAGCAATAACACAGATCCTTTCATCACGAAGTACTTTTATACTAAAGACGGCAATTCGTCCCCGGTAAATAAATTTCATTGGTTCTACAGCCAACACGGTAGCAATGATATCATCGGCATTGTGTTTCCTTCCGCTCACACTCATAAGTCCATTCCGTGACCTGCAACGTAAAAACATATTTTATCTGCTAAGTTATATAGTTCATGAAAAATAACGATTTTGTAGTTCGTAGAAAGTCTATCTTTTAACTTCAATGTAAATGAGTAATGTAATGCGTAAGAATAAGGAGAAATAGAAACCTACCCACAAACGAATACCAATCCTCCCTAAAAAAAAGTTCAAAATGAAAAACCCTCATGTTATTAATCTTTAATCAGATAACAGCTATAGACAATCCAAAATTGGCAAGATTTACACAAATAAAATATGTCTTACCGGTCCAAGGAATCCTAAAAGACCACTACGAACGTATTCGCTTTCACTCAAGGCGATTCCATCCGGTTGAAGTGGTTGAACTTTGAACGTTTGATTCGTCAAGCCTTGTAAACCCCAGTAGTGAGATCCCGTGGCGGAACTACATTAATCAATAAACATGCAAAGTGTTAGCATAATGTAGGAAATCTATTGTAGTCAAACCAGCTCACAAATACATACAATATTTCAATATTCATTACTACATCATATAAAGCATACCTCTGTATACAAATTTCTCCAACTTCGTCCGTCTTGCACAAATAAGGTTGACCATCCATTCGCACAACAACTATCACAGCTAGAATAATCACAAATAACGAATAAATCAGTTAACGAGTTTGCCATAAATCATAAATTTTTGTTAATCACAAGCTCATAAATCATAGTTTGTATCATCTGGCTGTAGCACGAAATACCTTCCACTCACTGTCTGAGTTGACTCAAATTCCTACTTGACAAGTATGCTACATGTTTCATTCTCATCACATGTTATTAGAATCAAACTCACACCTGGTGCGACTTACTTACTCTTGCCATGTCACACTTTCATCTTAAATTATGTAGTATTTTCCTAACCAATTCCTCAATTACAAATTTTGAAGAAGAAGAAAACATAACATAGATCGTATCTACAATAATAATAGTATGGAAGGTCGAATGATTTACGAGCTACTCTTTGAAAGGTTTGCAAGCAGAAGTTATGATATTTATTGTATGAGAATGTCTTAAGCGTAATAAAATATTACCAGAAGGCATCGTCATTCCCGCATCTTGCAAAGTTAGAGATGTCAACGAATTTTCTTGATCCACGCGGACTACTCCATACGACAAACCACTCACTATGAGGATACATAAATAATTATTAGTTGGAAATTCGAACAAGATTTTCATCAAACTCACTAAATTGGCTACTCGTTATACATTTCACAAAAAACTGAAAACTTACTACTAAGGACTCCTCGTCCAGTTGCATTAATTCCAGCTCTCCCTGGTCTGTTTTTAGTTAGGGATAAAAACAATAATAATAATTATTAATTATTATTACAATATTGTTCAAGAACAAAAATAAGTTTTAATTAAACTGTCATTGAAAATATTTTAAATTATTACTAATTACCGTCGAAGGGAAACTGTGAGTACTTCAGAAGACGAAGCACAAGGGCAGATAGCATCTGGTCTGAGACCCTTATTTTGAAACACGGAAAGAAATTGGTCACATGAAGAGAGTGACCAAGGATTCGCCCCATCCGATACCAGAAGTAACCTCAGCGATGCCAAGCTAATATCTCTATGATCTCGTGTAGCTAGCAAACCCCAATGGAGATCCCTTGACTTGACAATGGCGATACTTGCTGCAATTAATTTAGTGAAATAAAGAAAAACGCACATTAACTCCATTCTCATATCACAGAGAATTCAAAGAGCCTAAGTTCAATGTGGTATTCATTCTACTCACCTCTATATTTTGTAATCATTTGCATCCAACTCGCCGGATTGACTTTCATCAGAGCATATGGAATAAATATAACATGCATTCCATTAAATACAGCAGTCAGGATACTGTGCCATAGTCCAACTTCTCGTTTGAAATCGAGGACACAGACCATAATTTCTCCCTCGGTATAGTTACAAGCAGTAGTAAGACTTCGGCAGTGAGCTAGCACTATAGTTTGAGGAAAAAAAGAGAATTAAATTAATAAATTAATAACTGTAATAAATTTGTTAATCTTTGCATGGATTTTATTAAAATTTAAATGTTACTATATCGTCGGCCAAGTTCCATAACCCTGTATTATCATTCGGCCCCGGAAGGCGCATACTGCACGTTAGCATACATGAACGCTCACACAAATTCGCCTTCCGGGGCCAAAAGATAATACAGGGTTATGGAACTTAGAGGACGATATATGACTTACTTGATGCGCGATTGACTGTGACTCCCATGACTGAACCATCTCTATCCGTAGTGTACTAAATTATCCAAAGATATTCAAGTTATAAGAATCCATTTTTTTTAAATAAAAAAAAAAAATCTTTTTCACGCCGCCGAATGCAAATACACACGATAATGATTAAAGAATCACGTACCGTATGACTCACTTCAATATATGCTGATGTATCGTCCGTCACACGCGATGATGGCGACCAATCTTTAGGAGTTTTACCAAGGTGCTCGGTAACAAACCAGGAGAGTTTTGGCCAACCCTTAAATGCAACGACTTCTCCAGTGGCAGTTTTAGGGAGACCCTTAAGACAAGCTTCAGACGTGAGGGCGACTTGAACACTACAACTACCAAGTAGGAAACCGATTTGTTGAGATCCCGCGTCCTAATAAAAAAACATGGAATATACAAGACATGAATTAATATTAATATACTTCTACATTTATGAGCTGTCACGTAAATTCATGCTCCCAGATTTTTTTTTTATGAATGAATAAATTATGTACTTACCCTCCTGGTAAGTGGCACTTCGATCGGGACAGGAACAACTCCCGCAAAGAGACAACCGTAGAAAGCACAAATGAAGTTGATGGGATCATTATTGGGATACACTAGAGCAACTCGATCCCCGGTCTTGACCACACTTTCTTTATGGCCAGTTTTATTGAGCAAAGCGAATGCTATCTTATGCGAACGACTCAGTAATTTACCTACATTCCAAATTACAATAAAAACCATCAAGTCAATACATTTTACTTTCCCGTCCATAATTTATTAGATATTTTTCAAAGGATAGTTTGAAGGAGCGCAATTATCCTGCGCAACGTACCGTAAGAGAGGGTTATAGTTAGCTTTCCATTCGGATCCAATACAGTAGCAACGGGAGCTTTAAACGTCGCAGATCCGTATCGTTGAACTGCTGCTTCCAAGTTCCGAGGGAGACCAGATGGAATCTAAAGACATAAAAAAACATGTCGTTATTGTATTTGACGCTAACAAACACACTAGTTTTTTTGTCGAAACAATGTAACAAATATCTGCATTCGAATGAATGTGTTTTGTTTTTTAAAATAATGATTTTAATATATAATTTTGACACATACCACAAGTTGTTCCCCAATAGCTGGACTCATAACGCTGCCTTCGGGTTTAGGGGCGTTGGGATCTCTGTGCTTGGCAGCCATTTCTAGTTCAATATCATCATCTTCATAAAATTCGGGGAGAGGTCTTCGTTTAGGGCGCTTTAACGTATTCAACAGCTGCTGAATCTTAGCAGAAACTTTCCATCGACCAGTTCCAGTTAAAGTACCTTCACAAAAGTCACATAGCCAATGAAATATTTTCCATACCAATAATGCTTACGTTTTACTCTACTTACGCTAAGTATTAAAAAGTTTCTACACGTTTTCATTTTCAAGTATAAATTGGATGAAAAAACTTTGCTTTTTTTTTGTTAAACCAACTTGCAGATTTCTATGAATTCCCTACAAAGATGAGATTGTTTTACTCAAGGAGTAAAACTTGTATCTGATTCTACCTGAACTTTCATCGACGGATGATTGACTTCTTTTTTGATTTAGACGGTTGAGTCGATCAGCAGGAGCAACTCGCCTGGACTGAGCCGTTGACGTAACATCTGGTGGTTGGGTATTTTGAGACGTATCTATAAGATATATATATAATTATTATATAGATATCAAAAACATTCATTTTTAATTAGCCTGTCAGGTCGGATCGTGTAGTTTTTGCATGTCATACATATACAATTCTATGCATGTATGAACAAAGTGTCATAACATGAGTAATGTCA
The DNA here is from genome assembly GCA_034699125.1 of Gisinianus flammeolus. Taxonomy (NCBI): domain Eukaryota; kingdom Metazoa; phylum Arthropoda; class Collembola; order Symphypleona; family Katiannidae; genus Gisinianus; species Gisinianus flammeolus. The sequence continues at coordinate 80,913 of JAIUND010000013.1, read as the reverse complement.
TTTTTACAAGTCACTGAGTTTGAAGCATCTTGAAAAATAGTCAAATGTGAATAGGTAATTTGGATAAGTAAAAACTAATGGCTTTCATAAAGGATTCATTTGAAATTCGATCGTCTCCGGAAAGCACTCAATCAAAGTTTTGTTTTTGTATTCGTGTCATCCTACTAAAAATTGTTTTTTCTTTTTCCTTCTCTTCTCCTTTTCTATCTACAGTTAAAGAGGGCTTAGAAAACATAAAGATAAGAGAAGACGATCACCGAGACGGAAAAAAGCAGACGCATTCAAACTCAGAGAATATTGATTGAGTTCATTATTCGTCTCTTACATGCTCTTAAATTATGCATCGCCTCAACCAAGTCAGTTATTTCGGGACGACTATTCCGTTGGATAAGTGCTTGATGGAGGTTAGAGGGTTGTGCTTGCTGCTGTACGTTTTCTGCTGGTGCGGCTTGTGGCTGAGGTTTCTTCTCCTCTCGACTACTTCGATGCTCTACAACTGCAGGCCTTTCTTCCCAAGCCAAGTTACCTCCACTTAGATTCCCTAAATTAGAGTACGTTAGAGGTGGTCCCGAGGATGTTCCATTTGAAACTCTAAATATTTTATTACATAATCACAATAGATTAGTACGCAATTTTTCTAATACTATGTGAAGTTTTATTATTTATTGATTGTATTTCAGGAGTATTAAATAAATAAATAACCCCTAACCGATTTCGCTCGGGAAGTTTTGGTGGTCTTGTTACGCCTGAAGTTTCTCTGGTTGAGCCACTACTGCTATCTGAATTAATAACCTTCTGAGTCGGAGTCTCATTCGCTAATCGACTTCTTTCTCGTTCACGGTCCCTTTCTGGGGGTGTTCCCGAGTCTTGATCTTCCAAGTCACCTTCTTCATTACCAACACTTTCGTCATCTGTACTTGAGTCACCTGTGTTCAAGAAAATTTATAAATTAATACAGTTATACATACTAGAGCTTTAATCTCGAAGCGTATTTTTTTAAAAAATAAGGTACGCTTATGTAACAATAAATTACCAGAGTTTGTTTGCCCTGGAAAATTCTTGACAGAAGTTCGCTTGGACGGCATTGGTAGTGATGGCTTTGGTCGACTTTGCATTGCAGCCAAGGCGGCCTCCACAGCTTCTTTTCTGACCTCTACAAATACAATTTAGACACAATGTTTGCATTAGTTATTTTTTTATTATTCTTATTATTATACGAGTTAAATTTTCAATGAATAATTCGCTCAGTAAAAACAAATTGTCTTTGATAAAAATTTGCCCATTCTTTCGTACCTGAATGATATCGACTTTCATTTCTTGTAAGCCTACGATGGGCCCTTCTCTTTGCTCGACCAGGACTGGCATTTCCTTCATGACTGGAACCTGAAAAGAACAAACGTAAACAAATATATATAAAACTCCGTATGAAATCTCTTCCTCTCTGAAAACATAATGGGTTCAACAATTTGCATACTCTGGGAATATTAGCCTTACCCAGTTGCTTTGGAATATATGGTGCCAAAATCCGGTTTCGCTTCTTTTCATACCCTTTTTGTGTTATATCACCTGGAAAAGAAAAAAAAGCACTTGTTAGTTATTATTCAGAAAAAAACTTTTTTAAACACTTTCTGCAAAACAAAAGTAATCACAAACGTACGTTCTTGAATAATTTTAAAGTCTGTAATTGTCGAGCAGAAATAATAGTTTTTCTTGCTGAGAAAAATATTTTAAAAACTTTTTGTCAAAAAACTTTCCCCTCTATAACATGTAAAATAAAATAAAGGTACGATTCACATTCTTTTTTCTTTTTTGCTTTTGTTAACATCTTCCTCTCAATGCCCAATATTGTAAAAGATACTGCATATTGAAAGATTGTAAAGATACTGGGATCATTTTCTTTTATCTTGTCCCCATTTCCATTATAATTTACTTTTTTAAAAATATTTTGTTCAGTCTACGGACAAAATAATTTAATTTTACAGGACTGACATTTGAAGTTTGAAAATGAGGTTTTAGTTACATCAACTGACAGGTTGAGATGAAAAAATTCGCGACGGAAGAAAAAGGTATAGACTAAACACGATACCTCCCGTACAATATGCATAATATACTCATCGAAAGCTGAACACAATAGGAATAAGGGATTCAAAAGTTAGGTTTTTCATAGCAATCCACTTACATTCCAGTTACATTTATGGATACAGCGATACAACGAGTCGCGCCACCCAACTGAATTTGGCATGAGGAAACCGTGAAAGAATGTTCACTTCATAGATACTATTTGCATTATTGAAACACCCGACTTGAAAACTTTCCTTTCTATACATATGCATTATTGAACGAATCTCTCTTCTCGTCTATAGATAAGCAAAACGGAGAGAGAGAGAGAGAGAAAAAAATAAAATATAAATGCAAAAATCTCCTCAGCAGCAGTAGTTCTTCTACCCTTTTCTTTTTTACTTCTTTATTTCCACTCTGAACATCCCACACAAATTATTACAAGAGACGTGTGATGTTGACTTTGATCCCAGCTGATTACCGTGACGTTTGTAAAATGATGAGAAAATAGTCTGGAATGTCAGCAAAAAAAAAGAAAACCTTCTTCTGTCGAGTGAAAGAATGTCACCAGCGGAAAATAGGACGCCAGGGAATATTACACTTACATATATATATACAGCTACTTCAAATACAGTACAGAATGTAAAGAATCTTCAAACCAAACTAGAGTGTATCGTGCATGTAATCACAGCAGCTAAAATGAGCACACATACAGTTTTTTTCTCGCACCGTTTCCCTCCTCTCAGTGGTTCACATTTTTGTGTCAAAACTTAGAAATTGCAGATTTTTTTAGACTCGAAAAGACGAGTGTACGTTTCAAAAGTAGACTGTATACATACCCAAGTCGAAAAAAACTGTATACAGTGATACACATTCATTTTTCTAATTCCGTACAGGTGCTGTTGTGACTTGCAAAAGAAATATGCTCTTTAAATTGGTTCAACTCAAAAAATAAACATCCAAATGCGCAATGACAATAATATTTTTTAAATTGTATCATTTTTACATAATGATTCAATTCATGAAACAATATTTGAAAACCAGTCGATAAAAGCTTTAAATCATTGCTTAGTTATAGTTTGCTTACCAAAATTACTACTACTAATTTTGTCAATTTTTGTATCTTCCAACTCTTGTAGCCATTTGTACAATTCCTCTAAATCTACCCAATTGTCATTTATACAGTCGTCAGGTGGTACGTGAGCTCGTCCAGCCCGATTTTGACTGAGTGGCATTGGCAATACCGGTGCAATCCGTGAAGGTAATGACACGGGATTTGAATCCCAACGAGATCGAGGCAACACTGACGGCTCTACTATCATGGCTGTCGCTGGTGGATTTTTTGACTTAGGAACTGAAACCGGAGGAGGAATGGGGCCAGCCCCATTTACATGACTAAACATTATTTGTTGTTCAGGACATACATCACAGACACAGTTGTCTCCAAAACAGAAAAAAATTCAATAATTTAATATTATGCAAGTAAAAATGCTGCAGTATTCACATTCACTCTTCATATAGTATATTGTACACAACGACGCAGCACGATGAGGACAAGAAACAAGAACAAGGTCAACAGAAAATTCAATGACTGAACCATGATGTTTTGCAGATGAAATCTTCATGCCCGTGTACAATATCCCCTGGACGTGAAGACAAAGACAAGTGTACCACGTCAGGAATGGAACTCAAATCTTTTTTCATTCTCTTCTCGCTCGAGAGTTGCACTTTGATTAACAATATCCAACAATACCCGCAGTCCTACTTCCTTCTTCCACATTAAGTTCCGTGATGAATTACACTGGAACCAACGTGAACACTCGTTGTTATGTTGTTACACAAGAAATTTGAGCCGTGTATGTATAGTCGTCGTTGAGGCCATGAAGGAAATGAGTCAAAACGAATTGATCCCGAATCCTAATATTGCACTGTGACTTTGTCTTTCATTTGTTCGTTTTAACAGTGAGACATGGAGTGTATATTCTCACTTGATATGTTCACAATTCAGACTGGAGACGACAATAACACAATCGTGGTGGTGCTACACATCAAAGTCTCCCCTCTAATTCTGTCTGTATAATTCCATGCAGCCCGCACACTTTTTCCTTTCATATAGTAACACAGACGTGTAGACACTGTTCTTCTGTGTGTAGACACTGCTAGTTAGTTACACACGAGCAGGAGACTGCAGTAGCAACTGCCTGCTGTATACATAGTTTTAAATTTTATTCAAGTATAATGTCATATGACTTGGACCCTTTTGAGTTTGTGTTTCTGTACTGTCTTCTTGTTCACACAAAGCAAGTTACACATACACTACAACCGACTTTAGTTTGTGTCAGTTTACGATCAGTATTCCTACAACATAAACAGGACATACATATATATATGGTCCACCACATAGAATAGGTATATACATTTCAAACTTTTAGCTTCTCATTTAAGGATTAAAACTCTTCTTCTTAACCTACACATTACACATTTCCCTTGACAGACGAATCGTCAAAAAAAAAAAAATGGCCAAAAAAGAGCAAAAGAGGCCAACGGCTGTATGTTTATTGCAACCGCTAACCGCCTTCAACAACATTCAATGAAACGTTACGGTTCACATATACAATCATATTAGGAGCACAGATATGACTACATACATACAATTTCACGCTCACACCAACCGTCGACGATGTGTAGAGTAGACGACGAAGACGACTTGACTTTTACAAAAGGTTTTTCCTATTCTGCCTTTGGATATATCCAAATAAAGAAAAAGCCAAGGAATTGTCAAGATATTTTTAAAAAACACTTTCATATGTCAGACAGCTTTCTCGAGTTATTTTTATGTGTATATGCCTATATACTATATAGCCGATAGACTAAATAATATTGCGCACTAAGAATACAAAACTTTCAATAAATTATCTTGAAATGACTCGACGCGATTTGTTCAACTTCCGATACACTGTGTGACTGCACTCTGCTAAAGGATTAAATAGATACTGACCAGGGTCTTGCAGATGAGAGCGACATGTATAGTGAACACAGAATGCTTCCGGGCAAAAATCTCAAAACGTTTTGTCATCCTGAATACGGTTAGGAAAAGTTTTCACAAAAAGTATTGGTCTACAGTCTACACTCGTAAACAAACAATGACATCATCATCACCATTTCTTGTCCCTTTATATTTTATCTATATTGTATATTTTCAACGCATACACAACACACACAAAAAAGAGTACCAAATCAAACTTGAAGGAACAAACCACTCAGCAGCAGCAATAACAACAAGTCATAATGATCCATCTAATTGTTGCCCATTTGGCTTTGGCTACCCTCGTTGCCCCTCGCCTTTCATGTCATTCCATTAAAGTTTGCTCAACATCCTCCCTCTCACTCTTCTTTTTTAGTCTGTTCAATAATAAAATACGTCACGAGACCATGACTCTTTAACACCATCACATTAATAAGCCGTAATCTATCCAATAAAAAAAACTTCTTCAATAAAAATGTCTTGTAATATATAAATATACGTACAAACTTTTGTTTCTTGTCTCAAATATATAATCACTTGTACTTTGAAATCGAAAACTGAGGCTAACGCTGAGTCATAGAATAGAATGCATGCTCAATCATTTTTTATTTCAAAACTACTTTGAAAAGCTTTTTATATATAAATAATATTAATAATTTTACGTGCTCAAGAAGTAGGGCTTAACTACGAGTTCAATGTGTAAAGTGTACATAATACAAGATTATCCTCATAAATAACGTTCAGAATGAATGCTTTAATTGAACCAAACTAAGGAATTCACATTCAAAAGTTAGCTGAGGAAAATACTGAGCGTCACAGTACATTGCCAAGCAATGTATTTGTACTACTATTTTGTACGGGTCTACGATACCAAAGTTATTAGATACAAAGTCTTATTGGATAGAAAGCAGGCCAGAAACACTGCGGAGAACACGCATCGAAGTAAAAAGTATATATTTATATACATACAAAACGGCGGCTACTACACCAGTATTGATAGAGGAGGATACTTCTACCAGAGCAGAGCAGGGTATGCATGTTGATAATAAAATAGGAAATATCTGCAGTCAGCTCGCGAGTACAGTCCAAAAACCCCAAGTCAACTGACTGGAGGAAAATTAACCACTTGTGAATGAAATGAATTGAAATAAACTTGTGTACGTTTACATCGCCGTCTTTCTCTCTCTCTCCCTTGCTCACACAAACTTCAATTCATGTATAACTCATAGTGCATTCATTAAATACTATCGGGGTTCCTACTTTCTGTGTATCTCTCTCAAATTGCTTGCGACTAATAGTCATGTCAAGTACTACGTATAATGTAGCAATGTAGTGAGGTATACAAAAACGGAGGGAGAGAGAGAGAGATCTGGCTAGGTTCAATCACATGCAAGTTTAAATACAAAAAAAAATACAAGTTAGTGGTAAATATTACACACACATCCAAGGAATCCAAACGAAATACAGCTAACATCCATATAAATTTTATATGCGGACGGAGCTACAAGTACAATGGTTGTATGTTGTATCAGTATAAAATAATAATATATTACATTAGTGGAAAAACTGGTCACACAATACAAAATACAAACATACGTAGAGCAACATCTTAAACTTGTAAAAACTATGGATGCTCATGAAACTCACTTATTTAATCTCATAGCTCGCTGAACCGAAACGCCCCATGCTAAAAACTCGGGCACGTATATCTCAATGTTTTGTATTTTTTTTTTGTTGTCCTTTTCTTAACCTAACCCCAACACCACCCAGCTTGGATTGTGTTCTATAATCGGAGATCCATTTGAAACTTAATTTGTTCAAACATGGACACTCCAAAGTCTGGGACATGTTACGGATTGTTACGATCTCTTATTTCGATTTGAAACTATCCTCAAAACCAAACAAGTCAAGTAAGTACCTAACCTATAAACCTGCACTGGAAGAGTTTTTTTCATGTGTTTCAAAGATCTGACTGAATGAAATAAAAATGGATTTTCCATTTCATTAAGGACAAATTTCAATTGAAGGACTCTGATTCGTTAATTGCTCCATGGATAATCCATTTCGACACAAAACTAAAGGGAGAAGCCATCTCATCCGTCAAGTTCATTTAAACTTCATCCTTCCATACAAATACGGGCAAAATTCTAAAAAAGTATTTCTTAAATCATGGTTTATTGGAACAAACTTAAACTAAAGTCATACGTTTTTTTGGAATAGTTTAATAAAGAAATTGTACTATATAGAATAAACAACAAACTTTGAATTTCACTTTTCATTCTATCAGGCGAGGCGTTAAACATTAAAACTAAATTTAGATTATTCGTAGATGCGGTTAATACTTGGACGCTTTTCAAAGGAAACTCAGGCCCTACAATTTCGTTTCTTTCATCTAGTTGCGCGTATGTAGTATATGTATGCACTTGTACATTTTGCGTAACTTACGCATGCTAATGACACAGACGATACTACAGATAAGCTCAGTTCTATCCTCATATGACACTATCTACCATGGGAACTGTGTGTGTGTGCTTAATACTGCTTAAACAAGATGCTCCTCAGAGTGGGGAGAGACTGTACATGGGTGATTCAAAAATGGTTCGTTCATAGGGAAGTTGCCTTGCTAGCTTGTACCGTGTACAGAAAGGAATATAGGAATGATGTAGGAGCCACATCATGCACTGACAATAGTGACAGCCAAGTAATTTTTCCATTGGAATACTGCCAGTAAACTATGTGGAGATGCCTTTGCTCATCATTAGCCTAGTAAGTGATGCAACCTGCAAAGTCAATGCCACGCTTTGAGAACCTCATAATACGCATCTCTCAAACAACTATGAGCAACTAAAAATTTAAAACTTGCAAGTTCATAATATATTATGCATAGACTCAAAAGAAGCTTTCACTTTTATCCGCATTCTTGAACTTCCATAACAAGCTTATTACGAAATTAGTGGTTCTGCAAGATTTGAAACTACACTTTGAGTATGTTATGTAGCACATAATATGTATTTAGTATGTACATATTTGCAGAGTTTACTCGTAATCATAATATTATTATTGTGCTAGATATGTATCCTTTTCCTATCACACGATCAATTTTTTTCTCCTCTCTAAAAATTAAAGCTCCAAATGCTTTTCATGGTATATATAATATTTAGTTCGCTTGTTTAAAAATAGTTTTAGCAATTAACGGAAAAGTACCAAAGAAATTATGGAAAATGCTTTTTCCATGTAACATTTCAACTTTGTCATTTACAGAGGTTTTCACTTCAAGCAGCACATTGTTTATATACAAGACAAACTCTACATTGATAGAATCTGAACACATATTTTTTGCTGTATTGTCAATTTAAGCTGCCAAAATGAACGTGTAAAAGGTTTTAATCCAAATGCTCGTGTCCTTCAAGTTCAATTCCATTTGAATCGTAAATCAACTACTTAATCAATATTCACTTTTACATACATATATACATACTTTGTACACGCTCGACTAAGACGAATAGCAAGAAAACAAAAACAAGCATTTCATGACAACGTTTAGACAAGCAAGCTTAAACTATCGATTTCAATCCAGATTGCCAGCGATTATTTTACAAATGTAAAATTCAATAAAAAGAATGTATACGTACATTTATATTATGTACACAACAGATTTATAGAATTACAGCTTAAAACACTGATCATTCCCTTTAAATAAGTCAGTTTTTTAAATACTTCTTGGAATATACTTTGTTTATCCACAACTGAGTCAGACATTCTCACTCGCTTCAACTGATTGTGAGTATGTCATTCAGCACGAGTTTATTTCGCATGTATATGTTACAAGAGGATTTCGTACCCTAGTAGAACTTAACTGTTAAACTATCCACAACATAACCATTTCCATATAGATATGGATAACACAGTAAAATCATGGAGCATACAGATAGCTGACGAACATTTATTTCCACTTTACGGCACACACACTTATGTTGACGTTTCAAGGAATGAACTTTTTGCAGATTTTTTCAGATTTATATAATCGTATTTTATAGCACGTAAATGAAAGAAAACTTGTCACATGAATAAAAGAGTAATAAATTTATTGACGCCTGAGGAACGATTACGTGGACTGTAAATTACAAAGAATGAAAAACCGAGAACCGTAAGAAGAAGACTACTCGCGTACGTCTACACAGTACTAGACACAGACACACACACATACTCCACACACTGATAAAGGCAAGAAATTGTTATACGGGAGGAAAGTGAAGGAGCACCAAAAGATGAAAAGCAGCCTCTTGGCAATCTCCTCTCCTCCTCCAAAAACAATCCCATGAATAACGAATAGAGTCAACTAAGAGAACAAGTTACAAATGCCCCAGATTCACTTCACAACAGTCAAGTCCTATGCAGTCCAACCGAATACTTGACCAGTTAACGGTGAATAGAGGAACGTGGAGTGTACGAGACAAGAAGAGATCCGCTCGTATCAGCTACTCTGACTCAACTGCTATGAGATTCAGTCAGACAGAGAGAGAGAGAGATATGGTCGTTCCAGGAGGAAAGAAAAGTTAATACTGTGCGAGAGAAAGAGCAAGATCCGACTTCAGGAACAAACTGCACCGACTGCAACCGAAAACTGCGAGACAGTTCAAAAATCTACCTTTTTCAAGAAGCAAACAATTCAGCTAGCTGCTATGGTGAGCATAACGCAACTTAAACCAAATAACACATGACTCGGACTCAATCAGGCAAAAGCAGAGTCAAAACTTGGAAAAGGAAGCCAAACGACAAAACAGAATACCAGTCAGTATGGAAGTGCATATCTAGAGTTACATATTTTTTCGGCTGCATAGTATGTAGGTCTGTCTCTCTCTCTCTCACACTCCTTCCTTCCTTCCTTCGCTCCCTCTCTCTCAATATTCTCCCTCAGACTGAGACTCCCACATGGGTTCAACCAAGTACACACGCATATTACTGGGTCTTTCGGGCGCCTCCGAGAATTCGGTAACATCCCTGCCACCCTTCGCTAGTTTCACATAGCATATGTATACTCTGTCTTTCTCTCCACTCCTTTCCCAATCACAAATTTACATAGTGAAATACTCTATACATAGTGCGTCTGTGACACGGTAACATTACATACATATGCATGATCCTACACTCGGTTTCAAAAAAAAAAACCTTGAAAATATTCTTAACTTCACTTTCCTCTTCCTTTGACTTCAACATGTGGTTTCTGTACCGACGGGATTATCTTATGTAAACACTTGACAAGACATGAAACATCTTAACTATATTACTATAGTGAAACCAACCACACGTAACCCAATGACAATACTCCAGATGACTGGTTGACCCATCTTTTGACTCTCTGTGTCTTATCTCTATTTTTCTTCCTTCCTCATTTTACACTGAGCGAACATGTAATTGCTCCCAGCACTTCTCTCTCTCTCTCTTGTATTCTTTCATGGGGGAAAGCCCTCATGTGTTTTTTTCAAACTACTTTAAAAACAAGCCATATAAAAAAAATCAAATGGTGTCGCAAGAGGATACATATATACTGTGATTGAGGCACTAAATATTATGCAATGAAATGACGATGCTAACAAAATTCACTTTTCAAATTTTCAAATTAATGAAAATGATCAAACCATAAAATTGAATGTATTCAAGTTAAAAGACAATAAATACTCTGGGTAAAATGTGTATATATTCTTTAAACAATATAGTTTAATATTGTCTTCTAGTACAGTTTTTTTAAACCAAATTACGATTTCACAACTTGTACATGTACATATGTTAAGAAATTCTCTTAAGCTTGTCATAAACAGCAGAAACCAATTTGTACATATAGTTTTCTGTTTTATGGAAAGTTTAAAGTGGAATTTCCAAAGACATTGTACATACATACGTATTATTACGTATACTCATGTCTGCGTCAAATTTCGTTCTTTATGTACCGAATTTCACCTAATTTTGCACTGAACATTCATAATGTATCCAGCGGCGCGTACCACACACGTTTGTACTTTGAAAGCAAAATCTTCTAAGAAAAGACTACTCAATAATAAAGTACACGTTGACATGCTTTGTCACTGCCTTATCACACACACACACACACATTCTAGGAAAGGATTTTAAAACGAAGCTAAACAAAATCCGTGTGACTTGAAAGCCCATCACAATCCGGCCTTTCTATTCTATTGGTACTTCTTCCAATGACATACGAATGATTAAATAATGAAGTTAAAGTGGAGCCAGAAGTGAAAGCCTGATCTTCCTGTCATTTGTAGAAAACGTGCAATTGGGGTATAATTCAAGCATTTCGAATTTTAGAATAGGCTAAAATGTGTAGGAATAGAAAATAACTGACTTGATTATCAAAAATTTATTTGTGACTACTGCCAAAGGTTCAACATGGGTTGAACATGTTCACGCATTCACAGAGGTAAACCTATACTCTATTCATGTATTTGTCCTGTACATATCCCCATATATATGATGCGATACTGAGAAGAGACATATACACTGCATATTGGGCTGCAAAGTATTTGTATTGCAAAGACAGGATAGCTTTACTGCTTCTAAGTTTTGGTCGCCTATATACAATCAAATAGTTCCTTACATTCGTCAATGTTAAGTGTATAATAGTAAAAACAACAACTACAATTCCAAACGGATGGAATTAACAAACAAAAAGTGAGAGCCTTTCTCTTTGGGGACAACAAATTTTTATGTTTGCATCAATCATGTATGTATTCTCACAGTAATTGGAGCAATATGCCTGTGAAAAACTGCTGAAAAGTAGACAGCCCTTGCATAAATAATCTCATTCACATAATTTTTTTCCTCAACCTTATTACGAATAGAGTTAATTGCTCCTCTGTATATGTATTTAGCTTTTCACTTCAAACCGTTTTCCAAACGAACTCTCTTTTCAAACATTATAAATGTTGCTTCACACAAAATACTATACTACACACTACTACACACAAAAAATAAACTTGCAGTGTTGGCTATTTCCGTTCATACAAATATAATGCGAAAACAAAGACAGACTTCAGCAATAACACTTTTCAATTACCATTTGCCGTGTGAAATTTTGTGAAATAAGTAATGAAACACTCAAGACTTCTGGGTATACGAGCTTATCAACGTTCTTCATCGATTTTCTTCCCTTTAAATACACGTCTATATATGCTTTCCTGTAATGTAACGGAGATAAATACTTTTTTTTAAAACTATGTCATAATTTATATCAAATTACACCAACACACATTTCTGAAAACGACTTGTCAACAATATAAATGTTGCAACCATTCCGAAACCGTGTGTGAATTAGAATTATTTGTATTATTTGTACACCTTGCAAGTCATGTTAGATAATGTGTAACCTTTTGGGTATTTTTCACATAATTTATGTATTAAAGTTGGTTACAAAAAAAATGACTACATTAGAATCTAATGTGGGATCTTACCAATTTTCACTCGAGGCAAAACAAAATTTGGTCCAAGTTTTCCCTGTCGGTACAAAGTAGAATTCCTTCGGCATAATGGTTTGACAAGGACCTTCACAGGTCGATTTTTTCTGGAAGATTGTTGTCTTTTGAGCATAGCTTTGGTGGACAATGGTTCAACTTTTTTTTGTGAACAGGCAGGACTAGAGGAACCACTACTACTATTACTACTGCTACCACAACTATTATCATCATCATTAGTACTATACTGCGAACGATTTGTATTTCTTGCTAAAAAATTATGTTCATTGTCCCTTACATCTTCACAACTTGGTAGGACTCCTATTGAAGTTGAGGACGATGAGCCCTGGGTTTGAGGGGGTGGTGGAGAGGATAATCTCTGTTTATTTTTAAATTGGTCGACATCATCATCATTATCAACAATGTGATGATGATGACTTTCATCGGGTAAAAGTACGTTGGGACTAGGAACTTTAGTAATTACAATATTATTATTTTCACCGACTTTTCCACATAATCTAAGACGTGGCAATCGAATTTCCATAGCTTCAAACTCCCCTACAAGACTTGGTTTTCTTTTATTCTCATGAGTTGATGATGTTGTTGTTTTGGGGATGGGATTTAAGATTTCACTTGAAACTTTGTATGTAGAAGAAGGGACTAGACGTGGTTTTCGTTTCTCCGGAGGTACAAATACAAGGGGATCCTGACTGGAAAAGGACAAGGATTGAAGTTTCCCTGTATTAGCAAAAACTTGATACGACATACTGGCTGAATGGACGGAATATGTGGAATCATCTTTGGTGACGGGAATGAAAGGAGTTTCTTCTTGAGCAATGGCAGTCGGAGTCTTTTTTGTTGCACGAGAACTTTTCCGACGATTATTACTCCGACGAATTACTGAGGATCTGACGACATAACTTGGTCTTCTACCTGATCGACGAAAATTTGTTCTTTGAAAGTAACCTTCTTTACTCACACTCAGCACAATACCTTTTTTCCCTTTTTTACCCCCATTATTATTACGTCCGAAAACTTTGGCAGCCCATGCCCAACCCGTGCCAAGAGAGAAACCGGAATCTTTAGATGCTCCAGAGGACGTTGTCAAGGTGGATCCAGGTTTTTGTGACCACCAAAAGCTTTTGGACGCCTCCTCCGTCTTGTATGCCTTCGGGTCTGCTGCTGAGGATGAATTAATAATATCTTGACTACCCGACATTTGTACATGGCTAGAAGAATGGAGTGCAAGTGGGATGGGATGTGATGCCACTTTTTCATTTTCTGAATTCAAATAGTAACCATCTTGAGTGGAAGCTGAAACCAAACCTAATTTACTGCTGTTGCTATTGTAGTTGTAACATCCGCTGTCTACATAAGAAAAATTTCGATCGAATCTTGTTTCGTCACTCGATTTGTCAATGTCTCCGATGAGATTAGTTTTGTCGGATTTTATCGAATGGGTTAGAAGAGGAAGTTGACTGGGCTCGTCTACATCCAAAACGGAATCATTCACTATCATGCTCCTACCAAAACTGAGTCGTCCTCCACTGAAATCACTCCCGGGACGACTTCTACATCGACTCTCACTTGTATTACCGGATTCTGAAGTTAAATGTGACAAAGCGGAGTCGGCACTTCGACGAATAGGAGGTGGAGAATCACCCAACATACTCAAATAAAAGTCATCTTCACCTTCAACACAAATTTTACTATCATTCTCCTCCGGACCTTTACGATGTCTCAAGTCATTAAAATGTAAGACTTGATCTTCCCTGTCCACATTTGTACGCTCAATTTCATCCTCATCTGCAAAGTCAGAGTCCACATTGCCGAGCAATCTGTAAATTTTCTCAGCTCGTTCCCTCCTCCCTATATTAACTCCTTGTTTTCTCAACAAAATCCAATTGTTCATTGTTTCCCCGCAGCTGTCATTCCCTGCGTCTTCCTCGTCTTCTTCTCTTTGTTTTTTTTTCTCTTGGCCGTCCTCATCGTTATTACTCGAGTTTTTCCCATGTGCATCCATCTTATTTGTGGTTGACCCATAACAAGAGTCGAGTGAGATCCCGTTCAACCCATGTGAATCCTTTCCTTTGAATGCCTTCCCACATTCGATTATCTTGTCCGAGTTTATTTGGTCATTAGAACTGATATCTACACTCACCGTCATTTCCTGATAATTTAATTGAGTTTGAACTTTGTTTTCGACTACTCTCTCCATCAAATCTTCCGTCGACTGCTGCTGAGTGGAATTCGCAAGTGATCTTCCCGCATTCGTCCGTCGACCACTCTTCCGGACGGATCCACGTTTGAATGAATAACTCCGTTGACAACGTGAACTCTCTGTTGTGTCTCGATCTTTTTTCCGTCGACCGACCAACTTGCGTAGTTTGTCCCATGACAATGCCTTCATTTTCTCCATCAAGAAATCGCGATAATATTTAAATTTATATGTATATATGATTATCAAACTATACCATTACGACTCGTCATTTATTAATTGCTTTTTAATTTTATTCGTGTTCAAAATCCTGATTCTTTCATTTCTTTTCTTTTGTACATCTCCTTTGTATTTCATATGCGTGTGCTATACACAAGATCTTGGTCATGGCTTGAAGTTTAGAATCGATGAGCATCAGTAGTTGAGATACGATGTTGTTGTTATTATTATTATTACTAAGTATTTATTTATTTATCCATTCGTTATTATTATATATCGATATTTTTCAAAGCTTTCAGTTTTTATAAATACCAAAACAAATACAATGGGACGATAAGGATGATGGACGCCAAAGACAGCTTATTTGTTCGTATTAGCTTTTTTGAGTTTCCTAAGAAGGTAATGTGCAATCTACCTACTGGCAGCAATTTGAAATTGAATGTTAGTAACAACAATTTCCCATTATCCTGTGACCGAGTCCATCTAATTAGTGAGCATTGTACCAATCTCTCTCATACCGTTCACATAATGTTCACACAGGAATCTCAGAAATAGGTACACTCACACTCCCATCAAATATTACATATAGTCTCCATGACGAAACTTTCTTCTTTATCAACGCGAGCACACAAACTATACAGACTTCCAACGTCTATATGACGGCACCACTATCTTTTATAATATAATGATGGTTCGATTGCGTGGCTCTATTCTTCTCATCCTCATTGATTTCGCCTATTTACGTTTTCATTTCTGAGTCCAACTTATATATACACACAATTTCATATAGAGACACATTGAGTTTGTCAGCTTGAGAAAACAAATACATGACTGCCAAAGAAAATTGTCTGAAATAAATAACAACACCAAAGTCTAACTTGATTCTCAATCATGTAGGAGACGGAGAACGTATACACTATAAACACACACGATTTTAACTTTTATTTAGCTGCTACTGCTGCTGTACGTACACCACTAAAAGTCATAGACCAGCTCTCCCTTGTCTCATCATCACATTTGTAAGTCCAATGAATAAATGGTTATTTGCTTGATAAAAAAAGTAATATTCTGTATTGTTTTCCATGTATTGCTCACGAGTAATCTGCTCCTGCCACATTACACTAATAAACACATGGTATGACAAGGCTATTATGTGTGTGTGTACATTGTTATATAATCTTTTTCTTCTTCTTCTTTATTATTTTTTTTGAAATATTTACAGCATCATGTCACGTTGACCACAATTGAAGAAGCTCATGGAGAATTGTACGACCATTTATTATAATTATGAGGCCAAATTCTTTTTGCAATCTCTCAATGCTCGCGCCCAATATCCCTTTATGGATTACAACATTACGTATCAATTAAAATGTCACAAATGTTTCTTCACATTGCATTTGAACATTTAAACATATATATTAAATCATTCATATCTAGCGAAGGGATGCCCACGCTGACAAGAATATATCTTATTCTCGCCTGATTTTCACTTAATTATGAAGGTCCGTCCTTCATAACTTAATCACACCAAAAACTCTTGTTCTTGTCACACCAAGACAAAGAGAAAATCAAAGTCATTCAATATTATAGAATGAGAGAGGGTCTGTCTCAAGTCTGAAGAGAAAAAAATTGCTTTTTTTTCTAAATGAGGTTTTATTATCAAAAAAAAAAAAAAAAAAAAACAAAAAAAAGTTATGGGCTACCGTAAAAAATTTATCTTCCCAACTGAATGTCGACTTTGAAAACACAAAAAGTTCTTCAATACACTTAAAATACACATCTAAACTTGCATGTTGAGGCATTCATTGTTCAACACTATGAAGAGAATACACAAAAATTCACGAGGAGCAACGTTATCAGTTAGGAGCCAGAGGAAAAACCGCCTTGTTTACAAAGCTTTGGAGAGTTAAAAACTTAAAACCCTTCCTTCCTTTACATTCCTCTTGTAGTTCGTGGTAGGAAAAGGTGAAATACCTTGCAGGTACTACCTTTACATTTACATGTATGAATACAGATTTCCTGCTGCAATACACAGCAGTAGATTAACTACTTTATCCAGCAGCAGATCAACGTCTAGTACATATGTATTATTATTATATATATATACACACTCGGTAGGGTTTAGTGTGAACAGAATAAGTACAAAACTTGAACTGTAGCACATACACAGCACACATAAACCAACGAAATGAAAAATTTCAATGTTTTAACTTTTGATGAAACTTTATACATTTGCACCGTAATTTACACAGTAAACCGCCGCCGAGGAACAAACCACGATAACAACAACTCAAACTTAAAAACTGATAAAACATTACACTTCCTCTCTCCCCCCATTAGCAATGTCTCCACATCGTCTTCACAAAACGAAAGAACAATCGCCAATAATCCAACAATAATAAAAGGCAAACAAAACTTGACGTTTTGCTCTCTTCCCCCTTTTTTTACGTACTACAAGATTTTCACACAGAAACAAATTTTCACAATCAACTCGTCAGTTTGTTTTTTACGAACATCACCACACATATAAAATTGTTATACACATACTGAATTTAACTTTAATTACGATATTTTATTGTGTAGTCATCAATCCTCACGTACACTCTTTATAATACATACAACAGAAATTATTCTCCCACCAATGTATTTGCATTAAATTTGCTCATATATCGTCGTGGTCATAATAATAATAATAATTGTTCTATTCTCTTGTATTTCAACATAATATAAGAAAAAGAAAATCAGATTTCAAAAATTCCATTTAAGTATTCACACACAAGTCAATTTCATACATTTTCTCTCCTATGTATATAGTAGCTTTATGTAGGTACATCCTCACTCTTCGTCTTCGTCGTCGTCGCGTGCTATGCTTACTCAATACAACTTGAACTCTTTCAGTATATTAAGTACGTGTGGATATTTTTAAGTGAATATTTATTTGTATTCCTCCTTTGTCGTTTATCCAGCAGGAGAAGATGATGCATTTTATTGTTACTATACGTTATTTCATTATCGTACATGTATAGAAATGAGAGGATAACGTCCGCGTAACTGGACAGCAAGGTCAAACGAGGAGTTGAAAAGTTGTAGCCACAAACGTTCAATTATTTACACATGCATATGCATGTATAAATTTATATTATACCCACATACGTTGGATGTTGGAACATTGCTTTTTTCAATATTTGCATTTGAGGATATTATTATTATTATTACTATGGATTATAATTATGTGTCGTTAGTATTTTTGAAAATGTTTTAAAATCGTTTATACAGGAAATTATTCTTTCAGTTTGAATCATTACGTCAACACCACCACTCTGCCAACCACTAATACTCACTCATATAACACAAATTCAATATATTGAAAGCCAGATAAGTCCAGATAATCCTATGTAGTTGGAGTTGAATAGTTTACTTTACTTGACAACGGACCCACACATACTACACAATCTATACTAGAGTCATTTCATAGTCACAAAATTATTGACTACGTCTTAACTTCCGGCCTCTTCACCTCCACTCACTCTCCAACATACCGTGTACATGACTAGTAGTAGTAACAAATACTCTTAGTTCTGAGTGAATCAAGCGATAGCATTATTATTGAACTCACACAAACACACGCACACACACACACTCAAGTGAATGCACACACGCTGAGCGAATATGAAGATGGACTAGAGACTTTGACTTTTAGATAGTCGCCAGAGTATGTATAACACATCAAAACAAAAAACCTCTGTGTATTATATTCTGGGACACTCTCAAAAATTTAAGCTAATGTTCAAAGTTCTATGCTCGAGCATGATTCTTCGTTTCCTTTCCCATTACTTTTCCGTATTATTATTATTTAGAGCTTGAAACTCAGGAACATGGTAGAAGTAATAGTCAAGAAAATACAAACAGTCTCGGTTGATTTGTGCGTTGACTGTTGAAAGTAGAACATGTTATATTGTGTGTACAAGTACAAGTACTATATATAACTCGTCGTCGTTGTTTAAATTGATGTTCAATGTTCACTCTCCTCACTCACTCACTCACTATTACTTTTCTACAAGCCAGGCAGGGAGGTAGAGAGGCAGGTATGCCATGGAATACTGTGAGTGTCTGTTTCGAAGATGAAACTTACTGTGTGTGTGTTTATTTTATCCTATCGTATCCATGTCGATTATTTGGTCTGTACTAACAAGAGCACACAGACACATACTCGCACACACAAACACACATATCAAAGAACCGTGTTTAATCTAAACTTTTTTTACAAGACTTTTCTACTCAAACAGTTTGAGTTTAATAGTTTTGTTAACCACGAGAACAAAATAGCTGAGACCAACAGAAAACTGTCTTCATGATAACACTGATATAATACACATGACACGGCAATGCTACTACTCGCATGCACGACGGTCAAAAAGAAACATAAGTTGACTCACAACAACTGGAGGAGCTTCGGACTACTCGATAGATGATGATGATCATCTCCTGAAAACTCCCCCAACACCTTCTTCATCTCGCATATGAAATGAATGTTTCTCTTTCTCTCTCTCTCTCTCTCTCTCTCTCTCTCTCTCTCTCTCTCTTTCCTTTCAATCTAACGTACCTACATATGTACTTGCTACTGCCAATGCCTTCACCCCTTCCTCTGTACACATGCATGTATCCGTCTATCTCTCTCTATTCTATATCTCATCATCAACCTTTATTCACAGTAGTAAGGTTGTAACTTTATTATTTAGTGGCTATAGCATCTCTCTCTCTCTCCTTCTCTATAATCCATATCACTTGAAAATTACATGACCAATATCAATACAATAATCCATGCTTCATTTGACAATGTTAAAGAGCCGTCCTTCAACCATACCATAAGACCAACATTAAGCAACACACCTTCTTATTTTAACAGCAAATTCAACTCCTACGAAAAAATTCATTATCTTTCGCAATCGAGCATATAATAAATAATGTAATCATCTTTACCTTCTCCATTCCAACTCATGTTATTCAGGAAAAACATCAGCGATTCCAATTTAGAAATAATTAGTCAGGATTAGAATAGTGGACACGTATAGACTCTGTACTACAGAGGAGTACAGAGTGTATAATGTGCAACTTTGCATTTCATCAATTTCGAAGAAGAGAAAAAAAAACTTGTATTATAATGATGTACAATTTTTATTTAAATGATTTACAGAGAACCAACTCTTTACTCTTTGTCTTTATAATATAATGTATGGAATAATTTGAATTCCGATTTTCTCCCAAGACATTGTTTCTTGTTTCAAAAACTATCATTGCCATATTCAATAGTTTTCTCAATTAATTGGGATAAATTTCACACATGTACATAAACTTTATGTGTACATATATATACATATTTCCTTGAGAAAATAATAATAAACTTATTACTGTTATACATATAAAATTATACATATTTCTTTCTTGATAATCTTGGCCATGAAGTCATCTCATCCGATGCGTCTACATACACTTACGTATTGAATAGTACACAACTTAAATTGAACATGAACTACTATTTATATTTATATTCAAGATCAATGCATTTGGATTTTGATAAATTCACTTTCCTCACGATCCTCTTTTACATTTACGGTTTACGATGTAATTTTCCATAAGGTCGTCGTCACTACTATGAATGACAAGTAAATAACAATAACAAATAATAGTGTAATGAAATATACACATATTCGTATTCGAACTTGTTATACTTTTAGTTCACACACAAAATAAATTTACCATGATACCAATTTGTCAGAATTTAATATAAAAAAGCAATCTTTTGCAATATAGACTCCATAAAAATACAATCATACAATATTATAATTATTATTTCCCATCTAAAGTATAACAATGCCATGTACGTCATTGGTTGATAGCCGATACTTGATAGCCGATATACATACATATTACATAGTAGACGAAGGAATATAAGCGGCGGCTGAGACTGACTAGCCCTTAATTTCGAGACAGACTTATTTGAAACACAATAGCTTGGATAAAGTATGTTGCCTAAATACTACTGGGAAATACAACGCCCTACAATAGAAATAGAGAAAAGAAGATGAGAGACAGATGAA
Source organism: Gisinianus flammeolus (assembly GCA_034699125.1). NCBI lineage: Eukaryota > Metazoa > Arthropoda > Collembola > Symphypleona > Katiannidae > Gisinianus > Gisinianus flammeolus. The sequence goes on along the minus strand of JAIUND010000013.1, from coordinate 59,829 downwards.
AATGACATGAATGTATTGCTGTACACACACATATGCTTCTCGGCTTGCTCATCATCTCACCCTCATGATGAATGAACTCTAGATAGTGATGAAATATTACATGTTCATCCAATCCAAGTCTAAGAAGACTATAAGAAGCATTTTCTAAATCACGTCATATTATGCATAAATGAATGCAAAGGCAATTACATTGTCCAGTTGAATAGCGTCATTAGTTCAATGTCTCTCTCATTTCCATTCCTAGAGCTCTATAGGTATTTCATATAGGTAGTTGCTCTAGCTCTACTTAAACTTATCAATCTCTTTGGATGAACACGGTGTGGTCATTTACGAAAGAAAGATATATATTTTATTTTACGTGGAAATACCATCTTATGCTTAAGAAGAAGAATAAGAAGACGAAGAATAAGAAGAAGAATAAGAAGACGAATAATAAGAAGAAGAATAAGAAGACCATCTTAAACCCCAAGTACAAAAGAATAACAAGGTTCATGACACGATGTCTCCCCCCGCGAGCTTTCATCGTAAGTAATGCAAAAGTATATGTAGCAAACATAGCATTACTCTGCACGCATGTATCACAATTATGAACTTGATACTCATCATCATCATCATCGCCACCGTATTTACTTTGTCTTGCAATGTGTGTGTGCACTATAATAGTAAATGACGGAAGTTCATCCCGCTAGATTGTAGAGAGAAACATGGCTTAAATTCCCAAAGAAATGGACGAATAACATTGTTGGATTGTAGTTAAAATGTGAATAAATGCACACAACAACTTACATTATGTGAAACTGTAATTTTATGTACTAACCAAATGACTGGGAAATGTCCTATACAGTACATGATCTTAAAACATGTTAAAACACACACAAATACACAGAAGACACGGTTTCTTTATTACACTTGTCCAATAGTTAAAACTTTATAGCATTTTAGTTGGGTGAAATATTTTTGAACTTTTTGTATTGTTCCTCTGTTATTATAGCAGACGAACTATATGGTTCGTATCAAATATCCTGACAAAAAGATTGTCTTACAGAAATTCAAGTGACCGAGTCGGTCAGACCGACAACTTGTCACTGAGAAGTACAGTGGATAAAATTATTATTTTTCACCTTTTAATGTCATAACTGTCGTCAACTAACCCCTTCTTTATGCATTTGATTATGTTTTTGCGTGTAAAAAAACTTACGTTTGCATTACTCTTGATTCTCAATCATATTCCAATAACACTAATCAACATCATCATCATCATGATAACTCTCAACTTTTAGTTCATTTGTTTGTATAGAAATTTGAAATCTGTCAACTTAATTAGTACTCTGAAACTTGTTGTTTGTTTTTAAATTTTCATGAGAGCGTTGAAATTTGTTTGTTTTGAAACTATATAGGACATTGTCAATTCAAAGTAAGGACTTGGCACTCCAGCATCAAAAAAACAAATGGACTTATTTATGTATAGAATTTGAAGTCCGATGTCCAACGTCACCTTATTCATTCCCACAATCAACAATGCTCCCATGAAAATCAAAACAGGGCATTCAATTCAATAGAACAACAACATGACCGATAATTATTAATTGACATTTTTCAATGAGAGTTAAAAGGTTAGTCATCATGATGGTGTTGATGATTCATTCATTCATCATCAACTTCCAATTCCAAGAAAGCGAGGAAATACTTACCTTCGGATAGTTCAAGGTCCAACTCTGCCAGTTTTTCTCTGACATCCTGGGGTAATTGTGCGACATCCAAGGATCCAGGTTCAGCAGCCATGGTCACCAATCTCCTCTATCAAACCAATGTCAAATGTTTTGATTTATAAATAATCACTTTCTTGCTAGTTGAACTTAATTTTTGTCAATCTTTCTTTGTTCATGTTTTCATTTTGGTCTCCTCTTTTTTTTTCTTGTTGTTGTGGATCTGGGTATACACACAATCACACACACACTCACACTTGTACACACGAGTAAAATAGTAAAGTTAACTTTCAAGGGACTAATCGTAAGTACATTACTAACTACTATCTTAGATTTATGAGATGTTTACAAAGCTCTATAATAAATTTAATTATACTCGACTCTACTTTGTAAATAATAATTTTAAGATTTTAACGAGGAATATCAGCCAGAAGAACTTTTTTTTTCGTCCCCCTGCTGATGACGGTTGAAGTTTGGTGGTTGAAGTTCAAGCCTCGACGTGGAGCGAGCCTCCACGAGCTGCTTTTTTGTCTGAGTTTTTTTGATGAGATTCAATTCATGAGAATTCATGAGATCACTGAAAAGTGAAAAGATTTCCGAGATGAAAATGAAAGACGATTATAGTTTCAGTTTAATTTTAATTTATTCTTTATTGCCGTATTTGCTTTGATGGTTTACACAGAATTTGACAACATTTACTTTTTTAATATGTATATAGATTACGATGAAAATTTCTTAATTCACTTGCAAATCTTATTTATGTATATATACTTATTTAATTATTATTACAAACGTTTTTCCGAGTTTCATTTTTATTAAATATTGAGAAAATAAAACCATGCACACACATGTATTTATAAAATAGTTATTTTAAAATCATCTAAATAATACACATGCATCACACAATTACTCTCTGTAGATATATGTAATATTTTTTAGTAGAAAATCTATAGAGTCTAGACTCCAGTGTTTTTTGAACAGCAATGAAACTGTGTTACCGACAAAAGTATATATTCTATATACATTATTATTATGTACATTTAGAAGTAGTATGTATGTAATAATAATTGATAATTTAAAAAGAAATTGAATTTGCATACATCATTCATTGAATATGTACAAGTATTTATGTATAAGTAACTACGTATACGTATATAATCTAAAAAAAAATTTGTACAGTGTAGTTAAAATACAGAGTCATAAATATCTTCTTCTCTATTTGATGGATTCGATGAGGAAAAGGTTCCGGACAAAGTACCGGAGAAAGCACCATCGGATCCACCACCACCCTTGAGCAAACTAGACATATTAGATGCACTCTGATGATGTCGTGGGAGTCGATGGAAATTCATACTCATTTGATGGATGGCATCAGAGATTTCTGAATAGATATTCTCTTCCTCTGTCACATCATCAAGGACTTTACCATACGGAAGATCCGAATTACTATTATTACTATTACAATGAGGTCGATGATGAGGAGGATGATGATGGTTTTGATGAATAAGTTGTTGTTGTTGTTGTTGCTGTTGTTTTTGATGTTGTTGAAGACGATTGAGATTCATACTATTATTACCCATATTTTGTCTCATTTGATAATTTGATAGAACATCCGGTACAGATTGATTCTGTTTATTTGGGATTTGATTATTATTATTATTATTAATATTAAGGTGATGTAGATTGTGGTGATTTTGATGAAGATGATTTTGACTCTGTGATAATTGTTGCTGTTTCTCTTTATTCTTTTTCCCATTAATCCCTTTACTCATGAAATTAAAAAGAGTGGACAACTTTTTCGTTTCATCTTCTTCTTCGTCTTGTGTCAGACTTAGAGACACACTTTGAATCTCCACATTGAAAGATTTTGATCTTTTCAATGGATCTTTACTACTACCAAAAGGAGCACTGGATGGACGGAATAATAGGGATAATTTGGATGGTGGTGGTGGTTGGGATGATCGAATTCGTAAACTTTTATTCTTTTTTAATAGTAATAAAGATGTGGCAGAGGACATGGTTCCGCCAATTCCTTTCAAACTACTACTACTAGCACAAGGTCTAATCTGTCTTTTCCAATTATCCGCCTCAGTTCTACAAAACATTAACGCTGTCTGGTAGCCAGTGGATTTTATAAACAGATCTTCACTTGTCATTTGAGAGAGTAGTAAATCATTTTCAATATCCAATTCAAATAAACTGGGTTTATCTTTGAGTAGTGTACAAGCCAATATGACATCTTCCGTATCCACGCCCTCAATTTGTAGTGTGCCTGGATAGAAAAAAGAAAGAAAGAAAAAACAATTAATAAGTATACTTACAAATGTAAATTAGATCTAAGTTCGTACAAGTTTTTTTTATAATCTTTTGTTATATGTACCCGTGAAATCAGGAATGTTGTTAGGAAGTTGACCGCAAACCATTTTAGCTCGAATGGGTAGTTTATGTGTTCTGGCAATGGCACTGAGCGGATAGATATGCTGAGGATTCCTTCCACCTCGTGGGGCAATAGGATAAAAAATCCCTGTCGCCCAAAATGGAATGAAGATTGGCTACAAAAGCAACAAAGCAACAAGAATTAAAAACATGTACATAATATGGCAAATTTATAAATAAATGTATTGGAGTTATTCGGAAATTATAAATGGATAATAATCAAATCCAATAAAATTAAATTATCTAGGCTAAGAGGAAATAATAGTTAAATAAACTCTTTTATAGTGAGGCCTTCTCTCTTATTATTCTTATATCATTATTTGTGGCTAACCGAGAAAAAAAAAGAATGAATTGTTTTTGTGGTAGTAGAAAATTAAAGGAATTCCTCATTTTACTTTACCCTATAGTGTACTTTTTAACTTCACACATAAAGGCTACTGACCAATGACATCAGTGACATACTGTTGGTAGTTTGGTTTTTTAAAAGTCGTAACACATTAAATTACGCATACGTAACAATCTTTTCCTCTCCACAATCACCTCAAAATCTTTATGACATTTTTGTGTGTAAAATATTTACCTCATTTTCTTGACTCAGGCATTGGACATACTGAACTTGTGGAGACTGCTGTTGTTGTTGGAGTTGTTGAGGAGCATGTGAAAGACTTCGAGCCATGAGTCGACCACCAAATCCACCTAAACTCCCTCCAAATGATGTACTTTTAGGTACATTCTGATGACTGGAATATGAATTATAACTTCTATTGCTCCCACCAACACCACCGCCGTTTAAGTCTGCCCAAACTCCCAAAAGACGAAGTACGGAACCCGCTTTCATTGTTGTCCTCACATAAACGGATTTACTTCCGCTTCCATCTATATAAAAAAACAAATCAAACAGTTCACACATTAATTATTTCAAACTTGCAAATTTTTACATCAACTATAGTACATATACTATGTACTATGTATACACATGATGGGTAAAAGAAAAACAATGCGCTTGATTGACAATTATATGAAATTAATTCACAGCTACATCCCGTTGCATGTCAGTTTATGAATTCCCAAACGTGTATGTCCATGAAAGTATTGATATTAGCCTACGCTTTGTGTGCACATACATATTCAAGAATAACTGAAAAAATGTTTCGAGTTCATCGACAGAAGAAGAATGAGAATACCCTTGATCTTGTATCAACAATTTCATAAATTCCTTTTCAATGACAAGATACCTTTACAAAAAATAATAAGTGTGATATTTCCTGACTACTTACATACTATACCAATTTTTTTTTCCCTTTATAACTTTCATTCTTGTTCGACTTTAGACTTGAGTACTTGAGAGTGAATCAATGTTTACTATAGTATACACTCCAACGACAGTTCGTTCGTTCGTTCATGGAATCTTTAAAAAAAGCTATTAAAATGAGTGTACCTTATGAATTTGAACAAAATCACGACACACATACTCATACTCTACAGTACGTTCTACACTCTACAAATTTATAGAGTGTACACTCCGTACATGATGCCTGATGATATATTATTATTATGTTGGGCTTTTCAAATACGAGAAGAACAGAAGCTACTGTTGAACACGCAACAGGAGTTGTAAATTCATGGTATTAAAATAATGATGTGAACACAGTTATCTATCAAGTCTATGATCATATGCATACATCTCCTTGTTGTAGCTACACCAATGTCATATTATTATTGTCTAATCTACTGTCAAATATCTAAAGACTCGAGCTACCCCCACACATACATACAACATAAAGAGAAAAAGATGACATGAACATCTTTCTCTCATAAAAACCAGGAGCAATATTAAGCGGAAGAATATATGCGAGAGAGAGAGAGAGAGAAATTATGGTCATTATAATAAATAAATTATAACGCTATAAATTTAGGCGGTGTGTGGATTGTGCGGAATAATAACAGATGACTTGAAATAGCTTGTAAATGTCGTCATTACATTCTACTTGGCTATTTTACTACAATACAACAATCTACGTAGGTAGTAGGTACAACAGGTGACAGTTCCAGCAGAGGAGTTTTTACTTTATTTTATTCATATGTCATTTCTTGACTATTCTGACAGTTATGCGTTTAAGTTCTACCTTTATTCCATTCAATAACCATAATATGCTGGATAATGTAGGAGTACAAGAAAATATACACGGGAAAGGTCAAAAGTATATACTTGGATTTAGTTGTGAATGGGTAATGTTACTAATGTTACTAATGTTATCCTGTATAAAGCGGAGGAGGGCTTTTAGGCTTACCATTTGAATCCGTGAGTTTGTAGACTGGCACGTCAAATTTCGTGAGAAAAGCTGGAACTCGAGCTGCCGCGACTTGACCCATTGATGTCAACATCATTGCACACTCTTTTCCTTCTTGAGTTAACAACGAGAACCAACCTAAAATGGACAAAGAAAAAGAAGACATTTAAATTCCTGTATGCAAAAAAAACGGTATTTTTTATATTTTTCATACGTATCCAAATATCAACACTATACTACTACTATTTTTAAGCATTAGACTAGTTGAGAATCTCAACTTGAGATTATTTTCTTTGAAACGCTTACTTTTCTTTTCTTTATACTCGTTGCGTGTACATATTTCTTTTCTATATTCATTTTATTTACACAGGCTTACATGAAACGACATAGACGAAACCACAATATACAGACTAGAAATTACGGATTGAGTTGTAAATGAAACCAGAGTTAATTTTGGATCACGATGATAATAGCGTGTTTAATTAGCGCTCGTTCACTCCTTTGTATACATTTTCTCGTCTCACCGAGCTTAATTGATAATGGACACTGAGACAAATTGTATTGAGCTGCTAATTAAGTCAAGAATTATAAAAAGAAAAAAAATAGTGTTAAAGAATCTAAAATGAAAGTTTCCACGTCGACTCTGATGTGTAAATACTTATAAAAAGGACAAAAGTGACAGCTTTCTCAACACTTTGTGCAGACAGCTAATTTACAATGACACAGGCAATTAAATTTGAAGAAAAAAAACGGATTAAAAAAGCATTCAAATATAAGTCCAATATTTGATGCGCGCGTCTCAGGCCAAATCTATCCTACACTTTATATTAAAGTTAGACAAGAAAAGATACACTTTTAATTGAAATGTTTTTTGCCTGGATTTAATATTCCTTGCAAATAATTGTCGACCTTGGGGATAAACATGCAATTTTTGTAATAACTTTTTTTTGCAAATCCTTGAAGTAAATTTGACAATTTGAATAATTCCGTGAATTTTGAAAACTGCACGTATCTTGTAAAAATTTGTTTTTCTATCATCTTTGCAAAGTATAAATATTCCATTCTTGGACATTTTCTACGAAAAATCTGCAAGTCCATTCATGTTCAAGTTGAAACAACTGTGAAAATGTAAATGCAGAGTGATCTTGGAAAAGCACGGCCTAACTGTACATACCGTGTTCATAATGAACCTAGCAGACATATCTATCTGTAGACGATATCTCTGTATTCCAAAGTTGGGAATAAATTTTACTTGTACGGAAGAAATGGGTGTTTCATTGAGGATTGGGACTCCTCGGAGGAAAAGGCGTCAGATTTTTATGAAGTATTTATGAAGGCGGAAGCAGTCTTTTTTTATTCAAACTTTGTGCAAGTAATTACACACAGACACAAAGGCAACTGCCAAAATACCCCAATATAGGTATATGTACTTCCAAAACTTGCGATCGTTCCCTGTCCATTCGTGCATAACTTTTTAGAGCCGTGCATTTGATACTTTCGATAATTCAATGTGTTGCGTATACACACACACGTTTAATCCAATAATACAAAAGACTGATGTGTATCCTACAATTCCTACATAATTTTGCATTTCCAACCAGTAATTATCGAGTTACATTGTAGTCGTAGTTTATTTAACAAATAATTTATGGATTTAAATTTTAAAATAACATGTAATTGCCCTAATTTTCCAGTTTACATACATTCCACCCAACGATGTATATAGAATATTAATTTTATATACTAACTTTTACCATTGTTTCAAGAACAATTTTTTAGATGGTTACACAAGTAATATGTAGATTATACGGGAAAAATTACATCCATCTGTATAGTTCATCTTTATTTCAGAATTTTGTTTTACTATGTACAGTAAAAATGACATAATTTTGAGATGAAGCCTTGTCCATTGTGAATTTCCTGTACTTTGGACTTCGGAACAAAGAAAAAGTGATAAAGAATCGTATAGTTTACTACACTGAGAAAATGAAAATTCCGATGAAGAAGACTACAAGTACATGTATGTGTATATGTACTTACGTACGGAAAGGTCATGAGTTGAAGAATGCAAGTACAATGCAATAATCATTGATATTCATCTAATCTCATAGAAGTTTGAAAAGTTTGTAAACTCTACCAGAATTTCTAGAATAATTTCCCCGTTGTATTGAAAATTTCATTTTGAATTGTGATTGTGTGAGGATTCTTTTGTATTTGTTGGTACCGTTTGAGCTTCTCTAAGTTTATCTTCTTTCTCTGTCAGAGAGAGAGACAGAATATACTGATATAACAACAACAAAGTCATATTACATGCTTGTACATCATAATACCATTAGCAAGTATGTACGTACATACAGACAATAGTTGCACCTGATCGTATACGCACACATAGGCATGTACATTGGTATCTGTACTCTAGTTTAATTGTCAGAATATCGTTTACACTCTTCATGTTTTACTTATTATCCAAATCATTCAAGTCTATAACGCGTAGTTTTTTTTCTGCTCGCAAATTGTTCTCAGACTCTCTATCTGTGTAATGTGTATACAGACAAAGACTTGAACAAGAGAAGATAGAAATCTGATAGGGAATAAATATCGTTTGTATATATACGAACACACTTTGTGTATTCTAATTGCATTTCTACTTTTCCTCATTAGTTTTCTCTATAAACTGTTGCATGACATTATCATATATGTATGTACAAAGAATAACAACGAAGACAACCTGGTTCAGAGTACAACTATATTACTTTGTTTCTTCGCTCATAAACACAAGCAATTAAATACCACCGACTTGGTCATGATTATTTAAATATAATGGATGGGAAATCCGTACGTAGAGCCGGTGAGTATACTATAATAAAGATTCATGAACACACTGAATACACATATTTGCTACAAGGGATAATTATTTCATTGGAGAAATTAAATTTCCTTTACACTATTTGTTTTTCCAAATTCAATATTGATATTCTATAATTTGAACTAAACAGATTACAATCTATGTGCTCTGGGTATCTTTTTTGTACATTTAGTTTCGCCTAATGGCCCTTGAATGAAAAGTGTTGATATGATTTCAAAAAATTAAGGTAGTAAATCACAAACAATCATTGGAGACATTCGTATACGAGTTGTACAATTAGAAATTAGATAATTATACTATGAAGGCTACATAGGTAAGTCAACCACATTCTCCGTAATTATGTGTTGAATGATTTTCCGTGTGGGGTGATTACAATAAATTTTATTTAAATTGTAACAAAATGAAGTATACATTGTGTATGGATGCGTGAGTACGCCTTGCAAAACTGATAAAAAAAAGTATAGTTTGACCAGCAGAGTCCAGAGTGATGAGAAATTTGGGTATAAAAAATGGTAATCTGCTACTCTCATTGGACATTGATACAATTTACATGATTATTGGATATTCTTTGAACATAATTTCTGTATAGTGGTCGTAGCATCAAATCATAATTATGGTACACTTTTGAATACAAAATACTTTATTTAGTACATAGTACATACGCTATTGAATAATTCAACGAGTTGATGGAATAAATTCAAAAGATTAAACATTACATAAATATTAAATCACAAGGCGAGATGTTACAAAGATTAGTCGGCAATAACTTTCCCTGTGTTGATTAGATTAACCTTTTTTGAGCAGCTGTGATAACTATCAGTAAATAGCAATAGACATTATTTACGCTGACTCCAACGACAACTTAATGAACGCCCTTGCTATGATAATCAATTTTTTCATTTTGCCTTATAATTACAAATTATTGTATATGTACTTGGGAATTGCGTACAAATTACTTGCGAATCAAAGGTTATTTATGAATTATTTACAGCTTCAATCTGAAAAATAACAAAATGATCTTAAAAAATTCGTACATGGAAATCCATTTTTTTCAAAGTACAAAAATAATATTACACAAATCAACCACATGAATCGCCAGTAGATTTTATAATTACGAATGTCATTAAAATTTATTGCCATCATATATTTTAATACGACTTCCTTTTCTTCAAGATCAGACAATAAATGCATGAAAAGTTGGTTTCATTATCAAAACTGAAAGATTTGAGACGAATTCCAGAATATTTAAAATGTAAATCAATTGGCTATACGCTGGCTATAAAATTTCATGAACTGAACAAAATTTTTTGCATCCCTATATATTCCCTTATCTATGGAATTGCAACACGTGTACACGCCTAATAAGTTTGAAAAATCGTCTAATAACTAATGCGTTTTGATTGTATTCCCTCTGCCTAACTTAATAATCCAAACCGCCTCCACACACGTACATTCATTTAATTGAAATTTAATTCGATTCTTAGAATTCCTCGTGTATTTTTTTCTTTCAAACTGACTCCGGACACGCTTCCTTGCCTTTTGGGCTTTTCAAATTAGCCTGTAAACTTAAGTAAGCGTCCAGCAGATTGTTCATAGGATTTATCCTTAATATCCTACGCACTCGTGTCTTGTGTCCATCCACATTCCTATACAAATATATTCCTACTCTACATGTGTATAGAAAGTCCTTTTTTATTTGCTCAAGAGAGTTGCAAGAAGTTTACGTGACACCGCCGCAGTTGTTGCTGATGTTGAAGATGGTCAAAATTTATATCACCATGTCTGAATACTGATTTGGTCTGTCTGCTGTTTGTGCAGGAGAGAAGGAGATGAAAGTTGGAAAGCGTAGGATTGAATGCGTGTACAACATTTCAAAGGATTAAGTTGCAACAGCAAAAGCAGAAGAAGAGGTAGACGGAGACGAATCAAGTGAAGGAATACATCTGAATCTATCTGACACTAGAGCACAAATGAATACTCTAATAAAATATGCGTTGAATAAATGCAGACCACGAAAAAGGTTAGCTCCATCACCTCGATACATATATATCTGTACGAACGAAGGTATCTTTTGAGTGGAAAGATGCTCAAGGCACCTTTATCATCTCATAACCTTACGATTAGTCCAGTCAAGCAAACTCCATCCCATTTATTTATGACACTGTTCAACCACGCATATCTCTTCAGATACAGATATACGTATAATATCTGCCACAAACCGCAGAACGGATCTCTCCTCTTACAGACATAGTTTTCCTTCTAGTAGTGAATACAATTGAATTCAATCACTCGTATATATGCAATCTCAAATCCACACTTCTTCTCTCTACTTCATGAATGACGGTGATTGGTGATTGCTCATTATATTTTATAATTATTTGGAAATATAATACAGAATACGAGAAAAGTTGTTTGGTCTTTGAAAAGTATATACTCGAATACAATACAAAAGCTTCCCTCGTTGTTTTATACGAGAAAATTCAATTAAAAATATATTAATAATGGAGATGGAAAAGTTTAGACGGATAGGAAAGGTGACAACGAGAACGACAAGAAACTTGTATAAGTGTGTGCTGAATATCAAATGTGGACTGTTGTACTGTTTTATGCATGGAATATATGAGAGAGACTCCTTTGTACATTGTGGACGACACATATATCAATTTAATCAAGCTAAGAGCTTGATGTGTGAATGACGGTTGTGAAATTTCAGCACTAGAGTATAAAGTCAAGTCAGTCCACTTGATTTTTTTTTCTCAAGACTTTTGTACAGATATGTTTGTAGTGTTTGTACTAATTTGTAGGTATATTATGGCAAGAAATCCTGTCAGCCATGAGTTTAAAAAGATTTCAACTTCAACTCCTCTCGACTCCAAGTGTCCGTATCCGATTTGTGACATGACAACAGACACGTGCAATCCCAAAGAGTAACAAGGAATGAACCCAGTTGACGCCCGAAAATGTTTGTTTACATTCAATTTTTTTTTATCTACATCAAATTTTGGATATGACACTATTGATTCCATTCACTCTGGTTCACAGTGCATTGGCCAGTCACGTTTTCAGTTTCAGCCGTCAAAATATAGGCATATACAGACTATTACAAACATATCATCTAACATAACTAAATTTAGAATATGTGATAATACAATCATTTCCGTCTGAATATCTTTTTATCTTTTTACATATTACTTTGCACAAAAAAAGCTAAATAGAAATGGTTTAGCTTTTTTTTTGGCACTGATTGTGGATGATAAGGCAGATTTGTACTAAAGCAGAATGACTGCAGTAGGTACTTGATACAATTTAAACTGTTATATCATATGTGGAAGTTTTAATGGGATATTGAATGAAATGAAGTAACAACAAAATGGACATGGCTATATAGATTACGGTACACGACTCCTGCTTTAAATTCAATTACAATGTTCTCAATAATAAATCTTTAATCAGTTGGCTCTTTCGATGCCCTCCAGATGAGTTCACATTATACGAACTATTGATCAAACTCTGTGCTTTCAAACGTTTGACTAATCCACACGCTGTTGTTGTTCTTCTTCCTAACTGATAACTGCTACTTCGATGCACTTGTTCCTTTGTATTTGTAATACACATATACCTGTATGTAGACTTCTATAGTACATTACACACCAACCACTCATTATAACTATACATAATGAATTGGCTTATTCTTGAATATGTGTGTATATTTCCTCTCACATTTTTCTTTGTCTTGGTCACTGGTGGCCTTTTGGCTTTTTAACTCTACATATGCATGCAGCTAAAGAAAAGTAAAACAGGAAAATTTGCTTGATTTTCCCTTCATGTTCACAATTCAATGGGCTGTCGTTTACTCAACGTTATCTTACTCTGTTATATCATTATTGTAGCCTATTATAGTTCTATATATTTGAAAAAAGAGAGAGAGAGACGTTTGTATTCTTTGTATAGAGGGTTAATTAAGTTACCAAACGACTGCGATGAAGGATACCTCAATCAAATAATTCAAATTCCAAAACAAATTCTTTCGCCATTTCATTATCATCTGTACATAGTACAGATATTCCCGTTGAAAAACCACTTGACAATCCCCTACAGTCCACACAAACTAATAGAAGGAAACCCAAATAAATTTTGTGAACATTAAGTAAGGGAAAACTGCATGCACGTTTCTTTTCTTTCTCTTATCAATTTCTCAGTCTCTACTCCCTCTCTACATGTCGAAATTTAATTTCAAATGAATTCAAGATCAAGATCAAAATGCCATGCATGGAAGCAACCTTCAATATTTTATGCCTATACATTAGCCAATTTTGTTTATTAATTCCAGAGTCCCTGGAATAAAGCCATAACTCATAGCTCGCTACTAAATTGACAATGATGTTCTTACAATATTACAGATACTTTCAACGTTCATCTTCATACAGAAGAAAAAAACCTGCGGAAATTCTAATTTTTAATGCATCATCATATATGTACATAGATTTATACCTACTGAATATAATAGTACCTATGTACATCTAGCATGTTTTTTCTTTCTGCTTCATCTGTTGTAAAGTAATCAAGAGGGAATTCCAGGCGCACATATGATTGGGATGAGAAAGTCATATTAATTTGAGTTTTACCGTCTCACATGTATATTATGTATGCATTATGTATTTTATTACTTCTTCACAGAAGTAAAATTTAGTGGCTTTATTAAAATTATTATCTGTATATTAATGCTTCAAGTTTGGCAAAGATGTGAGATGTAAAAGTATGGGGATATTATGCACACAACTCGAGAGTCCGAATGCACAAGAAATATCAGATTTCGTGCTCACTAGCGAAATATATAATTTTCCTGTCATAATAATAAATAATGGCTACTATGGCCAACTAACGAACGAACGAACGAACGAACGAACGAACGAACGAACGAACAAATCCGAAAAAAGTTTGCGAAGAGTACAAAAGCATTGTTGATAACATTCATTATGAGGATTGTAACTTGAACATGTTATATACCGCGTCCTCTCCTCAAAGTTCCTTCACTTGAGATAATTTGGAGAAAAAAATTTAAAACAGTGAGATTCGAAATATTATACAGATATACCATACATGTATGAGAATACTCACCAATATAATCCAATCGCCAAAACAATAGAATAGAATACAATAAAATACTATGGGATAAATTAACCATTTTGCAATTTTTCTCACTCGATAATATAAGTTTCGGGCTAGGACATTGCTCACAGTTGTTAATTCATCATCATTCTGGTGAAAATGGAAGAAGATTGGTGAGTTTTTTAAGAAGCTCTTCTGCTGCAGAGAGCTGTACAGTTTTGCCTGCATACTCCAACTCCACAGTTATTGGATTATATTGTCTGTGTACATATAATGAGTCATACTCTACAGACATTTACTACTACGGCTGTATATAATATATATACATATATTTATATATATTTACTTTGATTATATCGAGAATCCAATGGAGAAGTCTCAAAAAATAATGACTAGCCGGTAGGTAACACTTTCTTAACTAAGCCGTCTTTTTGATTTTTTGCCAATTTAACAGTAAATTCTGTGGTGTATTGACTTGTGCCTTAATTGATGTTCACATTATTTCTCCTCCTTTCATCTTACTTATAAAAATGAACAGATTCCTTTGAGTAACCCAAAAGCTATATGAATGTGTAGACTTAAAAGTTCCTTTGTTGAAAATTCAGCAGCAGATATTACATATTTATATGCCATATGTATATAAACATTTACTACTAAATAGTTATTGAGATGCAATAATTTAAAAGGGAATTAGTCCCATTTAAAAATCATTTAATCTACAATGTCACAATCTCATTGTTGTACTCACATTAAAACTATATAACTGTGATACAGAATTACTGTTCTAATAACTATGTGTATACAGCAGATTTCAATTTTATTTGTTCATGTCACACCTTTGCCTTGACAAGTTTCGGCGACAAATAATCAAAAGGTTTGGTTACTTGGATACTCAATAACAGCTTTATTGGAGAGTGAAGTTAGTCAAATGTGTCTGTATTTCATCATATACCAACATTAACATAATACAGACGGCAAATTGTTATTATTGAGTCAAACTAAATTGAATCAAATCAAATCAAACAAATACATAAATAAACAGTAAATAATGTTGAGCTTGAGTTAACTTTTATCTGAATCCATTTCCATTTTCACAAATGATTGCATCACGGCCTCCAACTGTAATGACTTCGTACAATCGTGCTACTCTTGTTGTCATTTCCTTTACTTCCTGCACCCAATCTTATCTTAATTTTATATCGTATCACATATCACCCATCAAGGTTTTTCATCATCATCCATCCGTTTTACACACACACAGAAACACAGAAACACAAAGACAAATGCATTAAAAGTTCATGTCCTCTCCTTCCGACCAACCGACTCACAATAAAAAAAACAACATTTGCACGTCTTAACCGTCTGACCTAATGAAATTCATAACAACACAGAACGGAAATTCCAACTCAAACCAAATGACCAACAATTTATACTACACATTTGTACAACGACATCATGACGATGGCAAAAATGAAGAATTCCTTGTGAATGTGCGAGACACAACGCAACAGCAAACCACCAATTTCATTTTTAAATTGTGCGTTTGACCGTGACGAAAATATTTGGTAGTGCTACATATATGAATTACAATTATGAATTACAATTGATGCTCCGTTTGTTGTTTGAAGTTGTTTCCACCTGATATTCCTATAGATATGTATAATTCTTTGTGCATAATTTCACCTTAATTATGAATTTCAACTAGTGTTGCGGTTTTTCTTGATTTTATATGAATTTTGGAGTCGAGTAGCAAAAACAGGAGCAAACTTTTTTCTAGTAAGTTGGACTTAATGTTTAATGACATGAAGTAAGAAAAAACGCGTGCAAGTATAAATTGTAAGTAGAAAGCTCACACTATCTGTAAAGAATGGAATGGGAAATGGTCTCAAATGACACAGAGGTATTCTTCTGTCATAATTATACTATGGAGAATAGAGTCATTGTGTGACAATGGTAATAATAAGCGGCAAGCACTGTAAAATGACAGCTTATATGTATAGGCCAGTCTATGTGCATGTGTGCATACTGTATAAAATTGAATTCCTTTTCTTTTCTTTCCCCAAGTGAACTTTCTGATTTCTCATTTCCACTAATTACACTACAAGAATAATTCTATTCTACCGTCTTTGTTTGACGTTTTAGAATGAATTTTTTCAAAGGAGCAAACCAATTTTTTTTTTTACAATATCTTGCAACTTTTGTTCGTTTATAATTATGAACCTACAATTTTAGATTTGCTTTCAATTTTCATAGAATTTGGTTTAATTAACAATGATCGTTCGAACTTGGAAATACCTACTGAGACTACTACGGATAATTTCTTTGTAGGAATTCCAATGTTAATATGGGAATACAATTAATTTGTACAAGAACGAGATGGAATCTTATTCCAAGTGAGAATAAACATGACAATATCATATCTGTATATGCAATACTTAATATATTCCAACTCGTAATGTTCAAGAGATAAATAATCGAAATCGAAACAAATTATTACAGTGACTGAGCTGCTTTACATCTCTAATCTCGCTCAAAGATCTATTTGGGTGTGTTTCTCGTATTGTAATTGTAACCGAATGATCTTCCTCCATATTCAATACCAAATCAACTTATCTTCATTAGAGATTTTTAGGTCACACATACAAATTATTTATTATGTATAGATTCCTCCTTTTGTGTATAGGAAACGTACCAAAAATATTCCCATTTCATGTTTTCACTCCAAAGAAAAAAACAACACGTTGTAAATTCCCTACCAAACCAATATCAGTTTTTTTTGGATGAAATAATTACTACACGTGGACATACGAATACCTACATGAAATATTCATTAACCAATGCCTTCCAACTTCTAATTGAATCGTGATTATCAGCAGTCAGTCAGACAATCCATGCAATTTACTGAAAAGTAAATATACTCTGTACTCTGTATAATTTATATAGGTTGAACCCGACAGACAGGCTCACACATGTAATTTAAATTGAGCATGATGCTACACATTTCTATCTGGAAATTCGTATGATTATTTGAGTCCAACAGACTGTTAAAAAAATTGCATATCATGTAGATTGTAGACATGATAAGATCCACAGACTACAGAGATATCCAAAGAGTTGCAGTTGATTCTACAGATTTGATATTTATTATACACACTTCAGCCCCAATCCATTTTTATTTCGCACTTGTAATGTGCTGCAACTGCATGTTTTGGGCGTTTAAATGAAAGCAAGTTGACAATAATTGACCGACTCACATGTGAGGAAAAGAAAGGGCATGTGCATTTACGTATACAATAAATTAATTGATTTCAATCAATACATTACTGTACCTGTAGATCCGTGCGATAGGAGCATATGTAAACGCCGGTTTTAAATAATATAATTATATTGGCATTTCACGACATAATTTTTAAAATTAAGGTGGGTGGTCTGTGTCTGTAATCTGCATGTTTCTTTTTAATTTGGCTTTCATTTCCAATTAAAAATTAATTTAATCCAATATCCAATGAATCATGTAAAAAAGGAGAGTTCTTCATATGCAGACACACACAGCACGGTTACTGTATCTGTATTTCTCTCCAAAGGCGGTCGATATGTAAACATATAGCATGAGGATTGCATGCGAGCGATTCCCTTGCAGGAAATCATTTAGCGTTTGACTTCTTTGACTTTAATTTCACACCACACAAAATATGATGCATGGTGCAAAGTACAATAGAAAAGAAGAGTTACGTACTTGCTGAAGGAAAACAGTACTGAGCCTCAATGAATATTTAATACACTAAATGCTTTACATATTTTTTTTTATGTAATTTGTTTCAGTTTAGAATGTGAATCATTGATGGTTAGGCTCATTCTCTTTGCAGGATGTAGGAAACTTAGCAAATCTCATCGTCAGTAGTATGCTCTAATAACTTGAAGATGCAACCAGGAAAACCGCAGAATTTGTAATCTTTAAAAACAGGAGAAGAAAGGGAAATTTTTCAGACTATTTCGTAATATAATGTGATAACGATGATTACTTTTTGGCGCACTCAAACACGACAGTAGTGTGACTACACTGACTACAGTACACTACAGCGTGCTCAGATTTATAGAGGACCAACTTCTTTTTGACTTCCTTTGCATGACCAAGGAGGCATAAAAATATTGAATAGGAAAGATGTTACATTTGTGGATAAGCTCTCCCTTTTTGATAATTTGCTGTCATGGAAAAGTGGCGTCTCTTGCGTAGTCAAAGCAGCATCCTCTACAATGACTGCTGAATGTGTCAAATTGATGCACTTACTCATCCTTGTATTGAGTAGCTTTCATGCAGTTTTTCTATTGGTATTTTACATCTCGTATTCTATTACATCTATTTTAAAAAAACATTTTGAAACCCGATTGCAATTAGTTATTTTAGGTATTGCGATGAAAAAAAAGAAGTTAAATTGCTTGATTATTAAATACTTGTGACGAATTGTCAACTAGGAATTTTCACGCCTTCAGAGTCCACAGCTACGTACAACATGCATACCAATATACAGCGGATAATTTTTTACAAGTCAGTAACATCGATGAACTAGCTACCTGTTTCACGAGCAAACGACAATTCACAACGATGAGAAAAATGCTCATTTGACAACCCAAGGCGAAGACGGCAATGACATGAAAAAAATTACCACATTTATTTTCTATGTATAACATTAACATACATAAGTTGGATATCCTTACGGGACTTGATGTCCGGAGCTAAAAGATAAACTATGTATACCAGTACATTCAGATAGTGTCCATACACAAAGTATACATATGATATAATAACATGCTATACAGACAGAAAATTTGCCAGAGGATTCTCATTTTTTCTCAAGTATTTAGTAGATCTATAGGTCTGTTCGAAATTTTCCATGAAATTAAATGAATTCGTCCTGCATCATCACTCCAATATAACGTTGCAATATTATCAATGCAAAATTACAAACTCTATGCGTTTACTTGCATCTAAATTCTTGCATCTAATCGCCATACATGTATTTCATAGTCAACCCGACTCAACCCATCAATTATTTTATTCATGACAGTTTTCCTTTTCATTTTTTTTCTTGTGTGTTGAAAGAGTTATCGAGTTTTTAAGGGATTTTGTCCAAATCCCGTTTCTCTCTCTCTCTCTCTCTCTCTCTCTTCCTCGGTCAATTAATTGACTTGATCTACGATACTCAAGAAGAGTCTACACAGAGGGAATGTACATGTACGCCGAGGATTATGCACACCATAGGAAACATTTATTTCTTGTTTTTCTACATTCACTATTGCCATTGCAATTTTGCAATTTGCCTCTATGCACCCTTTAAAATATCTCGCATGTATGTAGATAAATAAACATAAATAAATAAGTTGCTCGTACAAAAATATTGCAAAGATATCGTAGATTAAATTTGTTTTCGGAAATAATTCACTTTTTGATAGGTAACGTATGGACGTGTACTATACACACACACAGTTGTAGTTTCTAGTTAGTCTAACGAGTGCGAGTCTCCCTCAGTGAATTTATTTAATTCATATAAGTACATATGTAGGTGATAAAATCTGTTGATATATATGGAAAATTCTACTACGGCCGCAAGCGGATAATCCTTACGAATTATACAATAAATATCATTATGCACAATAGACACTTTGTATTTTCGTATAGAGTTTATATACTTACATAAAAAGTCGTAACTCATAATTCAAGACTATACTATTGAAAAGTTTCTATGAATCACGGACTCGTGAATTGAGGAAGGGAAATTCGTGAACTGAGTTTTTTTTTCTTGTCTGTTTGAGAGAGAGTGAATGCCTGCCTTGGTCTTATGGTGCTTAGCATAATTGTCCAGAAAGTAAATTCTCATGTAGTTAAAAAACTGTTGTTTTTCTCCTTGGATTATTTATGAGGAGATACGACGTCACATTCGCAACAAGTGTCAGAGGCTAATAGGATGAGAGTAAAAAAAACCCGTCCACATCTGCATATCTGCCAACAAATATCGATATAGGGACATTTTATATACTCTATACGTATACACAGCCACGACTGTTCTCCTCAATACCTATATGTATTTTCAGGGAATGAAACAAAAAATTTGGAAGGGTTTTAAGAATAAAGATTCACGCAAAGGTAGGAAGGGATGATGAGAATGATAAATACTGTAGTCTAAATACAAATTACAGAAGGGATTCTGTGTGTGTGTGTGTGTAGATTGGTGGCAGTTAAAAAACTACTCTTGTCATACTAATAGTCATCTCATTCGCATCCGAATAATAATTACATGAGAGTTGAACAAATAAAAGTCGTTAGACAAGTTCCTACCAAAATGTTCACCTCTCTACTTATTTTTAATGGCTACCTCCATGTCTCTATATCTATTTTCATTCTTCACTGTGCCTTTTACTGGGCTCTTGTTCAACTTTTGATTGATTGTATTAAATATCGGAGAGATTTGCAATTTAAACAAAATGCAAAATCCTCACAGTAGTTATAAATTACCAGATTTTAAGTATTTTGTGTGTTCTTGTGCAGGTACGTATTACATCTGTTTTGCTAATGATTTCTCATGTTCACACAGTAAAATGTAAAATTATTGAACATTATACATACAATTTTAAATTAAATATCGTCAATTAAAATTGTTGTCTGGAAAATTCACATTAAAGTACTTGATACGTATTTATCCGGAAGTAAGATTTTTCTACTGTGTGTATATATATTGAAGAGTAAATCAAGTGTATAGGTAATTCATTTGGAAAACAAGTTGAAACAAGGAAAAGTTATTACAAATATTTGGCTAAATTGACCTCCAACTCATGTTTCATTGTACACATTCATGTTCTCCCAGTGATTTTGAATTTATTACGACGACGGCTACGTTGCATCATGGTTAACTTATAAAATCCTCATACTACAGCGACGTACTATGTAATAATCTTCAACCTCCTAATATTTTTCTATAGGGACATTACAGATGAGATTCGTTCTAGGCGTACATAATAATTAGCTCATTTCAGCATGAAATTCATGTGAAATCTGACGAGTGGGTGGGTTCGGCCATATCAACATACTCATTACATTTTACAACTGCTTGACATTCGCACCTTGTCTTGTACATATCTTGCATGATTTGTATTCCGTCAATCCTTCTCCCTCTACTATATAGTCTCTACCCATTCAATTTTACCATAGGAATCAACCAATAATTATTATTACAAAATGAGTAGCACTCTACTTGTCTGTATTCAGCAGCAGCTCCAGCTCCATATATATATATATTCAATATTTAATTACAACTACACACAATACCCTTCTCTAGCACATATTATTATGAGCCATAACCTTTCATGCTCTTTCGAATTCATTAACCACAAATAATATCAATACTTTCTACAGGAAAAAAAACTTTCTACTTTTTACAGAGCAACTGTACATTCAATTGAAATTAAAGACACATTCATTTCATCTTATATAACGACTAATGACCATCTTCTAAAAGTATATAAATACCTCTAAAATACTGTAATTATGTATTCAATGAAAGTCTCAAATACATTTTAATTATGTATATTTAATCTGCTCGAATTCCGTGCTTAACAATCGAATGAACATACTGACGAGTCCTATTATATATATTGTATTTATAACTTGTATTATTCTGAAACTTTGAATGTAGTTTTGCAAGTCTTAATACTTACTTAATAATTTTTTTTTTAGAGATCTCATATCATTGTTAAGACTTGAATTAGTTTATTCTACTATATGATTATCAAAAGGGGGAAAATTTCAGCAGTTACATACAAATTTGTGAGCAGTTCAATGAACAAAACTAGTCATGCAATTGCGAGCTTACTGAATCAAAGCGATTTCTTTCATAATTATGATGATATAATGATTTGATACTCACCTGGAAAAGAATCCGGAATAATGATGCTCAAGCCAACTTCCTTCCATTTCCCACTCTTGGATGCTTTAAGACACTTTGCTTGAACCTTGACAGCACGATATTTTTTGTAGAGAAGAAGTGGTTGAGTGACGTCTACATCCGTTGGCAACAAAAATGATTTGACAAGGCTTGAATCTTCACAGTTTGTGATTCGAACGACCCGGGGTAATGGGAAGGAATTGACGAATTCTGTCAAAGAGTACGTTTCCTGACTCCAGGATAGAAAACGAAAGCGAGTGCTCCTTGTGCTCCCAGAATCTGACAAATTCACAGCGGCTCCTTTCCCCAACTTGACAGACATGGTGGCTGATGGTATATAAACTGGATCTTGGATTTATACAATTGTATTTGATTCTATATCTTTGTAAGTATATAGCTTTCACTATAATTAAAAGACAACAGCTACTGGGAAATTGGTAATTGAAATTGAATTTGTTGTACAGTGGTAAGGTTTTTGCAATTTGTCCACCATTTCAATTTCATTGAATTTCAAACTTGAATTTATCTACTCGATTGTTACTACAAACAGTACAAAGGTGTCAATCACTCGAAAAATTTGTCATGATACACACAAATTTGGTTGACTTGTTCCCATCAAACAATAAATGATTTCATATCCAATGAGCCTGCACTGATCTCCGAATGATTTTCACTTTCTTCGAGTTTCTAACCGCCAAGTTGTTACACTCGAGTTGTTATTTCAGCATTTACAGTCTCGTGTACACCTGCAAAAAAAACAAGTAAAATTGTAAGTAAGTATTGCATTCACATCTATAAATAATATCATTGTGTATCATCACATCTCATATAAAGTTTATATGGGCGTATGTAAATTCTCTGTGTGATACCTCTGATGTAGTTTTTTATGTGGTACTCTTAGACTTAAAGTCCATAACCCATAGAGATCTCCTCCTATTGGTTATCTGCTTTTACCTCATAAAACCACCACACAACATAACAACAACGATCTGAGATTTGAGAAGCAATAAAAGTCTCTCACGAATGAGTACAAAACAACAATTTTTGGAGGGTCACTACAATGTACACACAGTCTTTTAACATTTGACAAACAAAAACAAATCTATTTGAGGTTTTACATATAAAAACTTGACTTGATGATCTATATATGGGAATTTCCCCCCATATAATTGTCTAATTCAGTTAGCGAGAACACAAAAATTTGGCATGAGATTGGAATGCGAAATCTGACAATGTAGAAATTGGAATGTCTGTTGAAATCTGAGTTTACAATCGAGTCGAATGTTGGAAAGTTAGACACAAAGGTGAAAACATATAAAACATCCCAGCTGTACCCGTCTGACTCTTCATAACTTAATGCTCTTCTATATACAGATATCTGAATGATAAAGTTTTATCGTTAGTCTCTCGCGTTTGTGTATTGAAATGAACATGTAAGTACAAACATAAACATAAATTATCAATAAATCTCCATGTGTAGGGACATTGAGGAATCATTATATTGCTGCATTCTGCGCTCTTCCAACAATGGAGAGTTTGCTGAGACACACAGAGACTTGAGAATGTGTGTATTTTTTGAAGGATATAAAAATAAGAACATTTACGATTCGAAATTTCAAATTGGAATTTAGAGTATAGTGATAATGACTTATGTTCAACATTCAATATAACGTTGTCAAATCTTGTAAAAATTGCGAGTACAATAAAACATATATGTACATGTAAATAGAGATATGAAATATAATCATGGGAAATAATTAAAATGGACAAATTAGAGATGAGAGTGAGTGAGGATGAAGATTCATTCATACTTTCATACCTACAAATTCTTGTTCATTTTATTTAAAGTCGCATGGTTGAGTGAATTCTTTCCTTAAATTTATCGCTCTGTTGCACTCTTGTTTGTATATATTGTGTATGCACTTTTGTGGCACTTGTGCCTTACATGCAATTTTAAGTAAATCGCTAACTAATACAAGGTTGAATTGAGGAATCCTCAGTTTTTTTTTGTTATATTTAATTCTATCTGTAGGAAAACAGGAAAAGTTTAATGAAAATACCCAACTCGAGGATCTTCTTTTCTTTATTGAACTCTTAGCCCAGATTTAGCTAACAATTACTCTATACAAACCATTTTATTTATATTTTTTGAAATCATGTCACGCATTCATTAGGAATAAAGTCAATTCCAGTGTGGAGGAGATTAAATACTTTTCCCTCAACATATATCTGTATTACATTGTAACAATTCCTCTCAAAAAGTTGTTACTTTTTATATTGGTTTGTATTTGTTAGCTCCACCCAACTTTTGATCTAGTTTTAAACACCCCACATCAAACTCCTTCATCAAAAAGAAACATTGACATATTATAGACAACTGATTAAACATACAGTGTCCAAGGATATACGTGGGACACGTAACTCTTCTTAGATTCAAAAATATTCAAAATCCATCTCAACATCTATCCACAAAAATGAGTTACAACTAATATTAAATGCCCAATCTCGTCTCCTCTCCACTCTCTACCCTTTTTGAAAGTGTCAATTTCATTTGAAAAATTCTTGGTTTACTTTTGTGGGACAAATACTTGCAACTCATAATTGGTATATAGGAATCGAGGAAGAAAATAAATGCTTCACGTGCAAGAAAAAGATGAGTCAAAGTGATACATTGGACGGAAGATAAAGTGATAATCTACATCTACCGTGTGTCTTTTTCTGCATGACCAACCATGAATTATTTTACTCACTTGGTTTTCTTTTTCTTTCTTTCTTTCTTTTCGTTATTGTGTGTTGTTGTTTTTGTTTTTAACCTCAGTGAGCCTTTCGAGCATCCATAAAAACGTATTGTTTTTCTATTGAAAACGCCATAAGATTCAGAAAAGGAACGTGAATGTGCAAAGTCCTGCAAAGTCAAAGATTATTTGGCTGACGAACTAATCCAAAGTACAAAGCGCATGCAATCACCATATCACACATACTCATCTATACTACCGTCATAATTACATGAAATCCCATATGAGAAATTAATTGCATTTTGGGATTGAAAGTGCTAGGAACTGTAACCCCCTAAATTAGGCTATGCACTCACACACACACACACACACACACACGCACTATATAATGTTAATGGTGTCTTCTTCTTCATCTTCATTTGTGCACCTGGCTATGAGCAAAAAGATAAGACTACATAGTTTAGTTCATGGTGAGCAGATGCTTTTTGTACATTTTCCACAAGAAAATACAGAACACAGATTACACGGTAGAGCAAAAAAGGAAAATGAGAAAAAACTTTTGTTTCCCTACTGTAATACTAATACACATGTGATATCAAATATCAGTGTCACGCCAGCTCGAGCTTATAAACTGCTCCAAACTGAATAAATCGTCAAATCCTCGACCGACCGACCGACACGGCACAGGCACAGTTTCCTACATAATTTGTCTCTATATAATCAAGTAGTTACCAATAAATATCATTGACGATTTTTTATATTGTGTTATATGACTTTCTGAATTATTTCGAAAAGGAAATGAGCACATGACACGACTCCGTCAACACAAATTATCCGTGTACAAAAAAATGATGGAATGCGCCTCAATGCTAAATGGCTAACTTTGGTTTTACATGAATTATTTAATTTCCCAGTAGTTAGAAATGAGAAATGAAATAAAAACAAGGTTCACAATGAACAGTTACGCACCACTTTGATATGCCTGAATAAAATAAATACACATATATTTTGTATAGTTTTGTTTCAAATCAACTTACAGCATCCGAACAAGACTGTTGACGTCTAATTGTACAGAATTGAGGGGAAAATAGACTCTGGTGTATGAATGAAATGAGAATTGAATGGAATACACACAAATATAGTAGTGAAGTGAGTGAGTAGTGAAGAACTAAGGGATATTGTGTGTGTATGCTTAGATTCAAATTCAAAGGCTTTGAGTTTATAGCAAAGTAATGACTCTAGCTTACTTTTATGTTTATGTACAGTAGCAAACAGTTTTAATTTAATGAAGGAAGAGTCCAGGTAGGAAACCGTAAGCGTAATTCGTTAAAATACAAGTTGGGCAAAAATAAATAAACGTTGATGGTTTTATTATACAATAACAACGTTTAGAAATTGAAGGAACACAGCACGAGACTGTAATACATAAATACGCAACACAAAAAATCGTACTTACGAGTACTCAGACTCACATGGCAATTGGTAAAACCTCAAGAAAAAAAAGAGACACAGAAGAGAGAGACAGAGACAGAAAACAGAAGGTAAGTTTAATTTGGCATTTTTGTCCTTTAAATTGGCAAAATTGTTGACATGAGAATTGTGTTATGTCTACACACGAAGGTACCAAAAAAAAGAGCAATAAAACCAGCTGTCATCTGACATTTCCACCAGTAGTATATAGGTATATAGTTGATTCGAGAATCGTAATCGTAATAGTAACAACAACATGCCTGAATTTGCTATTGCTATTTACTTAGGTTTACCGATTATATAGTTTTTTTTTCTTTAAATGTGACCACAAAAGTTACTTGTTTAACATGCGTATGTATTACCCCATTCTTTCATTCTTTTGATGGTTACCAGCTACGCGTAAGATTTTGCCTTCAAATTCGCTCACCCAATTCCCCCACACATTTTAATGGATAACTCTCAATATGTATGTGTGTGAGTGTGTGCACAAAACAACTATTAGGATTACAAATTGTAAGCACCAAACCAAATGCAATTTGGTGACGGAATATTTACAAGCAGAAAAATAGAAGGACTAATTACAACAACAGACAAACTTTGCACACTTTTATGTGACAACAATCGAATAAATAGTTAAAGTATTATCCTACACAGATACCATTTTAATGCTATGAGTAATGATCAATCAGACATTTTACATTTCCAGTGGTGCAGGTGTGTATGTAAGTGTCTATAAATGATAATAATATGAACGCAGGAATCCTGCAAGGAAACCTCAAGTCCTTTAAAGTGTCTTTCAATTGATAATTCATGTCATTTTTACTAATCGAGGATTATTAATTAAAATATTAAATAGGATTGTGCTTAATCAGTACTATTAAAATTCAAAAATCATAGAATGGACGGATGACTGGACTTAACATAATCATGAATATGATGAAGGATAGTGGTAGAGGTGCTGGCTGGCCACTTTGATTAGTTTCAAGGAAACAATTTTGATTGTATGAGTTGTTTCACAGACACTCTATGCACATAGTTTAGAATTTGAATTCAAATATTTTTGTTGTTAACAAAATTTCCATCCATCTCCCCTTCCCAACTTGCATACGTGGATATTGATAGATGAAGGAATGAAAAAATAGACAATAACTTTGAGAGCATATGTAATAAATAATAAATAGTAAAATGTACAAATAGTCAGTCAACAGATGAACACCAAATAGAAAAACAAGTATGAATTGCAAATTGAATGTAAATGGATTTTAAAGAGGGACAGAACAATATTAAATTAAATGACAATGTGTGTGTGCATTCATACTAGTTGTCAAAGTTCAAGGTTTATTTAACATTGTCCTGGGTGTCACTCTCAACTCTCTATACTTCTCCTGTAGCCATGTACCATCATGTAAGCAAAATACAAATAAGAAATCATCAATAGACTATTTGTCATGCATTGACTTGTAATCACCAAGTTATGTTATAACCACTCATTAATTGGTATCTGTATATATAAATGTCATTTGTCGTTTCATAAAAATTATCACGATTCTCGTCTATTCCGCCATCGACTTTTTAACTCTTTCTGTATCCTTTCTATTAATTACATTAACATCCAAACTGAATGAAGCATTCACAAAATCCATTAAATTCAAATTTATTACCTGTGATTAGTACTTGTATTATTCAATAGACAATGCATTCTAATACATGTAGTATTTGTATATATATTCATACATACCAATTCTATCTACCTACTTGAATCCGCTGCGTTTTTGGACTCTTTAAACTTTGGACCAACTGCGAATTGTTATATCTATGTCTATACCTATGCTTAAGAAGTTGGGAGTTGGAAGCTGAACGTTATATTTTATATGACTAATCAGCCTTGAATGTAGTTTGTTGGTACTTAGTTGAGTGAGTGACACGAAACAGGTCGTCTTATCGTCGCCGGCTAGCCAATAACTACCACAGCTAATAACACTATTTAACTGATCAGTCTTTAAAAGAGCACAATCCTCCGACCAATGCGCTACACGGCAGCAATTTCAATAATCCCGTAATTTGACGCATTTTCTGGGATTCTCTCAACGTTTTTCTCATGTCAACGTCTGATGAAGCAAGATTGAATTCATCAAGTGAACCAACGAACGTATATACAAACCCTAATTATCTGTGCAGATAATACTTGCGTGAATTTCCCACGGACTGGCATACTTTGGCCCAACGTCGAACTACAACTTATCTGTACCTTTCAAATTTACAAATTCATAATTAAAACCAAAAAAGAAAAAAAAATTCATTCTACGAAACTCTTGACAAATGAAGAAAAAAAAAAACCATAGTGTGGAATTTTCCCAAGCTTTTCTTCATTTCACATTTAATTTAATATTTGTTTTTGTGTTCAACTAATTGTTCACATGTTTGTACTGAAGTCAGTAGCCAAAATATACTCATACTCATGACCATTATAATTGTAATTGTACGCTCTGCCGTGAAATCATTTGGCTATTCGATGTGAGTTGTCAGTTAATATGAACAACCACACACGTCAGATTTGCAAATAACTTGATGTAACTCAAACAAAACAACTTTTGTTGGTTTCTGTGGCTTAAATTCAAGCAAGAATTTACTCAATCTCTATATGAAAATCTCTTACAATGTACAAAAACAAATGAATTCCAGTGATTACTCATTTCAATGCTATGTTCAGTATTTAAATTGTAATTGGCAGAGGGCTCCTTCATTGTAACGGTTTCCTCAAATTCAATTTTCAGTAGTAAGTCCTTTCATTGCATCTCATTGCACGGATAGAACGATGCAAAGCTTGAAGTTTGTTAGAAAAATATCCATAACTATAGGCGGCATTTCTTTTTGCACTTGGTTTTCCATAAGCATATTACAATTGTTTTGTGAGCCTCGACTTGATCATCTCATTTCATTTCTATTGTATTACATAATCAATATCCAAAGAGTTTTTTTTTAAATCATTGAGAGTTTTTTTGTAGCCATGCCTTGAAAAACAAAAGCAATAATAATGAAATGTATGTGTAGTAATTTTTTTGTGACTCTTTAAAAAAGAAATGAAAGACGGTAAGATATAACAATAAAGATAGAAAATGCAAATGAAATTGTAAGCGCAACTGGAGATATAGACTTTGGAATATCTGTAAAGACTATGATTTGTTGTAATTTGCCGTAGTTTACAGTCATACAACTTCATAAATACGCGTCAGCAGACAGTAAATGTGTCAATATATGGATCTACTTTACAACAATTTATTGCTTTTATTTCAATCTGCATAAACTTTCTGCTAATAATTATTATCATTTATTATTTTAGTGATCACAAGACATTTAGCTTACAACAAAAAACATCATACTGCGTAGGACAGACAAATACATACATGTGTGAAGGGAAACTGCATCTGTATAATTTGGACTACCTACCAAGAAAAATCTATGTAATGCAGACAAAAATATCTGTTAATCACACGATACTTTTTATGGTAGACAGGTAAAATTTCAATTCCAAGCATCTTTCTTTATGATGGTAAGTGGACAGAAAAAAATGACCAAACTATTTCAAGATTAAGAAAGATTTCAGAATCCCAAGACGCCAACTGTAGAATCGAATTTCTCTTTTACTGCCTACCTAAAAAAAATCGTCCAACGATCCCATTCTTGTTCTGAGCTTCATACAATTTCTGACCATACTCGTCACAATTAATTTCAAAAAGCAAAATTAAACTGTGTCATCCGAACATATATTGATATATGCATTGCGTGCAATAGTAAACAGTTTACATTTATAATTACGGAGAAACGTTTCAAATGGCTTCAAAATAGATTGCATATTGTTGAAAATGATTTTTCTGTACGAAATATTTAAACCTTAAACCTGCGAACGAGTTCAAAGAGTTGTATTGAATATTAAATACCCTATCAGTTAATCCATATACCATGTAAACACATCACATGGACTTTAAATTGCTCTACATTAAAGTTAAAAAGTCAAGGACGATTGCATCAAACCCTGATATTGAAGTAGAACTTGGAGAATGCTTAAGAAAAAGATGGCTGTGGGAACTAAATATCGTTTTTTCTGAAATTTCAGAAATACAAAAGTGTGAGAAATTCTAGCGATATACCCCGATACTCGCATGCATTTTCATATATGTAATAGTATTCCAAATCAAAAAGTTGCCTTTATGTGTGTTTAAATGCACAATAATTATGTATGTGTTCATCGTCTTAATTCCAATACATATTCCCATAATCGCCGTTAGAATTTGTTTCCCAATCGTTAAAAGGACTTTCAAATCAACCATTTTTGGTTCAAAGTTTTCTTCAAACCTATCATTTGCTCGTGTGCCTGTGTGTACAATCTGTGAGAGCTTTACTATATTTTTTCTGCTTTTTTTCTGAACGGAAGTTGATTATAGCAACAACTGTATGCTTATGAAGAATCCCTGCGGGATATCTTTCACGACTCACCTTCAGCATTTTGAACTTTTTTCTGCAGGTGTATATGCTTATGAATGTTCAAGATGTGCTTATGAACTATGAGACAATATGTGAATTCTTCTTCTCGAGTCTTATTATCGTCTGCTCTCTATCTGTCAGCGTGCCGTATGTTTATGGTTCATGAGTTCATGGTGATTTGATATTGCATAAATCCTGTGTGTTTTCAGTTTTACCCATGCAACTTGTGATTTGAGATAAATTACAGTGACACAAATTAATTTTCAATGTGTTATGTGAACTAGTGATTGTATACGACTATGAATTTTGTGCGTATTGTCAGTGAGGTTTTATCAAAAGAAAATTCTTTTAAACATTTGAAATGTAATTTTATGAAAAGCATTTTTTTATATTATAAGTATGAAAATTAAAATGAAAGTATGTAAATTCAAATGCATCAAATATAGGTATATGCATTCCCAGGGGATCTTAATGGCCTATAATACTGTTGTATATATCTTTGCTCACCCTAATCTATAATATAAAATCACTCTAGTATGACCTGTGTGTTTTTCCATTGTCTTGTATTGTCTTGTACGCAGGCAGAGGAGCGATTAGATTAGACAAAGGGCAGAGATTACTAACGTCCAAGTGAGCATGAAGTTATTATTATGATGATAGTGAAATTTTTCGACCTACAAGTCGAAATATAGAAAAATAGATGCGTGTTGTTTTCACTGTTGACTGTATAGAAAAGATAAACGAAGATGAACGTACAAGTGTTTTGTTTTGTACAATAAAGAACACAGAAGTGGATGGTTAATAGAAAGCATAAAAATAAAAGTGGAATAAAAAGAAAATGAATGTTTTTTTTTTTTGGAGATGAGGTTAGAGAAACTGAATGGAGAAGGATACACGCTTTTAGAATTACACTTTAAATGATTCAACGTGCTGCCTTTTTTTCCAAGTCAAACTTTTGACGGCAACCTGTGTGATTCACATCACATAGATTCATAGATCTACACATATGCTTCCATTCATTCATACACTTACAGTAAAGACAATCTACAAAAATGCAGAACGAATATAGATATATTATATATTTATGTACGTGGCTCTGAGAATTGGATGTGCTTTCTGTGTCAGTGTATGATTCAGCGTTCTGGCTGAGGTTATACAGATACACATAAAAATTGTCTAGCCATATGCATGCATGAGGAAAAAACATACAAAGATGAGTATCAAACATCAGAATTAGAAACAGAATCAGATGAATTACAATCAGCTATCTCCCATGTTGAAATAAATACATATATGTGTATGGAAATTATACACAGATATACTTACATAAAACTCAAAAGATGCAAACGCTCTACTGAATGACTTGAGCTGTCTACTTGCATTTTTTGTTTTTATATCTCTACTCAGTATCTAACACCACACTGACTATATTCCACTGATTCCATCGAACATATCACATCAACTCAGAACCAGCAACAACACTTGAGTTATTGAATGTTGTACATCTTCATTGCACTATTTTAACACATATGCCTTGTTCACTTTCATATCCCATATTATGTATTGTGTATCTCTGGGTAAGTCAGGAAATCTCAAGTGTTTATACTCTGAAAGAAACCTTAATTTTCCCATGTCTGGTGATCAACTGGTGAATTGGAGATGGTGTCTTTGTTCCTCTCCCCAACCATCACAATATGCAATTATATAGGAGAACCAATATTTTATAGTACCCTATATTATATTGCAGAAACATCAATCAATATACCATACAACACAATATTTGAACGGTTTTTACAGAGATGCAGAGGTACTACTATACTGTACTTTGTCATATGTACAAACATGTGAATTCATCTTCTCTCTGTCACTAAAAACTCAATTTACGATAATGTCCATGAAAAGTGAAATTGTTTTTCCTTTTGTCTCAACTTAGACGACATAGAGAATTGTATATAGCTTTCCAAAAAATCCATTGCATCACACACTTTTCGGTAAGTTAAAGAAAGTCAAAGAGATATCCAGCTAATTTCGAAACATTTAATTGACTGGTTGAGTAACCAAATTTTTCCCATGAAGAATAGTGAATTTGATTAATTTAGCAGAACAAAGAATCAGTTAGAACTTCTTTAGATGATACTGAATAAATTTCTATTGACTGACGTATTCCATTTCATGTGAATTCCATTACAACTACGCAAATGCCATTCCAATTGCCTTTGCTGTTGTCGATCACTATTAAATTTAAAAGTCAGGTTTTCCCCCCTACAAACTACAATGTTTTTAAAGTTGTAGTCCTTGACAGTGTGAACGTGGATTGTGGATTTTTAAAGGGAAAAAGGAAAAGGTTGGTAATTGTTCTGATGCTTATGGCGCAAGAATTAAGAATGGAAGGAAGAACACTTTTGATGCACTCTCTCTCTTAATGCCCTCCTGATCATTTTCGAATCCTAATGAAGCACTAAAACAATATTATGGAGAATCACGCTTCATTCTCAAATTCAAAATTCAAAACCCACATGTGATTTTCTCTCTCATTTTTTTGATGTTCCATGCCAGCCCTCGACTAAAGAAGCGCCGAGACGAGATGGATAAGAGCCGTGATTCTTGTTTTCTATGCCTATACTGAAAATACCTACCCAGCAGGGTCAAGTGAAAAGGGAAAGAGATGGAGAGACAGAAGATAGATAATATTATTTATTGTATTTTGTATTATGCATACATTTGAAACTTGACTTAAGTTGTTGGACGGTACATGAAGCTTGCACTTGTTGGGAACTTGGAACTGCATCTCTCTCTATCTATTGCTTTGTTCATTGTCATGGAATCTTAATAAAACTATGTACAAACTTACAGTCTGTCCTTCGTATCTTCATACGCAAACTTTTATCTCGTCTCTTCCTACAACGATAATAAACGTAATACTCGATAATATCGAGTCGCCTTCGACTGCATTACATTATAGCGTGCTCAGTGCATCATGCACAAAAACTAATAAAAAGAAAAACGGGAAATTCTAGCTGAACTTGCTTCTGGCAATGCAAAGAACCTCATTCAGAATCGACATGGACGGCGTCGACTTCAAACTCAAACTCCAACTCGGCACTGGCTTGCTCTTTTCTATATATTTTTTTTCCCGTCTCAAAGATAGTTAACAATCTTTTCCGAACAGAGAGTGACCAGTCCACCTTATAGACAAATTTACACGCGTACATACACACATTTCGTATATACACACACGCATAACATTGCTTTAAGCTTTCAAGTACAAGTCCAACGAGCAACCACCTCTCAAATAATAAGATTTTATTGACACTACCGTTGAAAACTTGTTTAGCTCAAAAATCTTTTCATTCGATATTACATATTTTATTTTATGCTTTCAGGATATAGAGCAAAAACCCAACTTTATCCTCCTCTCCCTTTGTAATCATCTATGATTTCTTCAGTCATGCATTTACTCGAGAGATTTGAGATAAAAGTCGAGTGAACATTTTTAATTGAAGGAATTCCTACATTACGCAACACCTATTACAATTCCCCCAATGTCAATGAAATTAGAATGCAATAAAAATGTCTTGCTGGGGTTTTTTTTTAGGAGATCCTTTTTAAATTTCCGTACAGCCCTTAGCAGAATTTATTTGGAAAAATGGAGGAAATTGATGAATTTTAGCTGAGAAACTCTTTTTCGTCTCCAATGCTGTTTGCAATTCATCAATTTATTAAAAAGCCATGATTTCGCTTCATAAGATTACGTTGACCCAAGCTGTAAATCCTTTTCTGCTTGCTTCTGCTACTTTGTTACTAACCAAAGTGAGAATATTGTAATCCAATCCAATCATTCACTACCACTGAGAACAACAGCTGTGTGCACACTTTTCAATCATATATCAAAATACCCTTTTAATCATGTTTTTTATCCTTATCTCATCTCAAGACTGAAGACCCCAAACTTTGTCAGTATGTACAATTTAATTCAAATGGTGTACATATAAAATATTGAGTTTTTTTAGTCAGGGAAATGTCTTTCACATTGCATCAATTTGATTAAGAAAATTCCATGTCAGAAATGTGAGTTGATAAAAAGTGCAAAACGATGCTTTACAGGTCTAATTACCATACTCTGCGTTCCTAAGAATTTTGTTACTTACTTTGCATAAAGTTGCAGGAAGATGATGCAACATATGTATGTGGAAAATACACAGAGAGACGGGTTCAGGACTTTAATGCCATTCAGCAACAAGAAAAGTTTTGATTTTACATTTTACAATTCTGGATGTTGTTGGGGACTCGAATGGAGAAATGAAAAATATGCTTAGCAGTCATAAAAAGTGTGAGTCTTCCAAAGTCTTGAAGAAAATAAATGCTGAAAATTCTTAAACGTTTTGTTGAATATTTTTCGCTACGGTAATTATTAAAGCGGAAAATTCCTTTCTGTCATTATATCGACTCGACTGGCTAAAGCAGATTCCTTTGCCTTTTTCCAGCCAAGAATCTAACATGATTCATAAACACGATTTCCTTCGTACTCATAAAATCCCATAAATCCTCAATTCCCAACGTTAATTATCACAATCTGTCATTGGTGGGGAATTCAATGATTTATTTTCAAAAGCAAAAAACAGAGGAAATGGCATTCTCACTGGAAAAAATTCTTCATCTGTTTTTTCTACACACTTTATGTGCAATGTTGAAAAATAATAATATTTTTAATATTTCAAAGTCTTGTGAATTTAAAAAACAACATGGAGATAAAGTAGGATGAGCAAAAGTTTCAGTTTTCTTGTGCAGATACTATACACACAGGTGCAGAGTGAGTTGAATCACAAGTTAAATGCCAAGAAAAAAAACGTTTTTTGATTGGTGATGGAAGAGAAGGATGCGAGAGTTGAGGGTACAGACAGGAACGATGGAAGATTGTCATGTTTTGTTATTTAATTGTTATTTGGTTTGAGGCAAGTTGGTTACCTGTGGCCTGTGATGTAATGATTGTAATAACGTATGCAACATGTTTGCAGATTTCATCTACAACAATCTGATGGTTGTAGAGTTGTAGGTCAAAAAGACTTCAATATTTACTTTGTTGTCTTACAGCATCCGTTGCATCTCGATCTCCCATTATCAATATATGAATGAACAACAAAATGAGCGAGAATGCAAAAAAGGCAAAAACAAATCCCAAGTTATATAGATCTTTCACATCTTAATCGTATGCAAATGATGCCAATTATTACTCTGTTTTTTTCCTTCAAAAGGAAAAAAAAATGAGCCTATATTTTTTTCAACGAAATCCAAATTCAAATCGTGGTGGTTACTAATTAAGTACTGAAGCAGAATTTACTAGCTAAACGGTACAAGTGCGAATTCTATACAGATATTCAGTTTTGTGTATCAAGATTGTTTCGTTGGTATTTTGTATTGGAAATATTGTATGAAGATGGGCAAAACTCAAACTCATGAATGCTTTTAGGTTATATGTAGTCACAATTCGTGATTCGTGAGTTGACGTCATGTACACTCCTGCACACAATTTCATTCATTCTTTCATTCGTAAACAACATGGGAAAAGTCGAACGATACGATATACAATGAATGATGCGAGTGCGTGTTTATGCTTACAGAGTACTTTCCTTGAGCTTCCTCATAATTAATTTTGAACTGAATTATGTAACAGAGAGATCTTTTTTATCAGAAACTTTTTTTTAAATAACTTTGTTTTTTTTACGTGCCTTCAAAGATTTCTCTCGAGCTCAAAGACAACAACCAATTAGCTACAGACACTAAATCCATAAATATTTCATGCTCATTGCTATGCAAGACAATGCTCATCCTCGTTGTATAATTATGCAAACTGACAATTTAAAATGCATCTACAAATTACGTTTTTCCTCAATTAAATCCAGAGTTTGACGTGACAATCCACATGGTGGTATAATTATATTTACACTTGGAATTAGATGATATTCAGTACAAGTGGATATTCCATGCCACAGTCAGTGATAAAATGACAATGACATTAGAATGATTAGGCTAGGTTAAAGTTTAAAGGTAAAACCAGTCAATATAAATGGAGAATTATGAAAATTGTAATTATAATCCATTATAAAACCTTGTTTCGAAATGTTTCACAAAGGGCCTTCTCTCAATGCTTTTGTGAGCATTCGTAGATTTACAATGATAATTTAATGAGATGGAATTATTATATGATTATGACATTTAAAACAAAATTAATTTTCTTGTACAGTCACAAGTCATCAACTATCTGTAAACGAATAAATTACACTTTTGAATTTTGGATGAAAATGTACAAAATGTGTGTAGGAACTGTATAGAGCAAGGATGATTAATGAATAATGAGATTCTGCCCTGTCATAATTTTGAGGGCTGATGTTGTAACTCTTTCTCTCTAAAAAAAAATGACTTGGTTGGAGCCACAAGGGGAAAATGCATACATGTAACTAAAAATTTTCAATGTTGAACGTAATGGTTCGACAATCACAGTGTTTATTTGAGCAGTTAATGTTAACAATTAGCAACGCTTAATAAGCCCATAAAAAAGGTTAAAAAGTGTATACATTAATTCCGATTTCCCGACAAAGAAGTAATATGTCTAACATTCAACTCCACACACACACACACACATTCCTACCAAATATTGAAATATCACTTGAACCTCAAGGACATTTGTTAAATACTCTCAGAGCAGACTCTCCATTTCCTTTGGTGGTGCAAATAAGGTGCTTGAAGATTAAATAATACCAATGTGTGTGTACGTAATTAAATTGTCAGGTTTACTTAAGCTATTCTTCGTTTGGTTGAATCAAAAAAATTCAAAAGTTATTACACTTTACATACAGATATTATTATTATACGCAAGGGCTCAAACGACTACAAAAGACTTGTATAGTGTACATGTAGATAACGTTAACTAATGCGTATATGGGCAGTTCAAGCATGCATGTCATGTGATAATATAAGATAATCTCCAAAAAAAGCATCTACACTTGGACTTGTATACTCTACAAAATTTTACAAAAGTCATAAGGTTTTCTTTTTATGAAAAAAAAAAAGAAAAAAAAAAAAAAGAATATATGGTGGGGGGAACAACCTTGAAATCAATCGCCAATATGCTACGGCTCACCATTATAAATTAACAAAACAAATAAGACTGATACTTTGAATGTAATGTACTTTTCACATGCACTCTACCTACGTTACATTGACCATCACGAGACTAAAACGAACATATAATAATAATAAGATTTCGTCAAAATTACGTTTTCTAAATATGGTTACTCACTCAGTTTTCAGCTTCAACCCTTTTTCTTTCACTCAATTTCTGTCTGTTTTTGCTCGAGAACTCAATAAACATGTAAAAAATCCCTTGATAAATTATGTGCAAAAGCAATACCATGGTTTTTAATAAAGAGAGAGAGAGAGATCGTAAAACCAATAAGCAGTCCGAAATAAATTCTAAAGTAATCATTAACGATATTTAAGTCCTGGAAACTTAAAATAAGGTTTGTTGTTGTGAGACTTGATTTTACAATGGACTGATAATTCATTACTTTACTCTTGTTTTTCGCAAGACTTCTATTATTTTGTGATTGACTGTGTCGGAAATACAAATAAATGATGACACTGATCTCTTTCAAGTGAAACGCAATCAGATTTGAATGAGAAGAAAGAAAGAAGGAGAGAGAGACTGTGATGTGGCAGATTTTTCAAACCGCATTGCATGAAAGTATTTTATGAATTTTTCTTTATTATGTCAGCCGACTTGACAAGAAATTCATATCAAGCGGAGCAAGACAGGAACTTGGGAATCTTTATTACTCCGTTTGAACAGTCGAACAGTCACAAGCCCAGCATGACATGACGACTGACGACATTCACCAACCAACAACAATCTTCAAACCAAATTTATATTCCTCTTGTACATATTATATCAATCAAAACCAAGGTAAAAATGTATGGAGTTGTACTTTGCACACACATACATACGAAATTTCACCATTCACACAGAACAAGAACAAAAATTACATGGTTCATTAAGGAGCCTCATAGGCATACATTTCCTCCTCACCATCTTAATGTACACAATGTGTATAGTCACAGACTGAAAGAAAAAACCGTTTCAATAAATTTTGCCATTATTTCTTGGTGAATATACTTACACAATTGTATTATAAAATGATAATTCCTATATATCCCTATTCTTATTCTTGTTGCTCATATATACGTGAGAATAAATGGAGGAATGAAACTGTCTCGAATTTGCCGTTTAAAATGTAATTATTTATGCAATGTTGAATGTAGTTGACTTTTTTTTTACTTATACTTACTCTCATTCAATTTCAATCCTTATTATTTCCTTACGCATTATTTTTGTTTGCCACCAGAAGATGGGAAATTTTGTCAAAGAAATTTTCTCTCTTTCAAATTCCATTGAGATTTTTTTCGTATCCCTCTCAGTTTGCTGTTCAACAATGAAACGGTTAAAAAAGTAAGAAAGTGGAGTTTATATAGCGTTTTACCTACATAGTCCATTCAGTCTTTGGGCTCCTTCTACTTCTATACTGCTATACATACGAAGAGGAATCCCGTGTGAAAAATGAGATTTTCTTTACCTAAAGGAAGACGGACGTTAAACGTTTTTGAACGGAACAAAAGAAAGGAATTTTTTCCAAAGAATTGTTGAACTCTTTCCGTATTTTTCCAACTCTGAAATCTGAATGAACGGGGATCATTTAACTCGGATCACGAATAGTTTGAGAGCATTCAGAGCTTTACCGAAGAAAAATTTACTTTCCATCTATGAAATCTAAACACCTTTTCATTTTTTCTTGTTTGTACTTAAAACGACCCCATCTTATTTTAGCCTATAATAAACTAATAGATATCAATAAACGTCGATTATTAACATCACGAATGCGACTCTCTGCATAAAAGAACAAAAAATAATGGGTAGAAAAGAGTTAATCAAAATTAAAAACGCTTTCATTATATTTTAATCGCGAAAAAAAAGACAATACTAAAATCATTTCATTGCAAAATAATCTATAGAAAAAACAGCTGAAAATTATTAACCCAAAAATACACAAATCATCCCAGAAATCCCAGACAAAAATAGGAAATAGCCTCACGATTTTCTTATTAGAAAATCATTTAAGAATACCTAAGCATTTTCCCATTCCATTATTTTGTTCAATTTTTTACTATGACCATTGTTGAACAACAGTGCGGGGAACAGTTGTGTACTTATATTTACTATGCACAGGCATTCAACAGGTAAAGAACAGAAAAATGAGGAACCAATTTTCAGTATACAAAGAACGATCAAATGGAATTTGCATGCCGTTTGATGATGATGACAAAAGACGGACGAGACTGCAGAAGTTTTGAGAAGCTCAAGAACTTTACTCGTTGTGTTTAGTTGTAAATATGTTACATTTTAAAGTACCGTGCACATGCTGTTAAGTCTGGAGTCCTCAATGAGGACTTCTCAACCTATTTCCATTATTACTCATATTATTTACAGACGCTTATGCATGCATTATAAAATGTAACTGTTTGGACTGTCTACAAAATAAAGACGTTTTATAATTGTTTTTATAATAAATTTAGAATAGCCAGGTTATATCTATTGTTACTTGGACACCTCATTGGCTTTCTTTCCATACACTTCACATGAGACTCAGTTTTAGACATTATTATATAAAATGTGTTTTATCATGAAATGAAATCAAAGTGTGTCATTGGTAACATTGATAATAAAAAAAACATATCGCATAGTGAATAAAAGATAATGGATTCCGGGTAGGTTATATTATGAATTCCACAATTGAAATACGAAATGGTTCTGAGACAAGTTTTAGTACAAAAAAAATTACTTTATTATGTGTAACAAATTGTCTCGTTTGTCTTCTTCACTGGGATTTCCTTCTCACATGAACTTGCAAAGGAAAATACTAAAAACCGCCAATCACCAACAGCGGATGCTCAACCATTACACTGTTATACATTACGTAATTGTTGTTAAGCAAGTAAACTACAAACTACGTACAAACGATGAGGATTACAACAGTAGGGCAAATTTTTACGACTCTGTTATTTTTATTCATCATTATCATATATTAATAAATGTCCATTTATGAATCCATGGGGAATGTAGATGTACCGTTCATGTTGATGCCCTTTTTTTCTCAAAACTAATCCTTTGTCATACAAACAAACTAGTCAGACAGAAAATCAACAAATAAAATCACAGGATCAAGAGATTTCCCATTTTCCCATAGGAAAGAAGCCCCGTAGGAAATATAATAAAATACGAGTACAAATAGAATGAAATTATATCCTGAGTTTTGTACGCATTGTGTAAATGGTCTGTACGTAATGTAAACTGATCCGGTTCTTCATCGTACATCTTACAAGCAGACATTCACATGTCAATCATGTCCATTCATTCATTCCATCAGTTGTTTCTTCAAGTAATTGCCAGAAATGATAGATTTCCATTGGATATGTATATGTACAACGACAAGGTCATGAGGGAAAATGCTCAAGAAAAAGTTTTTGTCATTTTATACTATAAATATACTAAGTACATACATGTGCATATGACGTGAGTCACAAGTCTAGGATGTTGGTAGTACATATGCATTAGTTTTACATTTTGAGTGTCTACAATTAACTTCCCACCAGACACAGCAGTTTGCATTTGTATGTTTTTTTGTTATTTACAGCACATAGAACATACATTAATGAATATATATTTATTTTGCAGTCACTACTAAATTGTATAAAAAATTCAATTAACTTCCATGGCTTTTATGCCATTTATGCTGTATTTACTTTTACATTGAGATTTACATTTCTATTTACTTGAACTCGAAGGATATTTATTGTAATTCAAGTTGAAGTTGAAATGAATAAGGAAGACGGCATTTCCGTTTTCAAGCTTGCCTATTATTTTCTACGTTATAAAATTGTGATCATGATGACATGGACAAAATTCTCAAATGGAGAAAGAACCAAATGATAAGATCATTTGGTCCTTTCTCCATTACTATATTATAGTAATTGTGCCGTACGAGCTTCCGGACTCGGAGTATTTTCAATTTTGAAAATTAATGAAATAATAATCATATATTGTTTGTGTTTAGTGAAAAAGAAAAAAGAAAAATGAGAGAAAAATGTTGCATTAATCTCTCATACATGTATGGAATTTATTTGTACGCATATATGTGTGGGATGTAATAAAGTCTGTAAAAAATCCCAAAATCCACAATGGTACAAATTTATCGACGTTAAAAGTCCATTTGATATTCATTTTGTTTATGGGAGTGGAGTTGATGCCTTTCCCATTTCAATATATTTTACTCCCATTGTTGGTCATCATTCATTATTATCTCAGCTTTCAATGTACATTTTGTTTGGTGGTTACAAAATAAAGTACAGAACGGGAGACGACAGTTGAAGATGTATGATTATTATTATTGTAAGCTATACAGTTGAGCTACAAAAGGCATGTCGTCGTCTGTTTGGAACAGAACACTTGTCCAATCCATTATTATGTCGTATAACTTCATAGCACACGCACTATTATGTAGTTTCAAAATATTTCGACATTGTACACAAGTCACAAGCCTGTGTGTATATATATATATGCAAATCATTGGGACTTCTATCCTACGTAAACTCTTTGAGATCTTGAACGGAAATGATGAGGAGGATTTAACGGACGCCTTCTTCTCCTTCTCTCTACTCCAACTTAACTCACAACCGTATATACCTTTTAAATTGTAATTCTCAAGTTCATACAAAGCATATGTGTCTACACTCAACCCTCATCACATCACACATTTCACATTACATTACATCACAAATTCCGTTTGCTTGAAAAATTCACCATTTCCTTTATCGTTTTTCCGATATTCAAATTAAGTCGTTTATGAGACCCTCAGACTGTGAGTTACTGACTGAGAGAGAAAAGGTTTAATGGTAGAATTTCAAGTCCGTTAACAAAGTGGGGTATCAGAGATTGTTGTCATTTGACGTAAACTCAACTTGAATTGGGATTTTATTCACATTAAATGAATACAAATATGGTTTCATGGTTGAATGACATTTACGTAGAAGCTGGTACATTAGTAATTATGAAGTGGAAAGCGAGTATACGCAAGACAAGGTGCTTCCCTACTTCAATGGATAAATATCACGGAAACGGATGTAATTTGAAAACGATAGAATTTCGCAAAAACCAATTGTGTATCGATTTTGAGTTTGACTCATCATGTTTATGACGATTTGACGATTGAGGACTTGAGAAAGATGATGATGATGTCATGGTCAAAAACTGAATGCACCTGTTCTTCTGAGTCAAGTTCAATGAATGTACAAATGAGAATAAGGAATTGTTTTTAAACAAGAAAACGAAAAAGATTCTTCAGTCAGCGCTTAGCCCAGCCTTTTATTGCCTCTTCTGAGCTCTTAACGACAGTTCCTTAAATGTATCGGATATAAGTATGTGGGTGAAAATTCCCGTAGACAAGCCTTTTCAGCATGTGTTCACACTTAAATTTATGAATAAACCCTTCTGTCGTCGTCGTCAAGTATAATGGGTAAAATTTCCTCGACCCTATAGAGCATTTTTCTATTTGAATACTCCAAAGTATAAAGTCGTACTTACAGATATGCTGCTGTTGCTGTTATTGTTGACTCTTGTTGTCGTTTATTTATTTCAAGCCTATATGTATACAAATTACATGGGGTTAATTTTTGTCTACATAGAGAAAATCCCTAGGACAATATTATACAAAGTACGCTCCTACTCGGACACTCCTTAAATTCCCATCTTTTATTCTGAATTAAATTCCCATCTTTTATTCTGAATTAAATTCCCATTAATAAAACTTTATCCACAATTCCTGTTTACATATTCTCCTTTTTTCTCCTCTCTCTTGTTGTTTCCTTTATTAAAAATTGGAGTTGCATGGGCATGTACTATGCGGATTCAGCAAATTGACATTACAAGCTGCAAGCCATTCTGAATGTTTGTTGCTGTTTTTCCTTCAAATTTCAAACAAAACCTTACTGCACTCAAGGAATGTCATTTTATCCAAGAGTAAATGATAAATAGCATCAAGATTTTCATGTTTTCCACAAAGTAAAGTTGCATCTTTTCCCTTAATTAAATGAAAAATCCATTAATCGCTTGTTTGGTAGATATATCAAATAGACAAATAAAAACATACTAGAATTATTATGTAGATTTTTGAATGAGATAAACCTATTTAGCCTAGATTGATTTCCAACTCATTCAACAGAATACTTTTCGATGGGACATAAAAGAAAATCAAAATTTCGATCGAGTATACATGTGACACATGTGTCGAGATGGGTCTCGGTGGAATAGAAAATTATATATATATGTATAAACTGATTTATATTTAAATCAATCTCTCCTTACAATAAACAAAAGGTATTTCATTTGTAT
Organism: Gisinianus flammeolus; assembly: GCA_034699125.1. Taxonomy (NCBI): domain Eukaryota; kingdom Metazoa; phylum Arthropoda; class Collembola; order Symphypleona; family Katiannidae; genus Gisinianus; species Gisinianus flammeolus. The sequence goes on along the minus strand of JAIUND010000013.1, from coordinate 15,302 downwards.
TGGGAGTTGAGTCAAGTCGTTAACGACTCTCCAAAAAAAATCACTTTGACTGCTGTATACACTGTGTACAGGGAACAGTTATAAATGTTTAATTTAGTTCTTGATCAGACCAATGTGGTGAGTATACGAGGATGTCATGCTCCGTGTTAGCAAACAAGAAAAAAGTACGAATATACATATTATAATATGAAATATGTATATCATGGATGTTGGTGAAGCATATAATGGCCACCTTAAATACAATGAGAAGTTGCATAAATCAATTCAGTAATTGAATGCAGGTCAGTTTCATGGCCTCTGGCAAAAAAAAAGTATTTGGAAGAATCAAAAAGATTTTCTCTCTCTTCCACAATTTCCTTGTATGCCAGAATTTGCACATGTTTCAATTTCAACCTGAAAAGAAGGCTCTTGACAATTGCATCTGATGGCACAATTATGCAATATATCTGCATCAAAGTACCTCCTCAATCCTCACAACCATCCAACAATCTATACATTTAAATTTAAATTATTAACTAAATGCTTGAATAATTTAACTATATTGTACCTTTACTTTATGATGCTGTTCATACCCTCGCTTTTCTGTATTAAAAAAAACTATCAACTATAAACTATGTAATATGTAATATGTATATATGATGTTGATGCCTCGTATAATATTATAATATAAAATCGTTGCAGAGGTATTTCCACAACATTATAATAATCATAATAATAATATTATGACTAAGTGCACACCAAATCATCTTACTCATCGACGAATATTATTATTATTATTATTATGTACTATATACATACGTAAGAGAATATGAATATTTTGATCACTTACCCAAACATAAAAGATCCGTTTAAAAGTTTAAATAAAGGTGAACAAATGAACATAATACAATACAGTTTGTAATTTTTTTATACAAAAAAAAAAAAACCTCGTCTTCTCCCAATATTATGTATTACAATATAACTTTTTGCAAGATTTTCAAGTCCGCAAAATAAATGGACACTGTCAGTTGTATTATTTTTTATATTTAATACACTGCGTTGAAATATTGTCTAATGAAACTTTCGTAGTTCACTTTATTGGTAGAAAAAATATATTATATAGTTAATATTTTTATATTGTTGTTCAAAAGAAATGAAGCACTTGAAAACGATGCTGTGTGGATTGGAAAAGAAGAGCCTGTTTCCTCGTTGGCAGACGGATTGTGACTAAACGTGCTGAGCCAAGCTTTTTAAGTTTTTGCCCAATGCAATGTGAAAATGTGGAGAGGCAAAAGGCAAAGCCTCAAGCACATTGTTACATAAAAACCTCATCCTGTAGCCTTGCCTATGATTTTACTTTGTTATAGCTTTGCTTCTGTGCAAACCAGACGACTCACACACAATTTGGCTTTTTTACTTTATTATTCTTACAATATTTGATGACAGTACAGCACAATTTTATTCACACACTACCCAGATTTGTACAATTTTTTTGCAACTTATGGTAATTGATTGTGAGTAAATACAATTTAGAATGAAATTTTCATTTTTGTGATGAAGATCTTTGACAATTTCACTATTAAAAAATCGGATTTTTTATTATTTAAGTTGACCTTATCCTTATCGTTATAGTTTATATCTGTAGTTTATGTTCACAGCGGATTTTTGAAAATTGAAAATGTGTCGTACATATATAGCGTTCCGTTAGCATTGGAGATTGATTGTTCATTTACATTTTTCATACGAAATTTTATATGTACCTTTTCTCCCTCACAAGCAGCGTGTGTGCATTGGATCTGTAAATACTAAATAGGTTGCATGGACTTTCAATGTCGATATAAAAAAAAACTCTGATCTTGACAATATCTGTAAGGCTCAAGTCAAATGAAGTAAGAACCTAAAATGGATCACGAATAGGTATCTGTATACGTATCGTATACAGACAGTGGTTCCATAACCGTCAGTGTTTATTGTATACGGGCGACAAAACTTGTCACCCTTGGAAATTGAACTGTGATGTCGAGTTGGCACTCTGCAGCCATCCAAAATTTGAATTTAATCCTCATGTATTTTTATAGCATTCATATGCAGCTTATGTATATACTAATCAGTTTTTTTTTGTGTTGAGCGTGCTCTTTGGATTTTCCAGAACAAAAATCTATTATTTAGAATTCAAAATTGGATATAGCTAAGACATATTCGACTATTGAAGCATATTGTCTGTCTTTTATTGCTATTGAAATTGATAATCTTGAGAGGATAATGATGTTAAAATGTTAAATTGTTGATTACTTACCTACTTATTACGTGGACATAGTTCAGAGCCATGGCTTTCGTTTGCAGTGGCAGTGAAATGAATACATATCAATATATATACACATATTTTTTGACTCCTGTGACTTTTCCATATATGTATACTATTGTATATTATTGTACTATTTGTATTCTACAGAATTCTATAAAATCCAAACTGAATTCCTTGAAAGAAAAGCCGGCTGCGTTGGGTTTTTAAGGAGCCGAACACAGCCAACATATTGAGCACGAGCGAATGAAATGAAATTACACCGTTTCCAGCTTACATTTCTCATTCATTTCGTATTTCTGTATATCTGTCTACTTAAAGTCGTCTCTCATTTTTAATCCCCCATGATTTATCTTACGAGTAACATGTACATACAGAGCAGGCGACGGAGGAGAAGCGCAGAAGAAGACGAGGACCAAGAGAAATGGCACAAAAATTGTGCCTACATTGTGCATATATACTCATTCATGGCCCAAATGAATGCATCAAGTGGATCGTAGATTGTAGATGCATATAAGAGTAAGAGGGGACGCTCATAATGGACATTTTTAAGTGTTTTACATTTTCAAACATGTAGACACGTCATGTTTGTGAGAACTTCTCACAAACGTCTTATACATCTCTTTGAAATGAAAAATGTTTAATCTTGTCATTTCAATTCATATTCATTAGCTTGCCAAAGGATCCGATATCCCGCCCTTCTTTGCTTGAACATAATCAAAATGCTCCAAAAAAAAAAAAAAACCAAACCAAACCGAACATATTTACAGGCGCACACACACATGATGAAAAATTCAAATGAATCTCATGTCATTTCATTTTAGGAATTTCTTTATGAGATGTGAGATTTGTGATTTCAGCGGTTGTTTGGAGGAGTGTTTGGATACATGATTGTGTGTACGTATTTGGTTACACTTACATGTTCGCAGTTAAATTTTTGATGAGCCCAAAGGTCACGAGTGACATAAAGTTACTACAGATAGTAGTAATAGGTGTATATATAAAGTCAAATTAGAAAGTGTTACATAACGGAGGAAATATTATTATAAATTGAAGTTGTCTCAATTTGTCAACATTGAAACAGCTAATAATAATAATCACACATACAATTCCCATATATACAAATACAAACTTATTGTCAACTGCTCACTATGTAATGTCAATGTATTCACTATTCATGTGAATGTGACCACCAAATCTCTTCTCCATAAATAATATAACTAACAATCTCAAATACAATTTCTTTTTTTACCTTCACGCTGTATTTTAAATTAATTATTATTAATTTATATGTCTGCATAATAATATATTGTCGTGTCTCTATTCTGAGAGCCTGACCAACAATGTTTTTATTTTTCTAAGGAAGAAGAAGAAGGTGCTCGCGAGTGCTCGAATGCTCGCACATTCATTATGTATGTATATACTTTGCATTATTATTATTATTGTTATTAATGTGGTTTTGATCGCATGTGAGAATGCAAAGCGTTCTAATAAAAGACGAAAAGGTATTACACACTGCCAATTTACATGATCAATGTACTAAAATCAGCACTATGTCAAGGTGGGGAAATTTTTTTACTTTGTATATATATATACAGTTTGTCTTGTACAAACTACATTACAGACAACAAAACAACTTGCTACTCAAAACTATGATCATTTTTTTCCATTACTATACTATATGCATAAAAGGTGGTGAGGGAATTTATCGCTAGTTGCTTTACAATGTTAAATAAAATCAAATGTAGTTTTGGTCATGATATATAAGTATAGATATCTGTATATACAGGGGGAAAAGTGCTCAACGTGAATGCGTCGAGCGTCAAGAAGCAAAAGTGCATGGGGGAAAAGAAATGTATTTAAAAGTTAATCATTTCAATTTCAAGTAAAGATACATGACGGCAGAAGAAAAAAAACAAAGATATAATACGATAAATGGGCTATCTTGACAGTTGTTTTGTTTTGGTGGTGTTTCATTTATTCACTTTTTCATTCATTCATTCATTGTTTTTCACAAGGACACACTATCTGTAAAATCCATTGGATTTCACTGAAAAAAATTGGAATGCCTCAACTGATGAGTTTGTTTTTTTTGCTTTTCTTTGTAGATATTGAATAAGTTGAATGCATTTCTATTTAGTTTGTACGTGTGCGTATGGAAATAAATAAAGTAATTTCACATTCTTGACTCTGTTAATTAATAATTATAATTACAAGGTATTTATAAGATCTGTACGTGTGGGCTTTTGCATATAGCAGTTTAATTTCCACAAGAAAGTTTCTTGAAGAAACATTTCTTTGTCTTCTTTTTGTATACACGCAGAAAATATGAAAATGTGAAATTTATGATCATATTTGGATATATTTTTGCCATGAATACATCAATACTGTATTGAACGGTAACGACTATGAGGAAAGGAAAATGAAGACGAAAAAGAGATCCGAGATTGCTAAATAAGTAAATGAATAAAAATAAAAGTGTCGAGTACATACACATTACATATGCCATATGCGAATCGCAGTGTGGAATTGGGAATTACATATTACTATGGTTCTGCTTAGAATATTAAAATGTGTAAGTAAGTGAAGGAATGTAAGGATATGATAATTAGCATGTAGATAGTTTTTCTAAAGATGGATGAATGATCAATGGATGAGTTGAGCTTGAGAGACAGAAAAAGGAGTGAAGACTCATCTTTTCATCTTTGGAACAAATTGATAAATTTGAACACAAACGATACTCAAACCATACATATAAGCTCTCTGTTGGATCACTTCATTTTATGATTACATTTTTATTTGTATCTGTATGACTGACATATGCATTTTATAGTATGTAGCGTTTATTGTTTATCAGTTATTTATCAGTGCTTTACAAATTTCCTTAAGTATGTTTACTATTTACGGCTATTGTTTACACGCTCTTGATTCTTAATTCTCAATCCTCGCAAAATTTTATAATGCCTCGTCAAGGCTGTTCAATGGGGATTTGAATGAGACAAGAAAAGTAAGTAAGTACTTAGCTATATATGCAGTAATATGCACGCACCTTTAGCTATAGCTCTTCGCCTCTTTGCTGTCGTCCACACTAAAAAAATCTCAGAGTTACATGTAACATTTCATTTTCATACGAATGGATCAGTACTTTTCAGTACTTGTTTAAGTAAAGATACAATGGAAATATATTCATGTCCGTCTTTGTGCTTCACACCAACACCAAGCCAAGTCAAATAAGTCCACCGTACGTAATTTGTTGTAACAAGGATTACCTTTGCAACTCCATAATAAAAAAATGAAAGAACATTTTTATCATCATATAATTTATTATGCAGTCATTCATTATATTATATTATATTATGAGCTCATCAACCATCTACAGATACTAAAAATCTATTATGACTTTTTCTATTAATTTATTATTATCAAATGCCTATTACGGCATAATCGGTAAGTACGTAAGAGGATCCTTTGTCAACTGAAAATGTTTACTCGCAAACATTATGGAATACCAATATATATACGTATGCAATACTAATTTACACTTGATACTTCCATATTGTGCGTTTATTGTTTCATCTCGCCTCAACTTTAAAAACCTTGTGAAACAAGCACTTTAACTCAATTTTTGCACCCAACAATGAACAAGTTCTTTTGTTTTTATTTTAATTATGTAAATAGTAAATACATATGCCATTCCTTGTTAATTTGTTCCTTGATGATGACTAATGAAAGGACTCACATGTTCAGAGAATGATGATTACATGTATATATTAAAATTTATATGTATGAATTTACATGTGTGTGCACTTTTAAAATTAGAAATGAGAGACACAGACAAATTATTGCTATATATACGTATATATATGGGGTATTTTGTTTTCTTCTTAATTTCATAGAATATTTATTAAATGACTACATTAAAAAGCAAGAGAAAAAAGTACATAGAATATTGATTATGTGTAGCAACATTGCACTCATAAAATTTTTGTTTTTTTGTTTGTTTGTTGTTATTTGTAATAAAAGACGCAAATAAAACATTTTTTTGCGAATATATGATTCTTCGCGCTTGTGTTTTTTTTTTGTATTTAACGAGCACCTCGAGTCTTGGAAATTGTAATATATTTCATGTTTTATATTTCATGTTTTATATTATAATCATTATATTATAATAATTAATTATGGAGTTTCCTACTTCAATACTTACGATTACGATAGTTAAATATTTTCTTGTGTATAGTCATTGGATATACGTATATATATATATTTTTTGGATTAATTCTGTTCTGTTTGCCGTATTTATATGTACAACTATAGCAAATCATTTTGTGTAATGTAGATCATGACTGTCACCACGATTTTTATATAGATTATTTTAATTTTTACATATACATATATTTTTACATGTTTGGTTGTAATTAGCTTTATATATATTCAATAAAGAAAAATTCTATGAGGAGGCATAATTTTCTCCATAATAAATAATGACCATTGAATTATAATTAAAATATTCATTTATTTCTTTTTCTTCAAATTCTTGAGTGCATTTCCCCCTCCCCCCCTTTTTCAGTGTATACAATCGTCTTCAGTACTCATCAGTAAATGCGTTTCTATAGATTCCTTTCTACATTTTACTCTTTTTCTCTCATATATTCTCATCATTGCAGTACTACATAAATATACACTTTATCCTCTTTTTTTGTTGTTTTTTTTATATGTACTTTTTCATATATCTGTAGGTATAGATTTTCAGTTACAAACTAAATTCATACTTAAATCACTATTAGATATAATTTTTGTCTGTGCACCACATCAAGAGTCAATGCAATATTCTTTTTATACTATAATATAGAACAAGACTTGAAGTTTTTATCAGAGCAGTAGATTTTTTTTTAAGACACCGAACATAATTAGTACGGCTTTTTTTATACATAATATTATTATGATAATAATAATAATAATAATAATAATAGATAATGACATATCAATTATCATTTCATCATATCCTCCTCCTATTTCTTCATTCTGCATGTAAATACCCCGATAGTATTCAAAAAATAACATATAGGGTTACAATATTCCGTAAATTTAATCCCTATATATACATATTATAATTTTAATCCATAATTATCCTCTATATAGCCTGTGTATATTTAATATAATTTAATTCTCGCTAAGGTTATGATTATAAACAACTTGTTTTTTCAACCTATATGGATAAAGTATATGTAGTATATGTATAGTGAATAAACCGTTTCCTATTTTAGTTTTGTGTTTGGTTGGTTTTTGTTGAAAGTGTTCATGTATTTACCTATAAATTATCTCTATATGTATATTCTAAAGGTAGGATATGGAAGCTTTAAAAAATGCTTCATTTTTTATTCGCAACAAAGTGTCAACAATATATGTGGTCATGTTATATTTACAATTATACAGTCGATAGATTTTTTTTGCATTCAGTTTTTTGTTCATATGAATCTTCCTATATATACCTATACATAAATTACATAATTATATGTAAATGTTATGCGATTGTAATTAATAGTTTTTCTTAGATACGCTCTATGGAAATTTAACAGACTGAACAATATATTATATTATATATAGTTTCAAGTGAAAGTGAGACTAATAATAACAAAATTAGTAACATCCAGAGAGAGAAGACTACCACTAAGCTTTGAATTGAACAATAAACTAATTGTTGTTTTTATCGTTTGCATTGATTGCACAGACGTCGTGCTTACTTGTATGTAGTTCATCAGAATGTTAAATATTATTGTAAAATAGAGATTTTATTTGTGTACTTTTTTAGACTTTTACATTTAGGAAGAGATGTATAATAATGAGAGAAAGCAGAAAGTAAACTACTCATATATAGAAAAACAAGGTCATCGTAGTATTTATGATACTCATCTGAGGAGATTGAGACATATCATATCTCAAGCTTTTTTCCTTCTATTTTAATCGGAACCAACAAAAAACGAAGAAGAGCCTTAATTTAATTTTACAATATAAGTATGTAATAATGAGTAAGGCTGAACACATATGAATATGGAAAAAAAGGATCAGTCCAATCGCTTTCGTTACACAATTACACACAACAACGCACACACTCACACCATGTACACATAGACAATAAAGATATACCGATTATCTATATACATAAATATATCCATCACATGTACTATGTTTTATTTTTTATAGAGACGTATTCATCAATAACCCATATTTTTATTATAATATAGTGAAGCTTTGTTAACGAAAGACTGGCTGGGGCATTGTAATTAATTGTATCATCATCGTTTAGTGTAGTGTGGGACATTACACACACTAAACCTAATACCTATATAGAAGCTAATTAAATTATAATGAACATTTATTTATATAAATAATCAACCAGACCTGTGGGTGTGTAAATTGTAAATCACCCTTCCATAATTCAACTATACAAAATCGTAATAATAAATTATAATTAAGTAAATAATTGGTATCGTATATATATATATAACCCCCCGAGTAAATCCCTTCACACCTTTGAATTCTCATGTATATGTAATGTGGGAAAAAATAATTAATCTAATTTTAAAAGGATAATTAAATTGCAGACATTCTTTTAGCTTTTCTTTTGCATACGTGTTGTGGTTTCTCAGAGAAACTTTCTCTTCATATATAGAATTGTGACTAAATATATATATTTTTTGTTTCCAATAATTTATTGTAAATGCTATATGTATATTTCTTTTTTACATAATGTAATTGTAATGTACAGTGTAAATATTTTTACATGCTTTTTAATTAAAGCACACACACCATCGACTATTTATATAGGTTAAAGAGAAACAACGTACAGGGAGTAAGTAATCATAATCATATAGTCATAACAGTTTCAGCTTGCTTTTTGTAAGGGAGTGATTTCAGACAGTGTTCCGTGAATATAACAATAACAGTATGCTTTTAATTTGAAAATAATGTATTCAAAGTTGATAAAAAAAACACACTCCAACTACTTTTTCCTTAATCATTCAAGCTCTGTCTCAAATCAGAATAAAATGTCAGGAATTGATTATGATATATAGAAATGTAATAAAAAAAACTATATGGATATAAAAGGATGTACTAATTCGAAGATAATTTAAAAAGTTAAATATAGTTTATGAAAATGAATTAAAAAAAAGAAGATATATATTGGCAGCGGATGATTTTTTTCTTTTTGTCTTCCCTTTTTCTTCTGTTTTCCATTTATTTCTTCTTATATTTTGAACTTTAAAAAATTGTTGAAATGTTGAAATGTTTGCATTATGTCAAAAATATTCATGTTGATTCATTTTATCATTTTAAATATATATATGACTTGTACACAGATGAAGATTTTAAGTTTAACGAGTTGTCTATTTGTTTCAGCTACTTAATTGGATTGGAAAGTTTCTCTACTGTTGTTGTATAAGAAGTTGTTCTAATTCATCGGCACTATATACATCATCACAAAAAAGAAAACAGAGTATTAGATTAGAATAATACACATGTGTATACACATCAAGATCACAAATAACAAAAGTACATGGATTTTTAGTATAAACTTTAGGGTTTTTAAATTATTTAAAAAACGGTACTTACGAACGAAGGAGAAAAGCAGCAGACTCGCGATATCCTGTAATAAGCTGACGTACAGTTGCAATTTCTGTTGCATTCAATTTGTGGGTCAACAGAGGTTTAGATTTCATACTGAGGTCAGTTGGTCCTGCATCTCCTCGTTCATTCATGAAAAACAAAGAAAAAAAACAACCACGGACAACTATCAAATCTGTCTCAACTCATACATAAAAGACATACAGTTATATACATATATAAGATAATACATATACAATTTCCCTTTACAAAAAAACAACAACTTGTAAACTTCCACTTCCTGTGCAAACTCTGAATGCCAAATTAAACAATGTCTCTCATATGTTCCCCATTTTCTATTTCTTTCAGTCCCCCTCTTTCCGTTTTTTGTCTCTTTACTTTCATCTCCAGATTTTTGTATTCGTCTATGCATGAATGAGAAATCCTGACTGTTTTGAGTCACGTCCCACTTGAGAGCCCAATGTCGAGTCACTTGAGCTCCTTCAAGTTCAAGTTGCTAATTACTATTGGGTGAGAATGAAATCTTTGAAAATAATTCTCAAGCACATTCCAAATTCCATTTACTTTCAACATTCCCTGTCTGTTCATATGGACATTTTGGGAGAGTGCTGAGTTTCAGAGAGTAGTAGTAGTTCCTTTCATTCTCTGTATTTTTTTTTTACAGATGTCCCTAAAGGGAAGGAAAAGGATGTTTGAAGTTTGTTTGTGGCTGAGAGAGAGAGAGGGAAAGGAAGAGAGAGAAAGAGAGAGATGTGAAAGTGGTGAGTGATGGGGGAGTGAGTGAGATGGAAATAAAAGCTAACTGAAGGGAGATCATAAAGGTGTGAAAGGAAGTTGGACTTTGTTCTTGAATGCATACAAGAAGTGTAGGTGTTTTTTTATTTAGAGCTATTTATTTGAGGGAGAAAGTAGTTATAGAGTTGAGACTGTTGATGGCGAGGAAGAACCGTTGCTTTGCTCACTGGCTATTTCCTTGGCTTCACACATTCATTGGAGTCGACACACATTGGGATTTTATGAGACATTACATAAAATAGAATGTGGTGTAAAATTACCATTGGCAATGGGCAGCGGAGACGCATTATGAGGGAAAGTTGCTGCTGTGGAGACTGCAGTCGTCGTGGGGAAGATGGCTGGGAAAGGTGTTGGTCGTTGGAAAGCCTGGCCAAAGTTCGGTCGATACATTGACATATTCGGCACACCATTCCCATTGCACGCTCGACTGTCATCATCAAAAAAAAAAAAAAGAAAGGAAAAAAAATTAGCTGGATTCTTGTATTTTTTCTGTTTATGTTTGTATAGTCAAGAGAATTTGCGAGAATTCAAATCCTCCATTTACGATGAGTGTTCATTCAATCATGTATGTAAATGTATGTACCTGTAATCCACCAAAGGGCTTCTATCATGTGCTTTCGGGGCGCTCGTGACTCCACCGGACGGATGCTGGTTCTCTATTGATGAGGTATTTGGAGAGCGTCCTCCATTTCCACCCACAACAACAACAGGCAGCCCACTTGAGGCTACAATCATAAAATACAAAAAAAAATAAACAAAAACATCCTTTAAATGAAGTTACTGTAATGTTATGCTTATGCAGAATGGAGGAGAGGCAAAGCATTGGTTGCTTGATTTTATGATTTTATATATAGGATTTGACTTTACCATTGTGAGTCATCGTCTCGATGGATGGAGAATTTGCAGCGGCAGCTGCTGCTGCTGCTGCTGCTGCTGCCGCAATAGCTGCAGCAGTTATCGAAGCAGCTGATGCTGACAATGAAGATTTGGAACTCTTCTCTTTCTCCGGGCTGGCTATTGTTGAGGATCTTTCACCATCCTCTCGATTACTAGCACGAGATTCCCTCTCTCGCTCTCGCTCTCGCTCTCGGTCCCTTGTCGACGATGACCGGTGACCATTTTCTACGATTTCGGCTGAGGAACGACTTTCATTCTGCGGAATCAACAATAAATATTATTATTATGTATACATAGAAACAGATGATTTTTTGGTTTTTGGTAATTAAATAAGGGAACGTAATTCATACAGTCATACGATACGATTACGATACTGAAAAAGAGAGAGGGATAAAGTAAAGACAAAATGAAAATGATGATACTTACAGCTGGGAGAGGGAGAGGCTGTCCAACAGGCTCCAAACCCATTCTCATCCGTTTCGCATTCTGACTCTCGTTTTCACATGCTTGGGCTAGGATTTGCTCGGCTTGCACTGAAGTCAAATGGGCTGGTGTTGGTCGTGACTGTTTCGACACAATAACATTCTACATTATTAAACAAGATTTCCACATTTTTTTTCATATTCCTCAATTCCTCAACAACCCCAAAATATTCTCATTCTCCAACCCCCCCCCCCCCCCCAACACGCTATTAAACTCAAACTACTGTCATTCATTCACTTTCATACAGACAGACAACTACACTTAAGGGATACACAAATCCCGGCATTCATCATTTAGAGTCCCCTCTAAACATATTTTTCTACATTCTACATTCATTTCCATGTGTCGCAGTTACTTCCTCCATAAATTTTTATAATTTCTCTCTAACTTTTCACCGGCGACATTATTTCATCCAAAACGTTTTATACTCCATTAGTATTTTTTGTGTAGGTACTTTGTCTTTACGCAAGATCGAGGTTCATGCTTTCAGTGTCATTTTGTCTATGTATGACTGCTAATGTTGAAGAAAATTTGCGTACACATATATGTACGTTCGAATAAACTAAAGAGTATGAAAATTCCAATGTTTTGGGTGGGTGGGTGTGTGTGCCTTTTATTTGTGGAGCTAAAATATCATACACACACACTCACAAACGCCAATACATATATAAAAAGCCACACGAAATTCGTAACATTTCATCCTGATGTTTTCACACCCTCTTTTTTCCTGTACACTCCCGTCTGCCGAATTCCCCGACACACACACACACAACACAGCTAAACAATTTAAAAGCTATTCATTTCCCTCGTGCACTGCACTGCACTGCATGTCTCTCTCCGACTCATTCAAGTGTGTCCACATTTTACATGGTCTAATCTTTGATAGTCGAGTGTAAGCACGATCTCATGCTCATTTTTCTTATATAGCCACCACACCGTCACCGCCTGTCTTTATTCTCCACACATCAATTTCTTGTACATTATTATTTTTTTGTCATCGAATATCAATACAAAATACGACGCCTTAGAAGTTCCTTCCTTCTGTACACAAAACGAGTGTAAAGAATATTCGGTCGTTGGAGGTCATTCCATGAAAATGAAAGTAAGCAAATATCTTATACCTTGTATTTATGTATCTGTACATTCTCATTGTATTTTCAATATGGGTCAAAAATATGGTGGCGAAAAAAGAAGTGGATGACGATGAGAATGACAGGAGAGAGGGGAATGAATGATAAATAGAGTTGAATAAAATATGATTTTAGGTGAGACGGAGACTGGATTGAAATCGGAGGGGTTGAAAGAGGAAAAGAACGGATTCAAATGAAGGGAAATGATGCTAAATGGAGAAACAGATTGGATTTGATTTGATTATGTGGTAAATCAGGCATTCATTTGGTTAATAGAGTGAGATGTGAGATGGGAAACGAGAGCATCCCGATCTCCTTCGCATACCTTCCTTCAGATATGCAGTACAGCTACACATGATGTCACATTGATTATGATCCCTCCCATCTGCCTATGACAAATAGTGAAAGAGAAAGTGAAAACAAAGGCGAAGGAGAGGGGGAGAGCGACAATCTCTGTCTGTGTCTACCTCAATAACCAGTTGACTGTACACTTTTTTCATAACCCTTTCGGTGTTCGCTCATGAGAGAAAGACAGAGAGAGAGAGAGAGAGAAAGAGGATTCTATAGACTTGCATGAGGAGGTGTAAACTCGTAAACTGTGCGTCTCCAAACTGACGAATATTTTGTAGTGCAAATGCGAGGAGTCAATGTGTAGACGGAGGAGAGCGTATTTCCTGCCAGTATGTAACTACACGAATGTATATAAGTATATATACATATATGTATTTTACTATGGGCAATGAGCAATGTCAATTTATCTTATTTAGGCGGCTGAGAATGGTAATGTGTGTAATCCACAATCTACAGAGTGAAATGAATTCATGAAAAATCTCCCTCTCCCAAATTGCACTGTCTCTCCAAACTCCAGGCTGGAATTGATTCAATAACACATGCAAGGAAGCCGTCTTCTTCTCTTCCATCTGCTTCTTCTCCTTTCCCTACATATATATATATATATATATGTATATCCCTATTACATGTTGTGTTCCACACGTCCACACACACACACACATACTCACAATCAGTCGCACTTCCACCCACTGTCACTCGCTTTTGTATCACCATCACCAATCACCACCATAAGAATGCCTTTGAGGCTTCATCTACAACACAACACAACACAGCTACAGCTACATCCACATCCATATCCACATGACATCATCCGGACAGATAAAAAATCAGGCTAACTATATGCTCATGCTATGGAAAAGGAGGACAGGTAATCTTTGTTCACTTTGCCCCATCACTTGAGGACTCTTCATGTCCAATCCTCCAATGTCCAATGTTTTTTACTATCATGTTTTTATTTCCATAACTAAACAAAGACAGGAATCATGATGCCTAGAAAAATAAGTTCCGTTACGAAATATATCAAAATTAATAAAATGATGTATTGAAGAGAGAGAGAGACAGAGAGAAACTAAGAGAATAGAATGGACGAGCTGCTGCCGCCGCCGTCAATTCACACTTGAATTTATGAAATCGATGAGCAAGCAAAGGAAAGTAAAGTAAAGGAAAGTAAAGTAAAGTAAAGAATATGAGCTACAGTTTGGTTTTGACTTGGTTGTTGAACCACTGGAAAAGTGATAATCGAGGGAGAACAGGCGGCTGGATTTTCGTCGGCTGGATGGTCAACCTATAAAAATCTATATGGCTCTGTCTGTCTGTCTGTCTGTCTCTCATCCATATCCTTCGCTCTTGCTCTTGCTCTTGTACACGAGGATTTCTCTCTCTATATATTCTCTATTCTACGTTGTACGTTCTCTCGTACATATATGATTACATATGGATGTGAGTGTGAGTGCCCATGCGAATACTAACATTTCGTTCGTAATAACTCGACTGTATTTAATTTGTATGTATGAATAGTTGGCTATTTTTTATATATGGGATGAGAAACTGAAGGGAGTGAGTGAGAGTCGAAGGAAGGAAGGGAAGAGGCGTGGAGAAAGAAAGGCAGCGAGAGGGAAAAAAAGTGTTGTGGATATATCTAAAGAGTTGAATTAGTTTTTTGGGGGGAGAGGAAAAGAGAACGAGAGAATGAGAGAGAGTGAAAGAGAGTGAGAGAAAGAGAGTGAGAGAAAGAGACAGAG